>OX421457.1:2010384-2027884 GCA_949126865.1 Montipora capitata | reverse complement strand
GGAATCCCCCTTGAAATAATTACGGAGATGTATTTGGCTTTTCTTATAAGGAGTTGCAAAAATCTGCAAATTACTTGCTAAGAACTATACAGTTTTACAACACTGCATTATTTATTTGTGAAGGTTTCAATTGCCTCAGTCCTCTCTTAAAGACATGTTACAGAAGCAACTCGTGCATGATGTGTGTTTTAAACAATTGATATTTCTCCTGTTTTCTCTGATAACCCATTCTTCCTCTCGATCGAATGTCTTGAGTTCAGCCACACGATGATTGTAAAAGCTAGAGTTCCCAGTGCAAACAATAAGAATACAAAACCACTTCCTATTAAGGCATATGACAGTTCTCCGTCGACTTTTTCGCAGTAATACGTTTCGATGACATCTCCACTTGGATTCAACAAACTTGAGCAGCGAAATCCAACGTTAAGTAATATGAAACTTGGCGTTAGAAACAATAGAAAAGCCAGCACTAAGCCACAGATAGCTAAGTTGACCATACAGACACTGAAGATGGCGTATGACTCGAGTAGTTCCTCTCTTTCATTTAATAATCTTGAAATTAAATGCAGCTTCACGCAATGACACGAAAGGAGAATCTCAGAGACTCGGAAGCAATAATTTCCTTTTATCCAACGAGCCACCAAACTGATCTTTTAACAAATGTTTCCAGTTGAAAATGTGCGACTTTTGTTCCCTTCAGTCTATTACACCCATTGCTTTAAGTGCGCGGTAAATTTCAATAATGAACGAAAATTTTTATGACGTAGCTATGCCGCTTTCGCGGGGTGTAAACTAATATGTTGAAAATAGGAGAAAAGCTTATGATTACATAAAACAGAGAAAAAGAACTATCCGGGGCGGTCTCAAAAGCGCGTTCAAATGATTGAAAGTTAAAAATCAAATTCGTTGTTCGGTTTACTTTCGTGCTATTACAAAGAAGAGTGGATTATGGATCGATAATGCTTTCACCAAGGGGGCGTTTTTAATGGATAACTCTTTGCTTTAGGCAGCGGCTGATCTCTTGCTGTACGCAATTTGTATTTCTTTTCACCGAATATTACAACGTTAATGAAAAGCTCTTAATAATTGTCACTAGTGAAAAGCAATTGAAAAGAACTTTACAGTTTATTAAGTGCTTATTCGATTTTAGTGGATTGAAAAGATTGCTTAATTGAAAAGTGCTAAATATATGAGCCACTGTCTTCTCACTGCGCTATTTTTGTAGAATGTATATAGAAGCAATTAAGATCACTTCTGAATCAAAAGTACATGTCGCTATCGAGTTTGTAACAGTATGTCAAAAATAATTCCACATCGGAAACCGCTGGAAACATTGTCTCCAACACTTCAAGCCGAGCAAATGGACTTTCAATGATGTACCTTTTTTTTTTCAATCCGACTTATCATCATGACAAGCGTACCTTTTGGTAATCGGAAAATCCAAAGAAAACATGTGGCTGGATTCACACTAAATTTCTGCTTCAAAACAAAATTTTATTACAGGACAAAGACCATATCGGTTGAACGTGATTGAAACGTCGAAGCAAATATTTCTGATTAAAGTCATGAGCTATTTTAAAATCACCCTTAAGGACAATTTATCATTTGTACTCTGAATCGGAATCAGTGGGGAAAAAAGAATTTACAAAAACAAGGTATAGCTATATTTAGACACGTGGTGGTACTTAGGGTTGACCTTTAGGCCATTGAATGCAAAGAATCCATTAAAGAAGACAAAACAGCTTAATAAGACGCACTTACAAATGTTAAGTTATTATGATGGCCATGGAGTTGAAATGGTTCGCAAAAAACTTCCAAAGCAAAATCTAGTTATTTATCTGGGAGAGGCCCATATCGCCAAGTGTAAAGATCTCGAATTTGCCTTGAATTCATTTTTGTTTCTCCGCTTTTCGCGTAACCTGCGTAAGGTTCCTTTAATTTCAAAGATCCGGTCTCGGGTCTTTGAATTGTAACTTGCTAAGCAACATTCAGAAAACTACAAACCAGAAGATTCTGATATTCTACCTCCATTCCATCAGTTCTGTCCGACCTGTAACAAGATCATGCGGGAAATTTTGACAACGATCTCATGCTTGAGCTGATGAGGTTTGCACTCTTCCCATAGGAGCTCGTTGCTCGTCAATTTGAATGAAGTGGCGCAAGGTAACAACGCTTCACTTGATCTACCATGCATGCACCTTTTGCAATTCCATGGTCAACTATGTTCAAATGTGTTTGACTAGACAAGACGGCAAAACTTAGCCTCCCAGATAGTCGGGAAAGAGGAAAAATGAGTGGACCCAAGCCCCCACTGTTTTCAAATAAGTCTTGGGTAACCTGTGGCAAGTTACGTTTCTCTTCATGCCGAGGTTGGGAAGTAAACAAGAAGAAACAAGATGGCGGAATGTTGTAGGAGAATTTGTGCATAATATAGAGATATCGTAGACAATAATACAGAAACTTTGTTGCTTTTCCAAGGGAAAAATAGGAAACTGGAGGCCTTCACACAGCTTCAGGTTATATGAATGTGTAAAATCAGCGATCTCGATAGACATTTTGGAATTTCTGGAGAGCGAATTGACTTGATAGACTTGATTAATACCTGGCAACTGTAAGCCAACAAACTGAACCATATGGGAGCTGGGGCCTCTGCAAGTAGACAAGGCTCGGTTTTGATAAGCCCTCGAGCCGAGGCCTTTTCGAAAAATAACGAAAATGGAGTAAGTATGAAAAATATGCGTATGTACCTTTCATATCGGTCAGTAATAAATATTTACCTCTCACGAAAAATAGTAACTGGTGACTTCAAAATCCCAGCAGGTGTAATTGGCCGCAGTTCTATTTAAAGTAGTGGGTACTCGATCATTGCAAATTACTTTTATGGATGAACTGGTGACGAGGCTTGTAATGCGGCATTTTACCATTTACATAACTTGAGACGTATTAAAGAAATACGTATCGAGGGATTCTTTAACTACTTTGGTGCATGCCTTTATAACCAGCCGTCTTGACTATTGTAATGGTTTATTGTTTTGCTTACCAAAGGCGCAGATCGCTAAATTACAGCGCGTGCAAAACGCAGCAGCAAGACTTACCAGTATTCTTGGCTTCGGAAAGTTTTCTCACATTACACCGGCGCTTTTGACTTTAAAATGTATTTATGGCCTTGCACCAACTTATCTTAGTGATCTCATTAGTATAAAATCGAATTCATCATATAATCTTAGGGTGTACTGGTAAGCTCTTATTGTACCATCCCAAGGGAAAGATGCTTACAACATTGGGAGGCAGATCATTTTCAGCAGCAGCTCCGAAACTCTGGAATGCTTTGTCAAGCAACATCATTTGACAGTTTTAAATCATCTTTTTAAGAAGTATTTTTATAATTTATAACTTTCTTTTATTTTTATGATTGTAAATATGCACTATATAAATTGGTAAATTATTATTATTATTATTATTATTATTATTATTATTATTATTATTATTATTATTATTATTATTATTATTATTATAAATCACCTGACGAAATCGTGAAATTATAAGGACAGGAAATCATATGAATGCAAGTGTATAATTTTGTGATTTATGGGCACAAGTGAGAACTTTGAGAACTTTTTAACTTTCAGAACTTTTCATAACTTTCATTACTTTTGAAAACTTTCGGTAATCGCAAAATGCACCAGCAAGCTCTTATGATTTTTTATTTGTTATATTACAGTTAAAATCCCAGCAAATAAGAACCTTTAATTTTAAAATTTAGCCTAAACAGATTCTTAAATGTACATAAATTAATGGTAATTACCAGATATTTAGGCTATCTAGGTTCTTAAATACATGTAGGTTCTTATTTTCAGAAGAAAAAAATCATGTTATAGATAGCATAATTGTAGTATTCGGCCTTCACCCCCTATGCGACAGCCAGATTTTCCATATCCCTTATATGAAATTCGATTAAAATTTGAATATAGAATTAAAAGTTCACATAAAAATGACTATAAAAAGCAAATTGAAGGATCACACAAATCTTGAGAACATCAATCAATTGATCTTATTTGCCAAAGTGCACATTTTTAGGGTCAACAGGTTCTTGTTTAGAGGGGGTCTAACTGATATATTTTAGGCTAACAGGTTCTTAAAAAATAGGTTCTTACTCACAGGGTTTTACTATATACTCAATAAAATGATGTCATTGCTGTTTCCATTGCAACTTTTAACCGTATTGCACTCTATCTATTTAATAATTATGGTTTCATCGTTGACCAATCAAAAACGTGATATTCTGTTGAGTATACATTGTAGTTGTAATAAACAGAATTACAGTATAAGCTGCAGAGTCAGCCTTACTTGTTATTCTTGGCATTTGCCTTGCCAGTTAGCTGTTGCTGAAAAATTACTGGTCACACATTTTTGTTTTGACAGCAACTGATGCTAGATTCACCAGCTTTGATAGATTTGGGACATGGTACTGTACGATATCGACACCCTGATGAGAAAACAGAACAGGATCACTCCCAAGTTAAAACTGGTTATTTTTACCATCCTCGGCTGGATGACTTCAGCGAAGGTATACTTTTGCTAGCCTAAGGATCCTTCTTGATGTTTAAGCCTCCCATGCAGGCATTCTTAGGGCTTTGTCACACGTTCCTCACCCACAAACGTCTGCTGTAACGAAAAACCACAGCCTGGGGGAGGAACATGTGACGAAGCCCTAAGAATGTCTGTGTGGGACTATCTTGAATGTATTATTCTTTTTGAGTTTTTGACTTGTTACTGGTGTGGGGTCTTTTGAAATACTCAAGATTTTGCCAAAAAGAAAATATTAAATTTCCTTGCAGTGACTTTTGTTTACAGCCATTGTCGCTGGTAACTGGAGCCATGCCTGACCAGTTTAAAAAGCTTAAGAAAATGAAAGCAGATACTTCCGCTGTATTCAACTAAGTTTTGAGCTGGGTATTAAAGTTGATTAACTGAATCAACCAAGAATGGTTTGGGATTTTTACCTTCCAGAACATAAAAAAATCCAACCAATGAAGAACAGTTGATTCCAATAATGTCTTTTATGCAGCACATTAAAAATGATTGAAGAGCAAGAGTACAACCTGGAGCATTGGAGTGCAAGCAAATATTCCATATTCATAATTGTCAGCCAGTAAATTATTATTCTTTTGTCTTCGTGCTAAAGGAGACCAACAAGCCTCGCTTTAAAGTGGCATTTCTTTTGCATTATGTACATGCTAAAGAGGCTAGTTGGTCTTATCAGCACAAGGACAAAGGAATAATAATTCATGAATACAGTCCATACATGTAGATGATTTCAGTGACGTCATCAAATTCTAAAATCAAAACTGCAAGGAGTTTTGAATTTTTATCTTTGGGAGGTTGAAGATGACTTATAAAATTTTTTTTTTTTCAAGTTTCGAGTTCCATGACATCTTTCGTTTAAAACATACAGCATTTTGAATTTCCGAATTGTGACCTTGCGTGACACCATGATACAAAGTTACATGTATTTGGTTGAAAAAAATGTCTATGCCTATGAATCTCAGCAGTCTGAGCGTTTCAAGAACATTAGGAGATGTGTTCATACATATGTATTTTATCTCGTGAGCAAAAAGTAAGCGCTTTCATCGATAAGTGATGTTCAAGTGGATTTCTGACCACCATACATGTATTGGTGCACAAACTAGGAGCGCTTCAATTTTTCTCTTGATATCCCAAGTCATCACTGAAATTAAATATTCTTTCATCTCAAGGGTCAAGGGGTCCTCTAATGCCCTAGGACACGCCCAGCTGACAAGTAAAATTGTATGGTGTTACTCAGAGTCTCACTCCCAGGGGTCAAATAGACAAGTTTTATACAGTCATAGATGGACAATTCTCTGGCTAACTCCGGACGATTTGACATCAGTTGGGGACAGTTTAGACGTCAGTGGGTTAACGGTTAACAACCCCTACATCCACTTAAATGTCCCCATTGACCCATTGACTCATAGTAGTGTGTGGTTCTGTGTTATGCCAAGACTTTCCTTTTCCGTGGGGTTCCCCTGGGGGGGATTAGAAGTCAGTGGGTTAACAACCCTTACATCCACTCAAATGTCCCCATTGACTCATAGTAGTCTGTGGCTCTGTGTGATGTCAAGACTTTCCTTTTCCGTGGGGTTCCCCCTGGGGAGGGGGGGTTAGAAGTCAGTGGGTTAACAACCCCTACATCCACTCAAATGTCCCCATTGACTCATAGTAGTGTGTGGCTCTGTGTGATGCCAAGACTTTCCTTTTCCCTGGGGTTGGGGGAGGGGTTAGTGATACTTCAATGTTACATGTACTCTGTTAAGCACCAGAAGATTTTACTTGTCATTGGGGGCGGTTATAGGAGTCAAATTGAATGGGTTGTAAATGAGCGGTATTTTATTTTATTCTGGGTGACGTTCCAATAACATTTCTTTCCTTTTTGCTTAATAGATGCAGAAGTGAGACCAGAAGATGGCTTTAAATTCCACTATGTATTCAAAGGACCCAGAAAGGATGGAAAACAAAAGAAATTGTACTATGTGTATGGAACACACTTATCAGCTAAGGATGAAGGAATAAAACAGGAACCATATCGACCTGTAGGAAAAGGATACAACTGGCCAGAATCGTACAGAAAAGCTAATAACTTATATTACGAGTTAACATTCCCAGAACAAGGTAAGAATCATGCAAAGTGACTACAGGCCAGTTATTCCATTTATTTTATTTTTTTATCAGCACCCCCCAATGTTAAGGATGGGCCTAATTTTTGGCAACCAGGTTTGGGTTGTTTCTTCATCAAAGCAGACAAATGTACTGTTGACACTTTTTCCAAAGGTGTTCACTGAGCACCAATCCTTGGGATTTCTTTTTCAAAAAGTGTGGTTCAGATTTCAACTATCCTTACTATATGTAGATAATGAGAGAAGGAACTTGTGGATTAAAAAATGGAACAAAGCTCTCTGGGGAACACTAATACTTTAAAATACATGTCTTCAAGAGTTTGAAATTTTGTTTGTGAAATTAATAAAAAGTTATATGATTGGGTAATAAATTATATTAACATTAAATAAACCAACACAAGCAATGAACAAATGTTTCCCGTGTATAGGGGAAGAGGACTTTGCAGATACTGATAGTGTGGTGACTGGAACCGATTCTCCAGAACTGGCTGACTCTGTTGTTGATAAAGAGAATTTGAGGTACAGTTCATTGCCTTCAAAATAGCAAATTTATTGAGGGCTTAAAGGCATTGCAAATATTAATAATATGGAAGAGTCCACACTCTCTCATGTTTTCATTGTTGACAAAATTCAGTATTGGTTAGTGTAACCAATCGTTATGACTGGAGCTTGAGGTCACATTTTGGTACATGTACAAGCATTTGCCCAATGCATGTAATCGCTTTCTTCTGCTCTTGTTTGAAGCATTTCTTTTTCACATGTTATTTGTCAGGTTTCTTTTCTGGCAAAGTACATTTACTTAGATTTTTATTGAGTAAAACAGTTCTAATCTCATGACCTCGAGCTGTTTAACTCTGGTGCAGAGCTGGGGTTTTTTTTGTTTAAAAATTTCCCTATTTAGATGAAACGTAGCTTGCATATTTTCCCGCGCGTGCAGCTTCAATCCTATTTTTGTCCATGTTTGGGCATGAAATTGGTGTCTTAAAGTCCTCAGCTTTGTTCCTAGGTAAAGAGTTGCAAGTTACATGCCATGTGCTTCTGGTAAACAAAATCACTTTTTAAATATTACAATTTTGTTTTTTGTCTTAGGATTGTCCTAGGTGAAATGGAAACGGTGGATTCTTTGAAAATGAGGATGTCTTTACGTCTTCTGATACCAGCTGTAAATTTTCATGTTCTTCACAACAAAAAAGAGCTCAGGTACTGTTCCATTTCTGCCTTTCTACTAATAAAAGTAAGTGTAAATACAAATTTCACTTCAAAGAGTTCGCTAATGAAAAGGTAAAATAATTAATGGTCTTTCTTAGGCCAGAGTAAAATTCTGTAAAATTAGTGGCTGACTTCATCATAAGAGAAAGGGTTTATAGGAAAATAGTTTTGAGTAGAAAGATAAGTATGTAAATGAAACATTTTGGACCCAGACAGTACTATGTAGTACCTCTAGGACTCTTTCCAAAGAACGAGAGGCAAGATAAAGTTATTTTACATCAGAATGTTTAATAACAAGGAGGACAATAAAATTATAGTACACTTCATCATGTGAAGCATCATGAAATGAGGAAACCATGACTGGAATTAAAAAAAATCTGTCTGCCATTAAGTTACATCAAATTGTACATGCAAGATTGGCCAAATGAGTACAACTAGCTGTTCTCTAAAGAACAGCCCGCTTCAGTGACTTCATTGTGTGCTTTCCCGTACACTTTGTTTTCCAAACGATGTGGTAAGTATTTTTCTATATATCTTTTTGTTGGGCCCAATTAATACTGCAACATGTGTTGTAAGTCTTGGTACAATTGTTTTTCCAATTTAATTTGTGGCCCTGGGCCCGGTTCCTCGAAAGCCGATTAACTTAATCCAGGATTTGCGTAAACTTTTGTTTCACATTTTCAACTTTTTGGTGAAAGTTTCTTTTGCTCAATTTTGTTTTTCAAGATTGACGTCTTCTCATGTAAAGTTCTGCCGAAAATCTGCGTTGAACAGCATTTGGGAGTAGAGAAATGAACTGCTTGGTTTATTTTTAATCTTAGATTAGCGTTAATCGGCTTTCGAGGAACTGGGCCCTGATGTTTTGTACCCTGGCCATAAATTGGACTGATTCAGTTCTAAATAAATCTACATGGTAAATTACAGTATTAAAGGCTCTTGATATTGGTCATCTCTGTCTTGAAAATAATACATAGTGCACCGCTAGGTGATTCAGGTAAAAAAGTAAGTACTTCAATTAGGAGCCAATGCATGATTGTATAATATTTTGAAGCTTCCATGATTGCAAACAATCTCACACGCCAAATATTGTTCTACAGGCCTGAAGATGTGGTTGGTGATCTCAGGACACCTGAACAAGGGAACTGGAGGAACTTTCCAGTGTTACTGCATTTGACATAGCTCTTGTTAAATAGCTTGACTTTTATACAGTGTGAATTTACTAGTCACATACAGTAATTTGTAAAAAGTGCTGACTGGATGGTTTGGGGCCAGGTTGGTTCTAGGCTAGGCTTACATTTTTGGTTAGTTAGACTTACCGTACACTGTACATGTAACTAAAGCTGATTCACACTCTCTGGACAGTGACACACAATGCATAATGCACACAAAGCAGTTTAAGCAAGGGGTGATGTAAGAGAAATCACTCTTATTTTCTTATGCCTGTCACGTTTTTGTTTGTAAAGCTGACATAACACAATTGTATAGCCAAGAATAAGTTATGAGTTTCCAATTCTCCAATTTTGGAGTTGTGGTCGTGTTGCCTTTCTCATACTTACAGAGTGTGACAAGATGAAGGATTGATTGATCCCCTCACTTCAATCTTTGTTAAAGAAAGGAACTTAAATTATTTAAGTTTCTAGTCGTTCTAGAGAGCGCTGAAGCACTAAAGCACTAATTGGGGACACTGTAAATTGAATTAAAATCAAGTTAAATGTTATCTTTTTGCTTGTTGCAGCTTCACTTTTTTGAGAAATAAACGATGTATGGTACATAATAATTATTTTCTCTTATTGTTGCAGCTTGTTTTCTCAAAAGTGTTCAAACTCAAAGTAACTTTGAGTTATTATTTAAATCTCGCCCTTGTTTATTAACTGAGCACAAAATGCCTATAATGTTATTATACTAATTTGTGGACTGCAAATCAAAATTTTAATGTTAGTTTTTGGAGAGAGGGGAAAACCGAAGTACCCCTCCTAAAACCTCAAACGATTAAAGTCAGCCCACAAAATGATACCACACTAAATCCAGGAATCATAACTCAACCAGGGACATTACCACTGCACTAATCCCACTTCCTAGTTGGTGAACAGATACACCGTTAGCCCCAGTAGTGCTATACTGTAGATTCAGTCACAATGAACAGTCTGTGACAAAATTTGTTGGAACAGTACACGACTATACAGATCTGAAGCTTTCGCAGCTTACTCTCCCCTCACATTGTTGTTTTAACATCGGTTTCTGAGCACATTTGTCAAAACAACATTGTGGGAGGGCAAGGTACATTGTAAAGTGTTTCAACAATTTTGTCCTACACTTTAGATGTACATGTAACATTAATGCATCTCCCATCCAAAACAGACAGCATTTTTATTTTGTACATTTGTCTTTCATAAATACACAATGTAAGCTCCACGTTATTTTCATTTTGTAGGACAAGCTCTAACGCTTAATTTAAATTTACCAAAATGGATTTAAATAACTATGTACAGCTTGTAGTGCAGATTGGGTCTAAAATGCAGACTAGGTACAAAATAGCCCTAGGCCCCAGTCTACATTATTATTATTAATAGAGACCACTTTGTAACATTTCAGTATTACCGGTACACTGCACAGACTGCAAAATAAAGATTTCATAAAACTTCCAAGTATAACTTTGTACAAGTCATATGCTTTTAACTGTTATTAGGGAGCTTATGGTTACTTTGTAACCATATTATTTCTGCTCGCATTCTTTTTTGGGTCACCTACTCGGTTAGTTCTATGAACTATTTAGGTGTCCCAAACTCTACACAATGAACCTAAAGTTTAAAAAGGTTAGGGTTATTTCTATCACAATCTTTTACTCTTATATCTAAGAACACTGAATTGTATCAATACTCTGTGCGAGTTTAAATAAAAATTGCCTTGACTTACATGTAAGCACTCATTATTCTATCACGTGACTAAATATATATTGCTAGTGCTAATCACCCTTACTTGCAGTCGAGGACTGAATTGCAAAGGGCGCGGCTCACGACATCGGGCTGAAAGCATACAAAGGCGCCTCTGGCTGCCGCTATACAGTCCATGTTTGATGTCGGAGCACAGCACCACCGCTAGATGTTAATTACCTGTGAGTCGCTTTTGATGAGGGAGGAAAACCGGAGTACCCGGAGAAAAACCCTCGAGTCAGGTTGAGATCGACTGGTGGGAGGCCCGATAGATAACCACTAAGCCACCCTGACTCCCGACTAAGAGACAGCGGGGTGCTTACCATTTAGCCAAAAAAACCGGAAATTTCCGTTTGAGGTCAAATGGAAAGGCAATTTTCCGGAAAATCTTTTCGGAAATTGTGGACAACCTCGAGAGGTAGTCCTCTTTTTCCGTTTGGAATGGAATTCGCGAAATGCTCTTACCATTTGCGAGAATCGTTCCGTTTCCAGGCCCTTTCTCACAAGATCGAGTAAAATATGCGGGATGGAATGCTGTGTAGTAAATGGTAAGCGCCATTCTCATCCGGTTGGTCATTAAATTCGGAAAATCGCTTACCTTTATGCAACGATCATTCCATCCGGATTATTTGGCTAAATGGTAAGCACCCAGGAGATCCCAGGAGATCCCATGAGATAGCACAGCGCATGCGCTAGATCATTGCACGTTTGGCGCTAGAAAGCGAAGGACCTACTTCACGGTTTTCCACAACTTTGGTCAAAGATTTTTTGAAAATTCGAACGAGATATACGACGTACATTTCGACACACGTAGGCGAGTCAACGTGGTTGCCTTAACGAACGCCTGACTTCTTGTTCTATTGCGCTTCGACGTAGTGGAAGCAATTTCGTGTTTCCCGCCACAAGACAAACTGTCATGGCAGACGAAGAATCCTTGGAGGCTATTTTAAACGCCACCACTCATCCAGATGCAGGGGCGGATCTAGCATTTTTTGAAAGTGGGGGCCGAACAAGAATACTAATCAGCGCGCGTTAGCGCGCCTCGGTAGCGCCTTAGGCGCTACTTTCTAGGCGGGTCTTGGGGCATGCTCCCCCAGAAAATTTTGAAAATTTGGGTACTCTTACATTCAATCTGGTGCAATCTGGAAAGTAAAATATCAGGATTCCATATTGAATAAAATTATAAGTTGTGGTTGTAATGATGTATGGTTTGTGACTCTTCGCTCCAAAGTCACAACAGCCTTGGAAGAAACGAATGAAGTGCCTGTATACCACAAGTGCGCAGGATGGTGATCTTCGCCATTTTCTGAATCTTTTCATGCACTGAATGCGCAAACACTGTTTTTGCATCCTTGCGTATATCTGCCAGCTGATCTTTCACCACGTTAATATGCCTGTGTGCCTCAATAACATCCAATGTCGAACCCTGTAATGAACGGCTAAGTCCTACCCTGAATCCAAAAAGATGCTTGGCAGTGTAAAAGGCAGCAATGAGCACAGGGTTCTTGATTTGATGGAACAGCACATAAGCACGTACATGTCACAATGTTATTCTAATTGTACCTAACCAAAATATATATAATTATATATATAGACATTAAGATTTTACGGTTTTACAGTCTGTGTAAAATAGGTTGACTGTAGAAAAGTAATTCTCATCCAGTCTTCTTCGTCATTTCAAAAGGATAATATTAACGCCAGTAACGTTGAAAGCTTTTTCGCACAACTTTGGTCATACTATTAGCGAAAAATCATGCTTTAGCTAAAAAAATCAAAAGCTCCAACAGACTGCTTACAAAATTATAAAATTATAACAGTACAAGAGCAGCATGCGGCATCCAGAGCAAAGCAGGATGTTCCTTTGGATGTTATCTTGGCACATGTAGGCTTGCGCTCAGCTGAGACTTTTCGGAAGTTTTATGATAAGCCTGTTATACCTGCCAACAATATCATGGCATTTGCCATTTTGTCATAGTGATTAATTCTTTACCTTAAAGTACCTGAAGGCAGACTTGTTGTTGCCATGATAGTTTTCATCTTTCATTGTAAGCTTTGTTGTTGTTAAAGTTTTTAACTTACTGTTGTTACAGTTATCCCTTTTGTTAGTCCAGTTATACACCATGTTTTGATGCAGGTGGACTATAGGTTAAATACAATGGTTGTTATATCCACTCTTGTTTTTGTTTTGCGTGGGTGTTCCAAGGCTTTAAAGTCTCATGGGATCTCCTGTCTCTTAGTCACGTGACAGAATAGTAAACTTAAATGAAACTTACCTGAAATTCTATCACACGTGACGTAGAAAGGGAGGAGATCACATGCCCACCCTTAAACATTTGCTCCCTCCCAGTTGGTACACTATCCTGTGGGATACATACTGCAGCATCCATTTGGACTACAATGGGTTGTACATGTTCTTACTTGTCACACCCCGCTTCTTGCTGATCTCCTCCCTCTCTACGCCACGCAGAGAGAATTTCAATCAAACTTCAACTTAAGGTAAGTTTCGTTTAATTTTACTATTTTTAAGCGCAGCCGAGTGAGTCCGCAACAAATTTTGACCACTGTGATGACGGATATCGTCGTCGATAAGAGTACAGACAATGTTGAACCACTTTCCATTTGTTTTTACGACAGTATTCAACGCCAAAGAAAATGCCTATTTCAGAGCGTGACCAAAATCATGACACAAAGAAAGAGCAAGTGTTCTCTATAGATAACTTTCTCGCAATGTGATTGGTTTATTTCCCAAAATGAGCATTCCTGATTGGCTATTACATTGCGTAACAAATTGACACGAGCATGGCGCAAGCAGCGTTGTCTAGACTCTTATCAACAGTAGCACATTAACCAATCAGATTGCGCGATTACAAGCAATTGTGGTCAAATAATAGTTATACTACCATTATTTGTATGATAATTATGAAGCATATTCTTAGCCCTGGACCTTCACACATAACATTCCTGGACTGTATTGTAATAATAATAATAATAATAATAATAATAATAATAATAATAATAATAATAATAATAATATATTACATTACTCTTAGTTAAAATGTACATGTATATAAGTTATCAATATTATATATAATAAAATAATCTTCCTTTGGCAAGATGAAAGTCACTAACATTAATGTTTAGGAAAATCATAATTGACTGCCTGAAAATAATAATTTTTTTCTTTTTAAGTCTTGGCATCAGATACAGTATATGCAAGATATGCAAGACTTGGAATGAATGCAAGAAGCAGCATGCT
Source organism: Montipora capitata (assembly GCA_949126865.1). Lineage (NCBI taxonomy): Eukaryota > Metazoa > Cnidaria > Anthozoa > Scleractinia > Acroporidae > Montipora > Montipora capitata. The sequence continues at coordinate 2,013,794 of OX421457.1, read as the reverse complement.
AAATTAACATGCTGCTTTAATTTGTAGTTCATGTTTTTTTTACTTATTGTTTCAATGTCAAAACAAAATTAATATAAATTAATTATTTTGTTAGTCGTTGGTTGAGAGATTATCTCGAGAATGAAAAAAAAATTTACAACACTTTAATCGTTAGTTACATAGTTGTAAGCTTTCTTAACCCACTAAATCCTAAGAATGGGACTTTTATTTACTCTGTCAGACGCCAGGCGATTTTGCTCATAAATGGGAGACGCTTTAGGATTCAATAGGTTAAATTCCTAACTTGTAATACATAGATGTCAACACAAGGATCATTGTAGTTTGGTTGAGTGTGAGAATTCCCCAAGCAGCTTTGCATGAAAAGGTTCCCTTTGACTTGGGGTATTTGATGTTGGGGTGGACAACACAGGCGTACTTCTTCGACTACCTGCTAGTAATGGAGAAATCTCAGTCACTGGAATTTTCACAGAACCTGAAAGTGAGTTGATCGTCCACGTCAAATTTTGTTCTTGGTGATTTCCATCAACGGGAGGGTCGTTGGAATGAAAAAGATTCTGTATGTGGTTAAAGCAGGATATGAACTGCCCATCTTGTCCATACACTAAACAGTTCAAGAATCCTTGCAATGGGTTCACTGAAGCCTGTGGAAAAAGCCAGATTTGAATTTAGAAGGTCAAGTAAGATCATTAAAAGTGCTACTATGATCAAAACATCACTTGCCTTTTTTCTTTTGATTAGATTTTGAAAGTGTGTTGTTTGCTTAACAACTGACTGGCAAAACGTAATTCCGAGCTTTGATTTTTATCAGAAACCCATAAGGGTTGAAACGTGTAAAGCGCGTTCACAGCTTCCGAATATGTCTAGTGTTCGTCTCAAGATTCTTGCCGTTCCCAACAAGGAGGCTTTTTGTAGTAATAACGTGCAATCTAGTCCAATTTTCTTCAACGATGTTTTCAAATTTTTGCTGAACGTCCCTAGTGCACCAATGACAATTGGTACGACAATTACTTTTCGGCAGCTCCAGATTTTCCCAATCTCTCTTTTTAATTCTTGGTATTTTTCCATTTTCTCTTGTTCTTTTTCCAGCACTCTTGTATCAAAAGGGCACGCGACATCTATCACATAACATGATCTTTCTATCTTATCAAGAACAACTACATCAGGTCTATTATGCTCAATTTGATGGTCTGTTTGAATTCGGAAGTCTCATAACACCTTTACTTGATCGTTTTCTATAACTCCTTCAGGATCATGATCATACCACTTGTCTTTGCATTATTATCATTATCATTATCATTATCATTATCATCATTATCATTATCATTATCATTATCATTATTATTACAGAATGTTTATTTAAAGAAAAACGAAGCACAAGATTATTTGAACTTCAATGTAAATAATTAATTTTTTTTTTTTTAATTGTGTTTTTTCACTATTTTAGGCATTTCCGAGTTTCATTTTTCTCTGCCAAAAAAATAATATGTGTAGTTTAGCTCTTCGATATATCAGCATTTCCACGCTAACATTAATGTGTATTCATTTTTACCATGACATATTCTATATACTGAAATGTTTTATGGTCACAAAAAGATCCAAACCATTGTTACGATCATAATAGTTTTTATAATATTATAATCATTATTTACATGTAGGAAACCAAAAAAACTACTGTTCATACCTCTATTAACCAGAGAAAAGAGTGATTTGAGTCTTGAAAAAACTCTTTCTGACTCAAAATGTACCCTGCAATGTCATGAAATCCATCGCAAAAATTTGGCAACCAGCTGAAAAAAAAACACAAAAGTGATTATTAAGACAATGAGACTTTGCCTTGAATTTATAATTATCTTTGTGCTATGTGTGAGCTCTTCTTTCCTGTTACTTTCTCACTTGCTTTAAGAAATGCCATCCCACCCCAAAAAGTGCCTGATTGCAAGCTATGTTCATAACATCACAAAACAGAGACTTACCAGAAAATGAAGACAACTATGATGTAACAAAACTTTCTTCTGATGGACTTTTGAAGTTTTCTCTCAGCATCTGTGAAGTAGCCAGTGTTTCTGATGTTCTGTGATACTAGCAAAGAAAAGTGACACAAGTCAGAGTAAAAATATAATTAATGATGAAGGACTGGAACCCAGTACATGTAAGTGACTATTTTTGGCCAAATTTAGTTTTGCCCTCACAAAGTTTTTCAAGTCGCCTGCAGGACGGTGGTACAAGGATTGAATCATAAAATAATTTTTAAAAATACCTTTTCTGTAAGCCTTCCAGTAGACAATAGGAAGGCAAATCATCACCAGCAACAATGGAATATAGCACACTAAGTAATGGAGTAGAGCGATAGGTCCAGGAGGTGAACAACTAAAGTGGAAAGAATGTCAGGATTTAACAGTGAAATGTCATTGAAGGATTTTCCTCCGAGTCTCAATCCTTCTAAAATTTCACATTAAAATTATTATCATTATTATTATTATTATTATTATTATTATTATTATTATCATCATCATCTCTGATTCTTCTTGATTCTTCTGTCATGTTCACCATTAGCACCGGATCCAATCCAGGTTCTGGGGCTCTAATGGGTAGTCATGGTCTTCATTCAATCGATAGACTTTTTATTATGATTATGATTATGATTATGATTATTATTCTTAAATAGTATTGCAGGCTTGGGTGATACAAAAATATTTGCTTGGAAAAAATCATTGCCTGTATTAGATAATTATGGTATTATTGTTTTTATTAGTCTTACAATGCACTTCTTAAAATAATGCCATGTACAAGCTACCTCGTCAGATATACTACTGGTAGTTGGAACACTTATTTACACCCTTTTCACCCAGGAACTCGTATCAATATTGGTAACTGTGACTCAGTGGTGACATACTCTGGAGGTAATGTTGCCATGGACTTGCATCCTGTCCAGAGAAGAGTAGAAACCCTTGCAGTTGCTTCATGTCAGAAACTCGGTAAACACCCAGATGTACTTAGGCTTAGATGTACCACACGTGTGGGACATTTGGGGTCCATCCTAGACATCAGCACTGCATTGATAAGGCCCAGAAGGCTGAAACAGTACTGTCTGCAGTTATATGTACCCGTACACATTATATATTTAACAATTATTTACCCAAGGCGATGTGAATTTTGGTGAATATTTACCGAGATGCAGTTGAGGTAAATATTCCCCAATATTCAATGAGCCTGAGGGGAATAATTGTTTTAGTATGTACAATGTTCAGCCGTGAATATCAAGAAAGTGCAAAACAACGTGCTAAAACACGATAAAAAGGCACAAAATATACAGTAATACTCACCAGGTAGCGTATGAATATATAAGCACAATGAATTCTTATATTCACCACTGAAAATTATACTAAATATACATTATATATATATATATA
>OX421457.1:2002884-2007884 GCA_949126865.1 Montipora capitata | reverse complement strand
CTTTCTGTGCTGTTTACATCGTTCTGAAGCACCCTGAAGGACAGATGATGCAGTTTTTTAGAAACACTCTTACCAGATAAATTTGAATCAAAATAAAATCATTGCTACGCAACTCGCAAAATATCCACGCATATTATATGTTAACCCATCGAATAAGATGTATATATTAAGCTTGTAAGAGCAAATTATTTAGTTTGGCCAAGATTGAAGGTTAAATACTAGCTTTCACAATAATGCATCCAAATTTTATCTGAAGGGCATTAAACTCACTGGTTATGCAATATTACCTTGACTGAAGATCATGAGCACGAAGGCATACATCAACTGAATAAAAGAGTGTCCACATGTACGAGACAATGTACGAAAACATGGTGAAATACTGAAACAAAAGAAAAGAGAAGATCTGTCATTGATTGGCCAGCAGATGATAATGGCATACTTCCACGGGTCCATCCATGTAGGCCTATGTGTCCAGTATCAAATGAACATATCATGGGCTCAGGTTTAGAGCTCACTGAGCCAGCCATACTCCAGCTACTTCAAGAGCACTTGAAAAGCCCTTGAAAAAAAGGATTTGCTAGGAAACTGCTTGAAAACTCCTTGAATTTTTGCTTGAGTGACAACAACTGTTGAGATTGCACCAAGCTATAATACTAGTCAAATTTAGTTGGAACACTTAGCGAATAGTCCAGAATCATCGTGTTACAAGATCGTACCTTATACCACATCCCCCTCCCCCCAATTCAATGTTGTGTGAGAATTTTTCGGCGACTGCTAGTAGTTGTGAAAATCAACATTGGAGGAAGGGGGGAAAGGGGTGTTTCAACAAATGTGACGAGTATTGTAGGTTAAAGAAACATTTCAAAAATTAAGCCCAAGTTTTACTATTGGGGAAAGATTAAATGCAAAAAATAAAATGTCTGTTCATGCACTTAACTTGCAGGATGTGGGAAAGAATATCAAGGTAGGCTTTTTCAGCAAAGAAATTAACACTGCAAAATGATGTACGGCATGGAAATCTTCTTACAAAGATTCCTTGAAAACTCAATTTCTTGTTCTTGAAAACTCCTTGAATACTCGGATTTTATATACAAAATCCAGCACGAACTCTGAGTTTAGAGCGTACATCTTTTTTGACATTGGAGATCCATGTTATGGTCAATTGTTATGGTCAAAACAAGGTATCTGCTGACCAGTATCATGTGACAATGTTGCAGGCTCAAGTTTAGATCTCATCAAGGTCAGCTGTTAAGTTGACCACTGACCAGGTACTGGGTTTCGATTGGATCGCAGGCTCAAGCCAGGTTGACTTATTGTAAGAATAAATGACCCGGGAGTTCTGCTTTTAGGCTTGGCTAAATCTATTTACCAGTTTTTTTTGTATTATACAAGAGTGGTTTTAGTATTTAAAATGCCTATGAAGTGAAAAATATCTTTTCCTTATTTTAAAGACCTTTCAAAATGATGAAGAATGGTGTTTTCTATTTTGGAATACCTTTTTTCGTTCCGGAGATATTCAAGTTTTTGCTTTATAATTGATGACATCATTGCAAATATAATAACTATACAATACAATACAATACATACTTAATTGACCTCTCCCCATAGGGGCTTTTCAGGGCCAATGAACCAACGAAACAACAGAAAACAACAACTACAACTGTTAAGAATCCCAACTGGCCGGAGGCAAACCAGTTGGCTATTTACAAGTGCGGCTGCGAAGTTAAACCAGGGACTACCCGGATCAAATTCAACGAGTGGTCAGAGCGGGTCTTGAACCCGGGATCTCCGGATCTCAAGGCAAGCGCCCTAACCACTGGGCCACACTGCCTCTTATCATGTATATAATGAATCCTATCACTGTAATGAATCACAAAATTGAGAATATTTCCGAAAATATTGGATGGGTCTTGTTCAAACTTGGCAGCAGTAATCTACATTAAGTAAGCCACAAAATGATACCCTCTATGCTGTTGCCATGGCAACCATTTTTGCTGCAGGGTCTATTTAACACAGGATTGATTTTGTCGTTTATTGTCATAAGAAGACATGTTCACTCTTGGTAAGCTTACAAAGAGGTGTAAAGCATTATGGGCAGCACATGCGTTTTTAAGTCTGACCATCTGCCTGACCGTACTTATCTGTTCAAAACTGGATGATTGAAATTATGTTTACTTATCTGTTCAAAGTCCATGATATTTGGTTCATTGCAGAAAGGGACTGGAAATGAGAGTGTTGCCATGGCAACATCTTAAAGGGCTGTCACTTATCTGATGTACATTACTGGTTAAGTTTGAATATCATTACTCCAATATTTCGCAGATAATCTCAATCTTGTGATTCATTACAGTCATTTGCAATGTTTGTGACATCTTCAGTTTTTTAACAAAAAGTTGAATAAATCTGGAACGAAAGAAGGAATTCCAAAACAGAATTTTCAATACACCACTCTTCATCATTTTGAAAGGTCTTTAAAATAAACAAAAGATTTTTTTACATCATAGGCACTTTAAACAGGAAGATGCACTATAAAAGGTGTGGTGCATGCAAAATTTATTTATCAATCAACTGTGGACAAAACCAAGCTCTGTGATAATTTAGCCTCTTATGGCAATGTGCTTGTAATATGTATTAAAATATCATCTGTCATTCTTTTTTTAATCCCTTTCTCTTGCGCTAGAAATATCTTTTAGGGCTTCTGTCTCTGTGTTCCTGTTTGTTGATCACCATCTTGGATAATTAATCAGCCATGCTCGAATGAGTTAAAACAAAAGCAGGGCGTGAATCCACCCCTTTTATAGTGTGTCTTCCTGTTTAAGTTGTGTTACATTATTTCAAAACGCCATGAATGACCTTTGAACCAAACATTGGCCAAAATAAAAGCAACTTGTCGCCTACTTTTTTCTTTATAACTAACTGATCAATGAAAAGTCAAGCCTACCTCTATTGGCAGACCAATCCATATGTAGTAATGCTGAGCTGGTTCAACATGACCATCCCTTGTCCTTTTAGCAGGTTCAAACTTGAGAAACAAAATGGACATGGCTATTGCACCTGAAAATAATAGGCCATTCGTGATGTTTTCAGTCAGTTTCTTGTTGCCTTTTTAATGAAAAAATGTCACTTCGTTTGCACGCATGCATGCTCTCAGTGTCTTGTGCCAATTCTGTCGTAGTAATAGCACTTTCTTTGAATTTTCACTCGTTTAACCAGAGTTTGATGAAGTAGCTTCCGCAGAGTTGGAGAATTTCTTTATACCCAGTACCTCAGAATCAATTTTCCTCCTACTTAAGAACTGGTTCTTTGATATGTGCAGGGGTGCAGGGATGGCACAGTGGTGAGGGCACTCGTCTTCCACCAATGTTGCTCGGGTTCAATTCCCTGACTCAAGGTCATGTGGGTTGCATTTGTTGGTTCTCTACTCTGCAATGAGAGGTTTTCTCCGGGTACTCCAGTTTCCCCTCTCCTCAAAAACCAACATTTGACTTGATTTGCGTTCGTTTCAATATTAAAGTTGTGTTCTTGTAGTAACTCAAGTCTAGTAAAAACGGCATCATCACATAAAGGGCCACGAAACATGTGATGGCATGTATATACACAAGCTTTATTAAAGACGTCAGGAGCCGACAACGATTGTTGTTTAGGAGGGGCATTTGACAGACAAATCTGATGATAGGGTAGGGCATTTGAACACCATTTTGGCCCAAAGGGGCAGGAATTTGAACGATCCAATCTTCCAAAGTTCAAACGCCTGGGGGTTTGCCCGGGAAGTGGGGGAGGACGTTGAAGTTTCAAGTTGATCGGCGCACAATATCCTAACGTAGGTACGCGTACGTGCGCTTCAATGGGCCATTTCCGAGTTGCTGTTTGTCTCGGTTTCGAAGTGAGTCTTGATGCGCAACTATTGTAAGGGAAGTGAGTTTGATTTGCATAAGAATACGCAACTCATTTCCATTTGAATGGTTGTGAACCAGGACTCGCTTTGAAACTCAGGCATGCAGCAACTAGGAAATGGGCTATTCGCATGTAAGCTCGAACTTCTTCAAATTACAACTGTAAGAACCAAGCATCTAGAATGTGAACCATATTATTAATTTATGGTTTCAATCTTATCGTAGAAACGAAATTCTTCCACTTTTGTCAAGATCACATCCTATTTGAAGTGAACATCGACACGCGGACGGAGTCAATTGCTTTGAAATATAATTTCACGCTTAAAATTCTTGCCACAGCTTCACATGAAAGTTATACAAATGTCAACAAGTTCAAAAGGGCATGCTTCATAAATAATTAAGCAATAAAACAGCTGGATCCAAGGTACTTTACAAACAGTTCTTAAAACGTGATCGCCGGCTACAGTTTACTTACCTAAACAAGTGAACAAATCCGCCAACGCTAGCGAGAAAACCACACGTGCCGCTGGACTCAAAACACGTCTTGTCTCGGATAATCGCAATTTTTTATACCAGTTGACAAGCTGAACAGTAGCTCCGAATGATGATATCGTTGCTGTAGAAATACATATGTAGCTGAATGCTTCCCTAGTAGAAGTTTTAATCTCTTTTTCCGTGATGCAGTATATCGAACTACCCCGAAGGAACGCCATTGTTCATTTCGAGAATTTCAGGGGGTAAGTGTCGGGCTAACAAATTCTTACCGAGCGGAGGGTGCAGAAGCAATAATCAAGAATTTTTGTTTTCACAGCATTTCTTTCTTATTGACGTTCCAGACTCGTAGTGAACCTCTAACAAACATAATTTTTCTTTAGAAATCTAACGTGCAATGCTAATTAGGGATAATGAAGACTCGTAGTCGATACGCCCAATTTTGCGCCTTCGCCAGATGTTCTTGAGACCCTCGCTGAGGTCGACTAACGATTTTAAATTTATACCGTCGGCAATTATTGTTCTCAGATTTATGTTAAATAAACTGAGCGGTTGAGAGGGTTGAATTTTACCCTGATAGAACTCATGAACGATGAACAAAAAGATGGCTTACCA
>OX421457.1:1962884-1985384 GCA_949126865.1 Montipora capitata | reverse complement strand
ACGTGGCTCAGTGATATACACGATGGCTAATTTGCTCTGAATCACGGTGTATATCAGTTAAATTCAAGGTGGAGGATATGGGTTGTACGGACTGAGAGAACGATAAGTGCGCACGCGCGTAAATACCCAACAACATTCGCTACAACAAAAGAAATGTTGAATGGTTTTTGGAGCAAAGTTTAAACTCATTCAACATGTTAGCTGTTCACCATTTTTGAACGGATGTTGAAGCAAATATTGAAGCCGTCTGCTCCAAAAAGAGAATTTTCATACTTTTATGTCCAATAGAAGCCTGCCCGGATTCACGTAAATGCAATGATACATCTTTCTCGTACATGAAGACATCGTTGACGTCACCTGTTGTCATTAACGAACCAACCAAAGCCTCATTGACTGTCGCAACAATGGCTCTTTTGTCTCTGCGGTTGGCACATTTGAATAACTAAAGCAATGTTTGTAAACATATGCCCTCTCTATTCACTGTTCATAAACAATTCGTTTGGTATTTAATTTTGCCAACCACAGACTTTGCCTTTATTGTTGATAATCAGGATGTGACGCACGAGGTTGACATTTGAAGTGTGAGTTGCTAAACACAGGTCATTTTGTTAAACCGCCACGCCCGCTAACGTAACCCTTCCTGTCCTGTAAACGTGATTAAGCGAATATTCGGAAGAATCGCCGTAAAAGGATTACTCAAAAGCGGGTCACGTCCCATGTCAACTACACAGGAAGTGCGTTTCGACATACTTGCACCTTCATATCAGAAATCTTTTGAAAACAATCAAAGATATATCATTTCTTTATTTGATCCGCGTATACAAAAATTCCTTCTTCTGAAAGAGTAATAAGCCGGCCTTAGGTCGCTCGGACTTGCCAATGAATTGATACGCATCCTTGGAGATCCAGGAGCAGTCGGTCGGGACGAGACCAGAAAATTACCGGTAAAAATTGGGACAGCACGCTTCAAAGCCAGTCCCGGATTTTGCCTGTGATTTTCTCGTCCTGTCCCGTGACTGACTATGCATGCCCCTGGGCCTACGAGAATGTTTCATATTGTTACTTTAAGCTAAATGAAAGGGAGGCAGCTGGAGTCATCTTACTTTAATTTTTTTCTCAATGCGTGAGCTAGCGGGTGGAATTCTGCGAATCCTGCAATCTGGGACCTGAGCGGATTCCTAGCCCTGGTTGCGTGAGCTTGTGTGATGAGCCGGCGTTAGGCCAAAAATAGATTTTTTGAAGCCTTTTAAATGTGTTTAAAAGTAAACAGTGTTGCTTTACAAATTAATACTTATCAGTGAACAGAATCATGCAACTGATCATTGCGGCATTGCCCGATATTTCTCTTTTGATAATAAGCGTCGCAGGCCAGCTTTCAGCAATGGTTCCCAGCCAGCACATCTCTTAGGAAAAAAAATAATAAACAGGTTATTCACCGGCCTTGGTCGGTCCTTATAAGGAAAAACTGTGCCCTCGGTCTCAAGACCACGACAGTTTTTCCCTATGCGGACCTCCCGGCCGGTGAATAACATTTATGTACTGAATACAATATAATCTATCTACTAAAATTTCAGTTGAATTAATTAACAATCTATCCCTCAAAATGTATGTGTCTTAAATAAATTAATGGTAAATAAATATGACATAAATATAAATGTAATAATATTGCAATAAATCATGCATTCTGATAAGCCTGTAATAAATAATAACAAGCCTGTAGTAAAAGCAGATTTTTCATCACTCTTGCCAGTTAACAGACGTGAGCATTTATGACAATTTCCTTCGGACAGATTCCAATCTTTCTGGTCTTTTGCTTGAAAGAGAGATACTTGTAGTTTTCCGGTAACATGTTTGACACAGCTAGCGCTGGACTCCTGTAATTCATCGAATTTCGACCTCATTGGTATATTGCAAGGTAGTAATTTGTCTGTATTCATCTTTGTGACAAACGAGTTAAGTCACGATAGGCCAAAATTGCAATAGGATAGATATTTTGTGACAACGACCAGTGGGTTTGGGGCATCGGTCCGTGTCGCAACATTTGGCGATCCTCGTTTTAGTTTCTTGGGAAGTCCTTGAACTACCCGCTTCCCCGTTGACCCGCCAAAAAGGGTAGCCACGCCCCTAAAATCCCTATCGATATCTTTCCAATTCCAGCATGAGCTTCCTGAACGGACAAGCAAGTTCATGTTTCGAGAGCCTTGAGCTCTAGTTCGAGAGGAAGGTTACATCAGAGGCAGTGAGATCTTCATGCACTTTATTTTTGATACTGTTAGACATTGGGACTAGAATTATAGCTAGCAGTCCCTTCTCAGTCATGATCGAGCCGCCCTCGATTTTGATCCCTGTTGTACAGCTTCCGATTTTCCTTTCTTTATTGCAGGGACACACGACTGTCCATGGCCCTCCACGCCCCTGACACTTCAGAAATAATTAAAGACGACTTTCTGAACCCCAAAGTCTCTTTCGGGATGCATGCCTCCCCTGGAAAGCACAACGGCACATTTATGCGTACGTCCCGAGCTTCACTTTCTAGTTCTGCCTTGCAAGAGAGCGAGAATCAGTGTCCACTTTCGTGAGTTTTAATGTCATGTCATTTTAAGTTGTAACCTGTTTGCAAATTCCCGGCTTCTCGCCAACTCTATAATTATTTCTTGTGGCCAGTATAAGCAGGTCGACAGGTCGTAGAAAGATAATATATTTACAACAATTTGCGATTGTTCCACTTGTTTTTATAAGCAAGGGGTTGGACATACAAGTGTAGGACATTTTTTTTCCGGGAATTTTATTAAATGGGGTTCTTCCTGTTTGTAAGAATTCAAAACTTTCGAGTTGAAAAATAAATACCGCCATTTGACGTAAAATCAACCACGTGAAATGCACGCTCCCCGATTCGGCAACACGGATTTCGTGACATTGAAAACAAACGGATTTATCTCTTTATCATCCCAAAAAGCCACATATTTCTAATTTACATATCTTTTCAGTATTGAAAGAATGAAATGATGATAACTTTCAAAGCATTTTTCGAGAATTTCGGTTTTTGGTGCATTTGGAGAGAAGACCTTTGCCCTGAAAACAAATGTTCGTGTGTAAATTTCCGTCGTCCGGAGATGATGTTCCCGCCAGATGTCAATCACGTGACCGGCATATATAAATATCGAAGTACCTCGTGTTGGTTGTAAATTTAAGAAGGTTGAAGGTAACAGTTTATTTTCCACGACGTTTCTCGTAGTTTATCCCTTCTTACAGAATATCGCTGTTTTTGGGAGACTTCTGCAAATATGACAGCAACGGAAAGTAATCCACTTCTTGAAAAGTACATGACTCTCGACCAAGGCGAGCGAGTTCAAGTAATGTATGTGTGGATCGATGGCACGGGCGAATCAATGCGTTGTAAAACCAAGACTGTAGAATCTGAGCCCTTAACTCCTGAAGATCTACCCGTGTGGAACTTCGACGGATCTAGTACTTATCAAGCGGAGGGTTTCAACAGCGATGTATATTTACACCCCCGAGCCTTGTTCAGGGATCCATTTCGCCGTGGAAAGAACAAAATTGTCCTCTGCGAAACTTACAACTTCGATCACAAACCCGGAGTAGCGAACTACAGGCTATCTTGTTCACAGGTTATGGAGACAGAAGTAGTCAAGGTTGGTAAAATGTAATGTTAATCGTTGCTTCGCCGGTGGGTGAATGAATTGAAGCATGGAATTTTAGTGCACATAAATAATACCTACGGCTGACCGAATCGTTGTGTTCCCAAATTTGCAAGAAATGTTTTTTGGCGCCAGTTACTAGTCATGTGCAAACTCGCTCGTCGCTTTCCGTCGAGGTTTTTAATCGAAATGAATATGAGGATAAGCTTAAATGCTTGCGTATACACGGGCCGTCTATGTCACACTTTGTAGTTTCCCTCTGCACTGTGAACTGTCGTAAAAAGCTTTTTACCAGATTACTGGAATTATCCAACATTTATAACTTCACGTGATTGTGTAAATTTCTTTTTGGACCTTGACCTCGGCGAAATTACCCGGCGAAATACATGCAAGTGGATAATTGCAATCTATTTAATTTCTGTTTTGCTTGCACGTGCGTTTTTACGTTTGATGAAATCAGATGTCACAAGTTTTTAACAGATTTAAACGAATATAACAGAGTTTCAAGAAAATCGCAATACCCAAAACATAGCAGGAACAAGCGAAGCCGGAAGCGCACGTAGACCTCCGTAATATTTTTAGCATGTGTTAATTCGTTTTCGTCTGCGCTTGGATTTTCAGCCGAAAGGTCGAAATCAAATATGACATTTCTCAGCCATGAATGAAACAAGCGGACATTTCTTTACTCTTTAGTGTCAATTTTGAGTCATGTTTTGATTTTGCCTATTTTTACTGATCTCGGTGCCAGCGTCGGTTTGGTTCTTGCGGTCCAGCCACGTGTTCAAAAAAGCTGTTGTGTAAACTATACTTAATGCAAGAGAATTTTGAGTCGGAAATCTTCCGTGGTTTCACGGGAGGCTTCACCTTGTCACGGGGTATCCACGAGTTGTTTTACCTAATTTTAAAGAAAAGGCGTTTGTCATGTGTGTCCTTAAGCTCGTCACTACCTATCACTGTATCATCATCTTACGGACCTGTCTGGCCTTGCATGTCTAAGATAACATTTCATAATTTGACAGGGAATGTAGATTGCAAAAGCTAATAATTGATTTGCTTCAGGCATTGTTCTCTGTAGTTATTTTGAGTTATAATTACAATGCATCTCAGACAAAAGAATAATACTCAACGGAAGTATTACCATCATTTTCTTCCAATATAAATAAGATCCTTTAATCTACAAAAATGTGCAAAGACGAATAAAATATCCCTACAGTCCCATGGGATACTTAAATGGAAATTCCATGGATACGCAAAACTCTCCAATACAATGTCCATCTACCCAAACAGGCCAAAATAATAATTTGTTTTAGGCAGAACTACAGTAACTGATATATTGATTGCAAGAATGGAAATAAAGAGTAATTTAAATCTTAATAAGGACAAGAAAAATTTGTGCTGATAAAAGTGGTATTCATTGTGTAGTTCCAGGAAATAGCCATACCTTCCCCATGGAACGAATTAGATTTTCCCTTGGGTGGGGTTACATTGCCTAATTTTCCAGAGACGAGAGAGGTTACACTCAGTGGTGTTTGAAGTGATATCTTAAGTATTATTATTAACTGCTCTGTAATTAAAACGGTGAGTTCCCAGCCTGAAGAACTTTAAACTCCCTTATGTAATAGGCTTTAAAACCTAATGGAATTGGGGTTTTAATTAAGGTACAGCAACTGTAATCTTGAAACAGAAATAATGTTAATGTTTTTGTTATTTCTCTGATTGTTGCATTTTTGAAAGGAAAGCAAAATTAATATTAATTACTTTAGTGAAACAACATAGCATTTTGCGGGTGGTAAAAAATTTTCCTGCCAAATTGCAAGAGTGCAGCAAACTATTCCCTTATCTATTGTGCTTAGGTGCGTACAGTAAAAGCTACTTGATTTTAAGCTGAATTCAAAGACATGGCTACTGGGAATCGGTATTCCAGAGGTTTGGCTTGTCTTTCACTTGCTGTATTGGAAATATATCAATACCTAATCAGAAATTCCTAATTGGAATGACAATTGAATTCTTTTGTCTTGCACCATTTTATTCTAGTGTATGAAAGTCTACCTAGAGGGGGAAGAGCTGATTTCTTTTTTTAACCACTGTAGATTATCTGTTAGCATATACAATACAAAACCTCCATGGAAAACTCATTGTTGCCATTTGTTGTCCAATGTGGCAATGTTCTTTGAATTCTTTTTATTTTATTTTATAGAATTCTAAGCCTTGGTTTGGAATTGAACAAGAGTACACACTCCTTGACAAAGATGGCCATCCTCTTGGTTGGCCAAAGGGTGGGTTCCCTGGGCCACAGGGTCCCTATTACTGTGCTGTAGGTACTGGTAATGTGTTTGGACGTGATATCGTGGAAGCTCACTACCGTGCTTGCCTGTATGCTGGAGTAAAGATTGCAGGAACAAATGCTGAAGTTATGCCAGCGCAGGTAGGGGAAGTTTATTACAGTGTACATTTTTGCTAGTCCTGTTAACAGTGACTTGAAATAAATATTTAAGAAGTGAGAAAAACAAAACAAACATTGGTGTCCTGGGTTTGTTTTGCAAAACCTCTTAACTTTCTTCGAAGGGATATTCAAGTGCCATTCTCTGTTAAAATAGATTTATTTTTACTTGGACTGATATAATTCCTTTTTCTGAGAGTTTTTCGACTTTATAGAAGATTCACTTGTATTATTATCATTATTATTATTAAAATGAATTAATTAAAAACAGCACAGTTGACTTAAATATTGTTATTGTCTTTTCCAGTGGGAATACCAAGTTGGTCCATGTGAAGGCATCAGCATGGGTGACCAGCTGTGGATGTCAAGATATCTCTTGCACAGGGTGTCTGAAGATTTTGGATTCAAGGTCTCTTTTGACCCCAAACCTATGCCTGGAGATTGGAATGGAGCTGGTGCTCATACAAACTATAGGTAAGTACATGTAATCACAAACCCACAGTATCCTGTAGGAGAATGCCTGTTTTATGAGTCAATGAGACTCTCAGTCAATATAGCAATAATTTATTGATTAAGCCTAAGCCCTCGTTTCAGTGATTAGGCCTCAGCACTCTCTGAAATTTTATGGGTTAGGGTAACTGCACTAACTCATTGACTCATTGACTCGTAAATACTTGATACTCATCCTGTAGACCTCTTTAGTAATGGAAGGTAGATTACCAGTAAATATTAGTTAATTTTGTTTTATGCCATCAAAGTCTTTCCAGCCTTGCTACGACACACAATTCAAATTAATTGTTTGTTCCAAAAGTAAGCATAATTGTTGTGATATCATGGATACGCAAGGATCTGCCATTAATGAAAATGGTCTGTTTGGACCTGTGCGAGTCATTGTTTGGCAGCAGACCAAACACTTGTTACTATCCTTGTGCCCTACGCTGTACAAGCACTAGGGAGCTTAAGCAAGCTCGTTTTTGAGACGTAGACAGCAACCGGAAGAGAAAATTTCGTGTTCCAGGACAGTCGTGTCTCCCAGATTTTTTACTGATCATCTCCAATGAAGAAATATACTTGGCAATGTAAATGTGGTTGTGTGAAGACAAGATAAAAAGGAAAACAGTTCACTTCCGGTTGCCATCCGCATCTCAAAAAACGCGTGTGCTTAAGCTCCCTACTATGCGGACATAAAAACTCTGTAACTTTTCTCTCAACAGTACTTTGCCTATGCGTGAAGAAGGTGGCATACAGCACATCTACAGTGCCATTGAGAAACTCTCAACCCGTCACTCATTTCACATCAGCATGTATGATCCAAAGGGGGGAGAAGACAACAAGCGTCGTTTGACAGGACATCATGAAACAGCCAGCATCCACAAGTTCTCACATGGTGTGGCTAACCGTGGAGCCAGTGTTCGTATACCTCGCCAGTGTGCGGAAGATGGCAAGGGGTATTTAGAAGATAGGAGACCCGCTTCCAACTGCGATCCTTACAGGGTTACAGAGGCTGTTGTAAGAACAACTATTCTAAATGAGACAGACTAAGTTATTTCTTTACAGGCAGAAGCCAGTCTTTGCAAAGAATCTATTAAGGTTATTTGACATTAATTTAGTGGGTTTTTCCTGCCTCTCGTGCATTAAATTAAGTTAATGTTTCTCTGTAGTTAAGAGCAGTTTAACACAGTTAACACCCTGCATTAGAAATATCTCTGGAACTGAAATTGCGTCTCCTTTTGCAGTAATCTTAAGTAATGTTTACACATTAAATGGGCCAAAGGTGAGACTGTGTTTGGTAATTGCACTGTAATATTGCAATCATACATGGAATCTTTGAAACTACAAACAATCATAATATTATTGCTAAACTTTCAATAGAATAGGAATCAAATGTATTTAGGACAAAAAGTGGCGTTAATAATAAAGTGGTTTCACCAAATAAATCAAGAAGGTTTAAGCAATTATGATTTCTTTTCATTGTGGCAAACATACTAAAACACCATAAATGGCTAGAAGTTCATGGAGTTTCGAGTCTGTGCCTTTATTGTTATTTTAAAAATTTCTGAAGAGGCCATTTCTTTTGGTTCTTCCTACCGTCGTTTGCCTTGAAAAGTCCTTAAGGGAACAGTAACAAAAGAGTTACTAATTTTCATATTTCATATACCACATTGGCACCTGATGCAACCTTTTCTTCTGCTCCCTTGGAGTGCTCCATGGGAAGGAAGGAAAGAGACCCTGGCAACAAGGTTGCACTTTGCACTTTGCACTTTGCACTTGACTTTCCAAATATCCTCATGAACGGTGTTAAAAAGAGGATTGAGAAAGTCAGGTAAATCACCAACAGGCCACCATGGCCACCTGTAATTAAATGACTTTATTTTAGCGTCATCTACAACGAATTAAATGCTTCAGCCCAGATTTTATTTTAAATGAACCCTCTGAAGAGAAAGGGAATTGTCCTTTCAATCACAGGAGGTCTCTGACTTATGAAAGTCAAATTGATAATTTTGTTTTGATTGCGAAGAAAGGTCCATGATCACTTAGCAACTAACACAGATTCGGCAAGAATGCCTTTTTAACTCCCTGAAAAAGTCAGGGCGTGCCTGACGAAAATTAATATTGGTAAAACATAAAATATATTTATCTTCACAGCCGCACAGCCAGCCTTGTCATTATTTTGTCTTTAGTATACTTGGCTCCAGCTAAGCCGTACCACGTGACACGAATGGACCTAGCACCAAGCACCATCCATTAAGCGTCCACCCTGTCGTTTTGGCAAAAAGTGGAGCATATTTAAAATGAGGGTAAAACCGGAATAAATGTCGCATGCGCATCTTATTGAGCGAACGTGTAATCAGTTGCAAAACTTAGACCAATTCTGGTTTTCCCGCGCTTGTCGCTGGCTTCCTCTATTTTCTTCAATTATTTCGACTTTTGATTGGCTGAGAGTGCATTTCCTTCAGAACGTGATTGGCTCTGTAATTACTTTGGATTTGGAAAGCGTTAACTACTCCGTACGGTAATAATAATAATAATAATAATAATAATAATAATAATAATAATAATAATAATAATAATAATAATTTTATTTCTATAGCGGTATATACAAAAGCTCTATATCGCTTTACAAACTAATTAATATCTAACAATAGCACTAAAAACAAAGATCAATTGAAAACAAGTCTAAAAAGATAAGTTTTCAATCTGGATTTAAAGACATCGACTGACCGACTTAATTTAATGTCCAAGGGAATTTCATTCCACTGTTTTGGGGCAGCAACCGAAAAGGCCCTGTCCCCATAGCTCTTCAGGCGCACCTTCGGTACTTCTAATAAGTGTTTGCCAGCTGACCTAAGATTTCTTGAAGGGTTGTATGGGACTATAAGTTGACTTAGATACGGAAGCGCCAGATTATTGAGAGCTTTAAAGGTGAAAGGATCTTTAATATTACAATAATCGAAAGAACGAAAATGAACACCTAAAAAAACCTACTAAGAGAAAACGATGACGACTTATTTATACGATTACATTAATTAACTATTCCTGCCTAGCCTGACATTATTCGAGGCTACCCGCGCGGATCTTAATTATCAATTGAGAGTCGATTTTGATGAGGGAGGAAAATCGGAGTACCCGGAGAAAAACCCTCGGAGTCAAATTGAGATCAACTGAAACTCAGCCCACACACGCCTCGAGGCCAAGGTGGAACTAGCCTGCTTGCAGGCGGTAATTTTGTAGTTTGGTCGCCATATGTGGGAAGATCTGTCACTCGTCCCGCTCATCCAATATGGCGACCAAAATACAAAATTACCGCCTGCAAGCAGGCTAAGATTGAACCCGGGTCGCAGAGGTGAGAGGCACGGTTGATAACCGCTAAGCCACCCTGAGCATCGGGCTGCCATGCGGAAGGTCGTGAGTTCAACTCCGGCCGGCCATCACTCAGGGTCTTTAAATGGTTAGACTTTCAAGTCTTCTCGGATAAGGACTGTAAACCGCAGGTCCCGTCTCACAAATATCTTCCATGTTCATAACCTGCTCCCTGTGGGACGTTAAAATACCCACACACTAATCGAGAAGAGTAGGGGATGAAATTCCCGGTGTTGTGGCTGTCCTTTCTTTGTGAGTGCATGGGTGAGTGGGTATAGCAGGTCCACATCAGCTGAATAGCTGCCAAAACTTCGACCTGCTTAAACAATTAAATAACAAACAAAAATAACAAACAAACCCTGACTCCCCTAAACCTTCGAAATACCTATTGTCAGACGGGGTATGACTTAGAGGACGCGATATCCAAACACAGTTTTCTACATTTCTAAGCGGCTTAGATATTTACGTTTGAGGTTTTGTGTACGTTTTTAGCTATATCTTTTTTTCTTTCCGATAATTTTTTTTAAACGTTTTTTGATTTAAAGAGGATAATTTGTACACCAAGATTATACAATAAAAATTATAGGTCACCGTGCCCGTTTAAGAGTCAAGCACCATGCATCGAACCTGTCTATCTCGATTATCGTAGATCGAAACAACAAAATTCTCCATGTGTTTATTCTGAAAGAGTTATGATTCATTGACAACTTCTCTCGCGTGTTTTGAGAACTATTTAAGCGTGTATGATCGACTTACGCCATATTTACAATGTTGCTAGTCTCCCTCGCAGCCGTTTTTTGGATGTCACGCAACGTTCCCCCAAAAGTTACAATGTTGCAAATTTGACCAGTGTGTAAATATCGACACACCATATGCGCAGTACAGGATGCGCAGTGCAATACTGAGGAATCCACCTTATGGACGGTGCCTACTAATTCAAAGGTATTTTTGCCCCCGTTTATGATTATACAGCAAATGTAGATCTTAACAAGTGTTCTTGAAATCCAAATAGAATATTGGGGTAACCACGCATTTTTCAAAGATAATTGATGAATAATATTTGTAAAAAGCTTTAAAATATAAAGCAATATATGGCGTTCTTTCTAAAATTGAAGCTTAATTATCTCTCAAAAATGCATGGTTACCCCCAATTTTCTTTTTGGATACCAAGAGTACTTACTAAGATCTACTTTTTCCGGATAGTTTGAAACCGCGCAAAAATAATACTGTATTGGTAAGCATCACCGATAGGAAACCGAGTATCTCGAGATGCGCAGAACGTATGCGCAATAACAATTGTAGGACTTCGCCAGCGAGGGAAGACTGGGAACTATAACTCATTCAAGCACGTGACAAGCTATTGAACCTGATATATTGCACAGCAGATTTTGTATAGGTGCCAACGTCATTATTTTCGCTGCCTTTCTTATTTTCTGAATTATGAGTGACTTTTTCAGGGGAGCTAGTGGTTGGTTCTCAAGCTTGTGGTTTCCTACATCGAAGGAAAAACTTGAAGAAGCTGAATGTAAGATATTGAAACGTATCAAGCGTCCATGGGAAGGCAAGTTCATTCCTGTCGCTGAAGAGGTAGAAATGTGGACTGTGCGAGTCAATCTATCGCCTTCAAACGGACCCCCTCTTGTTTTAGTACACGGCCTTAGTAGTGGCGTGGCCTGGTGGGCTCAGAACTTTAACGCACTTAGCGAGGAAAGAAGCGTCTATGCCTTCGATTTGCCAGGGTTCGGTAGGAGTTCAAGACCAGCGTTCTCTCACTACGATCACCAGGAAAATGAACGTAAATATGTTGAGTTCATCGAAGAATGGAGAAAGGCGGTGGGCTTAAACCGAATGATACTTCTGGGTCACAGCTTCGGTGGGTATGTGTCAACGGCATATGCTCTGAAATATCCCGAGAGAATCCAACATCTTATAACCTCCGACCCCTGGGGTTTTGCTATTCTACCCGCCGGTATGGCCGATCGGCATTCTGATTCCGAACAGCAATACGAGTCTCTACCGCGTTGGCTTCAGTCAGGGAATTCTTTGCTGAACACTTGGAATCTGCTCTCTCCTCTAAGAGTTACTGGTCCACTAGGGCCTTGGCTAACTCGCCTAGCACAATTTGACACCAACAAACGTGCATCCGAGTTGTGGAAGGACAAAGACATGTTGGAGTACATCTACCATTGTAATGCCCAAACTCCCACGGGGGAAGATGCATTTCGGAACATGAACTGTTTCTTTTTTTGGTCTAAGTCACCCATGATTAAGCGAATTCCAGAGCTCCCCAATGAAATTCCTATGACAGTAATGTATGGTGCCGGGACATTTCTTGATCATCGCACAGCTTATGAGATCAAGTATGCAAGGCAGAATTCCATGGTGAATGTATACATTGTAGGAGATGCAGGACACGATATTCATGTTGACAACGCAGATGAATTTAACAGGATTCTACGAAAAACAATTGGTGATATTGCAGATGAAGGATTGTTGGCTGTTGACTAATATATGATGAAGCTCACTTACTTTTTCCTGAATCATCAAGGTCGGTTGAAAGGG
Source organism: Montipora capitata (assembly GCA_949126865.1). NCBI lineage: Eukaryota > Metazoa > Cnidaria > Anthozoa > Scleractinia > Acroporidae > Montipora > Montipora capitata. The sequence continues at coordinate 1,972,862 of OX421457.1, read as the reverse complement.
AGAGGACAATGTGTGGTTGATCTCCCTGTTCAAGAAGTGGAAGTTATTATTTATAAGCTGGATCTATTGATTTGTACACTCATTAAACAGTAAGGGAATGAATGGCAGGGAGGAAAAAAAATGTTTTGCGCTGTTCATAATTTGGTGTAAAGTAAGCGGTAGCTTAATTTTCAAAATATGGATGCAATTTGCTGAAATAACTTAAGAACAAAGAAGTTATCTAAATTCAAAATGTGACAGCAATACATACAGTGCTTCGGCAATTCAGAAGTGACTGATTTCACAGATGGTATAACCCCGTCAGGAAGACAGTAATTGCAAATTATGCCATTCTAAAAATAATTCATGTTTAATATCACTAATGAAGTACTAAATAACATTGTGGTAGAAATTATATATTATTAACCCATTGACACTTCAAAAACCCTCGGACGCTCCTAGTTGAAGGGGCCATATAGTTCCTTGACTACTTAACCCATTGACACTTCAAACGCCCTAGGATGCCTCCAGTTTACAATTAACATTGTCTGGCATTAGAGTAAAAATAATCTGTCAAGTCTCACTCCAAGGGGTTAATGAGTTAATAATGTAAGCCTTTGTTTTCTTATGCCAGGGACAGAAAATAAAAAAAACAATGTTCAATATTAATATTTTCACAATAACAATAACATCATTATATTGATGAATGAGCAAGGATTTTCCCAAGGTTTATTGGTTAGCGTTATTTGGGATAGACGAGAAGGACATTTCTTGTTTCAAGTTAACTCTATTTTTAGGAATTTTCTCGTCAATTTAATTTGAAAAAGCATGCTATTACTTAAATATACGCTATTTTATACAAAACTTGTGAATACAGTGCATGGGAATATTACATTGGTGACCTAATCTATGCACATCGTGTAATTGTCACAAGATGTCCAATGGCCTTCTCGTCTATCTCTTATAGCATTAACCAGCTTTATTACGTTCAATCACTGTTCACATTAGCACAAAGCCTACAAGAGGGACCAGTATTAAATTACTGTAAAAAGCAATGAATAAATAATTTATAAAACTAATACAAACACCAAAAATATAATGTGCTACATGTATTATTAATTAATTAAAAAGTGTCACAAAGGTATCCCTTCTTTTTAATACATTGCACACACAAGCAGTGACTAACTCCTCCATCCATACTGGATGTTCTAGCGATGGGTAACATTGTACAGTGTGCTTTTGGACTAACAATACCGAGACAAGAAACCATTGTGTATTTTTTGTGCAAAGTTCCTGCACAACTTCTCTCAGTGCTTACAGAGGGACTCAATTATAAGTGCATCTCCATAGGCTTTTCAGGGAAAATAATGTTAACTGACACTTGCTATGCAGATTCAATATTATTACCCTTTAGTTTTTAAGTTACTCTAGAATATTGGCTGATGCTGAAGCAGTACATTCTGAACCAGATCTTTAAATAATACTTGGACCATAATAATTGTAATAATTACCTCAAATGGGCAAACCACATTTTTTTAAAACCCAGAGGGCATACAGCTGCTTGAGCACATTGATTGACACAATAATAAATTAATTATTATTGCAGGACACCTTGTAAGTTGACACTCTTTCAATGACAGAGCAAGATAATAAGGGGATTGGGGAGGGTTTACATGTCAGGGCATCAATTAAAAAGTGGACATAAGGTTTTTTACAAGATGGAATTGGAATTACTCAATCAACGCACACAAAGTTTTAGAATGAAAGAGTCATCTTTTATTATTAATTTTTTTTTTCAGTTGGTTATTCAAAATCCATCTGTTCTGCAGTGAGAGCCTCTCCCTTGAGATCAGCTGGAAAAAAAAGTGAAATGAAAGGCTGATAAGATACATCACCACTAACAGAATAGCCTGCAAACGCAGACGTTTTCTTAGCCGTTGTTCCCTCTCCCTCAGGGAGAGAAGCAACGGCCAGAAAATTGAAAAATATGAGAAGGTACATTAAAATAGCAAGAGGCACATGGAGCTGTGTTGGCTAAAACCAAACTCGTACATCCAACGAACAAGAAAAATTCACTGTTTAGCAAGAGGCACATGGAGCTGTGTTCGCTAAAACCAAGCTCATACATCCAACAAGCAAGAAAAATTCACAGTTTGGAGTTGAAATTAATAAAAATTAATGATATTATTATTATTATTATTATTGCTGCTTTATCAAATTTAAATTCCTTCTGAACAGTGAATTTTACAAAATGACCAAAAAAATCAAACTGAACAAGCAGCAGTGCGACTCACCTTTTTCTGGAATTGTATGCGATTCTCCAACTTGGCAGTCTTTCAGACTTGCATTCTCTTTGATGTAAGCATGTGTACAAATAATGCTTCCCTGGATGTTGCACCTAACACAGCAGAACGCAAAAAAAAAAGTCATTTGAAGCTTTGCCTATAGAATGCCATTACTAGAGAAAAATACCCCCTCCTCCCCTATTAAAAAAAAAGAAGAAAAAAAAAAATTCAGACCATGTCATTGTATTTTCAGATATTCTTTAGCTCTTTCACTCCCAAGATTTAAATATTAATTCTCCTCACTGACTGACATGCATTCCACATTGTCAATTACGGGAATTCATACATTCAAACAAAAACCTGTAGGTGATAAATTCCTTTATTCTCACCACCTGTCTGCTTGACTATGTACTGGTCTTGCAAGGAGAAAATATATATCAATCACTCTTGGGAGTGTATCATAAAAGCAAGTTGATCCCCTTAAACACAAAGATGAATTCTAAATGGCATGGTACCTTAAGCACAATAAGTAATTAATTTTGTGCAATAATAAAGCCCCTAACAGGAATATGTCCACAAATTATTATAAGGTTACGTTATCTGTCATTCTTGTTCCTGTTTCAAAATCCCCAGTCACTTTATTTGCCCTGGAAATATCTTTTAAGGGTTCCATCTTGGTGTTGCTGTTTGTTGATTGGCCCATCTTGGATTATCGGCTGTGCTTGAATAGATTCAAACAAAACCAGAGCATGAGATGACCCCTTTTATAGTCCATCTGTGTTGAAATGAAACTTTCAAATTAACTTACCCATCTTTGATTGTAACATGATCCATGATGACCGAGTTACTGATCTTGACTCTTTCTCCGATGGTGGTGTGTTTGCCGATCACAGACTTTTTTATTGAACTTTTTTCACCGACAGATACACTCTCATCCAACATGCAGTCAATTCCCACCTGAAAACATAGTTGTATGAGATTTTAATCTCATTAAAAAAGAGAGGAGACTGTGAGCCACAGATGTCAGAGAATATCACACATGGAGTTGGCTATGTAAAGGCCAGTTAAAGAAAGAGACAGACTAGAAGGCTTCAATTGATAACTCCTGCTTAAGACCAAGCCTTGAGAATGAACTTGTACATTAAAGCATGCATTGACAAGCAGAACATACCACCGACATGTAGGATATGTGGGGAGAGAGAGGAGACTGTACAGTCATATAGTAGCAGAGTGTAAGATGCTGGCCCAAAAACGTCACCGTCTATGGAGGGACGACAAAGTGGCAGCTGTCATACACTGGAAGCTCTTTGAACGATTCAGATTTGAAAGGGGAGTAAAATGGTATGATCACAAGCCTCAGCCTGTGCATGAATCAGAAGCAGTCAAGTTGCTGTGGGATTTTAAGATACAGACAGACCATTGAATCACGACCACAACAAACCAGATATTGTTGTTCTTGATATAAGCAGTCAAGATCATGTCTCATAATAGATGTAGCGTGCCCCTTCGACACCACAGTCAAGAACAAGGAGCAAGAGAAGGTTGAAAACTATCAAGACCTTATAAAGCGAGAAATTGGGCATGTGTGGAACTTTCACGAAGTGAATATTATTCCGATCATCATTGGGGCTTTGAGGACTGTGCCTAAGGGACTTCTTAAAGGTCTTGAGGCTTTAGAAATGACAAGTGCATTCAATCTGTTACAGATAGTGTGTCTGCAAGGCTCTGCTAGAATACTCAGGAAAGCGTTGGATACTTGATTGGACTGCATGGCTGATGTTAAAAGTGAAATGGTGAAGGGTTTCCCAACAGTCTGGACACCTCAGGTCTTGGAAGGAGACCAGATGACTACATGGACTTTCAGCTGACAGAGAATGCTGTTATAAATCGATAATAATAATAACAATAATAATTTTATAATAATAATAATAATAATAATAATAATAATAATAATAATAATAATAATAATAATCTAATAATAATAATAATAATAATAATAATAATAATAACAATTTAATAATAATAATAATATAATGCCTCAGTCAATATGTCGGCAGTAGCAAACAAAGGTTGTTGGAAGCAGTGGCGCAAGGGAATGTGTCAAAGAGAAGTGAGGTTTTTAAGGGTTTGGATGCCATGCAAGCACAAAGAAAAAGAAAGCTACTAGAGAAGCCCCTCCTTGGTCAGTTTTTCAAGGCCACAACAGATGTCAGAGAATATCACACATGGAGTTGGCTATGTAAAGGCCAGTTAAAGAAAGAGACAGACTAGAAGGCTTCAATTGATAACTCCTGCTTAAGACCAAGCCTTGAGAATGAACTTGTACATTAAAGCATGCATTGACAAGCAGAACATACCACCGACATGCAGGATATGGGGGGAGAGAGAGGAGACTGTACAGTCATATAGTAGCAGAGTGTAAGATGCTGGCCCAAAAACGTTACCGTCTATGGAGGCACGACAAAGTGGCAGCTGTCATACACTTGAGGCTCTGTTAACGATTCAGATTAGAAAGGTGAGCAAAATGGTATGATCACAAGCCTCAGCCTGTGCTTGAATCAGAAGCGGTCAAGTTGCTGTGAGATTTTAAGATACGAACAGACCATCGAATCAACCACAACAAACCAGATATTGTTGTTCTTGATAAGCCATCAAGATCATGTCTCATAATAGATGTAGCCTGCCCCTTCGACACCAGGGTCAAGAACAAGGAATGAGGTTGAAAACTATCACGACCTTGTGAGGTGATTACAATAATACTGTTTTGACTACATGTATAAACAAGGCTAAAAGTTTTTTAAGAGGTTAAAATGATTATAAGACACCCAATACATGTTTTTGTCACTGTAGGTCATCTTCAGGTTAAAAGGCTATCTGCTAATTGCAAGTTTCAGAAAGTTCTATCAAGTACACGATTGTACACCGTCCTGTAACAGTTTCACTAAGGAACAATGAATTTGTTTGTTCAACTACTGTAGGGTTTCCACTGTTGGATTATGAAACCGTCCAAACTCCTGCACTCGTAAAATGATTGAGCTTAGTTAAGTATGCACCAGCTACATGTAAAAGAATGCAAGGGGTTCACCCATATGTGACAGGCAGGTTCAGAGTTGTTACATGGGTTGGAATGTTTATCAGTTCTAGGGGCCATGGCGCGGGAGTGGCAGTGATGACAATTCTACATGTACTGACCTTTAATTTCAGGATAATAGTGACATACCTGTGACTTGTTAACTGATGCCAAGGGGTGGAGCAAGGGGATGTCTTTGGATGTCAAAGAAGGAAGCAGCTTCCATATCTAAACAGAATCACATTACTCACATTAATCAATATTTAATTAAGCTTTTGTTTAAAGTACATGTGGTAGTAATTTATTCTAAAGTAATGTATCAAATATAAATTAAAATGAAGACAGCAAAATTATTGTTGAACACAAGACCTGTCTGTTTGCTTCCATATAAAGTGGAACACTGTTCGTTCGAAGACAAGTTCCCGTTTTCATGACATACGCATGACACCGGATGATGTTATTGTGGTCTATGTCTGTCAGTGTGCCACTCCATGAAGAAAGTTCTTTTGTGTACAATGTAACATCATCCTCTTCCACAAAGTCATAAATGTCTGGAAAGAGAGGATCAGACACTGAGAAGCCCTGCCAGGATGGAGGGTGTAAACGGCAAGTTGCAAGCTGCAGGTTAGAGTTGCAAGTCATTGTTTCACCAAAGCTGAAACAACCCAAACCTTTACTAATGCTAACATTAGGCATAAAAAATAATGTTTAAGCCTAAGGTTAGCTTTTTTGTAAAGGTTTGATGGGAAAACAATGACCTGCAACCCTAACCTACAACCTGCTACTTGCACTTTACACCTTCTGCTGCCAGGATGACCTGCATAGCTGTTGGTTCTGTCTGCACTCAGTTTCGCACAAAAATTACAGGGAAAGCAGCCAAAAAGAGCAGCCAAGCTTCAAGTCCCTTTTAGTTATTGAAATTCACCCATGTAAGGCCTCTAGCTAGTACCAGTGAGCCTATACTTACGTCTTTTCAAATTAAATATGCAATTGATTTACAAGAAATGGTGGAAAGGTGTAATGCACCCATTGCTTGGCAACAGGCAATTTAAGGGCAAGTGAAAAATCAGAGTCCTACAATCATGCATGGACAAAAGTTGTTGAGACACATGAAAATTACCAACTGAAGTTGAATCAACCTTTTTTTCCCTTGGTGTAAATTCTCCTCTCTCCCCTAATGAAAGGTAGCCTCCCCTTCCCCATTTTACAATGTTGGAAACAAATAAACATCCATGAAGCATTTTGCAACATTGTTTGGGGGGGGGGAGGGAGGGGGGGTGACTACAGATACAAAATACTATTCATAATTGTTAGTTCAAAAGCATTAGCTTTGGTAAATAATTATTGTCTCAACACTTTTGTCCATGATTGTAGGCAGGATTTGTCTACGACTTCCGTAAACACCTGTCGGATCTGCAGGTCGGAGTTCTAGTACATGTAGCTCAATGGGTAGAGCCTCCCACCAGTGTTTACGGACATTGTAGGTTCAATTCCCGCCTGTACAGGACTCTGATTTTTCACTCGCCTTTTGCCTTTTGCATGTTGCCAAGCAACTTGCATCCTATGCAATAATTATTAATGTATTAGAAAAACTGTGGCCAAAGTTAAGTTTTTCACTTTGAAGTGTAATTTCATTCTATGGCTTTTAAAATTATTAATTTTTGTGCAACATGCAAGAGGTTATGCACTGTTTACAGTTCTAGATTTTGCTGTGATTACTTCATTTTGAAAAAAAATGTCAGTTATGATGATGACGAGACAATGCAATGCTACAGTATGCAATAATTATTAATGTCTTAGAAAAACTGTGGCCAAAGTTAAGTTTTTCACTTTGAAGTGTAATTTCATTCTATGGCTTTTAAAATTATTAATTTTTGTGCAACATGCAAGAGGTTATGCACTGTTTACAGTTCTAGATTTTGCTGTGATTACTTCATTTTGAAAAAAAATGTCAGTTATGATGATGACGAGACAATGCAATGCTACAGTATGCAATAATTATTAATGTCTTAGAAAAACTGTGGCCAAAGTTAAGTTTTTCACTTTGAAGTGTAATTTCATTCTATGGCTTTTAAAATTATTAATTTTTGTGCAACATGCAAGAGGTTATGCACTGTTTACAGTTCTAGATTTTGTTGTGATTACTTCATTTTGAAAAAAAATGTCAGTTATGATGATGACGAGAAAATGCAATGCTACTAAAATTGTTTACCAGTATTTACAATTTACAATAAAATCACCTATTTTGCTGCTAACAGATTCCCTAAAATTTCCTTCCATCTCAGCAGAACCAGTCATCACACTTTCCACTTTCTTGGGCTTCTGAAACTGTTTATTCACCAGATAGGGAATGAGTTCCCCCTTTATTGACCTGATTGATCTAAAAGATAAGGTCAACATCGCAGTTTCTTTAAGGTAATGAAAGAAAAAAAATAATTCTCCACTCACCACAGTATGCGACAGTATTATTTTTTTGCCCTTTCTTCCATCAAAGCAATGTACAAAACCATTATTGATTTCATAACTGGGGTTTTGGGTATTCCAATGATCAACTGAAGGTGTTTGCAAACTTAAATTGGAATCTGCCAAGGGTGATTCTACTTGCCAAGACTTACATTATTCCAGATAATAACACCACTTTTTAATAGTTATTTATTTTACAGTATATTTGCCTGTAGACATGCACCAAATCAACCAGTAATAACTCTTACTAAAAAAATTGTTTAAGGCACCCATCCATAAGTTACATGTAATACATGTTATTGTAAGTCATCCTCTTCTTCAACACCAGAACTACATGTACTATAATATTCTAAAGGGATACGATTAATTTTTTGTTTCAAAACCCTTCAGATTTTATGAACATTGAAGCTTTTAACATATGATAATCCTTGGAAGCAGCATCAATCTAGATCCTTGATTGCTTACAGTACATGTAGAAGACTAACAAGAAACTGTACTCTTACTTATTTTCTGCTAAGTAGTCCACTACCCATTTTTTGATAATATATAAGTGGGCATCCATCAGATTTTTCACAATATTAATACAAGGATATCTGCGAAAAAAACAAATAGACAATAATTTTTACAGCAATACTTAGCATAAAAACACAACAATATTGTCAGTAGGCAAAATTTACAACAAATTAATGACAAGTTGAATTCTGGAATTTGTGGACATTTACAAATTAAAGTAATGTGACACAGTCATACATTGCGCTTTCATTAATTTTGTGCATGAGAAACCAAGCTATTGAGGGATAAAAAATAAGAATTGTCTATCGATAAGGCTGGCTCTTTGTGCAGGTACTGAAAATTTAAAGGCAGGCAATTATAGAAAGAAGATGAATCTGAACACTTACTGTTAGGAACAATAATGTAGCTACATGTACATGTTTACTTTTTTATGAAGGAGGAACACCTGAAAGCCTGCAGTAGGTAAAACCTCTCACGGTTAGGCAAAGTTTATTTAGAGCACCAACCAGAAAATATATTACTAGACTTTCTTTCACCCATCACCATCATCAGGTGTAGCTGGTACATGTATCTCCAAGCCATTTCCCCTCCCAACCGAGATATTAATACCACAGAGGACAGACCATAACACCGGGAACCCCATGCCCTTGTGAATAATGTGTCTGCTTTTTTTTTTAAAAGTCCACAAAGATCAAAGGGTTGTGAGACAGACCTACCATTTATTGTCTTTACTATCTGTCAGGGAGAAGACTAGCCAGAGAGTCTAATCAGTTTCAGTCATGTCATTAAAAAGGAAGCACTTTCTCCTCAGTTATTTAAAGACACGTACTGAGTGTTGGTCCAGTTGTCTGATGCTCAACCAACTGAGTCAACCGATTGGCTGTCAAATTACTTTAATACTTCCTTACAATCCGTGTTGTCCTCTCACTGCAACACCATCTCTGCTCTGAGCACTTACTTATACTAGCATTCCTACAATGTAGTTGGTGACTTATATCCAGCCCTAAACAACCCTCAGCCCCCAAAAATCTTGAATTTTGCAGACCATGTAGAAGAAAATGATTATTAGAGGATTTAATTAACTAAGCTTCTTTGGTAAAGAAAGCAAGATGTTTGCCAAGGTTACCCATTGACCCCTGAGAGTGAGTCCGTATACATTACACGTAGATTTTACTCTCATCAGTGGGGCTGTCCTAGGGCATTTGAGGTGTAAATGGGTTAATTTTTCCATTAATTTAATTAATTTTGTCGCTGTCTACAAAACACAATTAAAACGAACTTGGCCAACATTTAGCCAACTTGGCCCAAAAAGGGATGGCCCATTCAATGTACAAATAGGGAAAAAAGACTATAGAGCGTTTTCACATGACGTCATGGCGGCCATGTTGGTGTTCCAAAACAAAGGAATGGTGGCCATGTTGGTGTACCAAACTAATCCTCCGGGAATTGAACTCTATTTTTATGCAAATACTTTCTTTTGTTTCAGTAATCCAATATGGCTACTGGTCACATGAGTGAAAACGCTCTATTGTCTTCTTGGTAAAAAAAAACTACTTGTTTTCACAGATGCTCAGAGTCCCCCTTTCCTAATTAAAAAATTATTATGAGCAATTAACCTAACCTTGGTCAATAATAATTAAAGAAAAGTCACTGCACAGTGTGAAATTA
>OX421457.1:1952884-1955384 GCA_949126865.1 Montipora capitata | reverse complement strand
TAAATTGCTTACCTTCAAATCCCGCTTTCTCAAGAAAGTTGATAGGATACCAAATCACAGGTAAATTACCAACAGGCAACAATGCTTTGGGAATTCTTTCAGTCAAAGGCGACATTCGGGAGCCAGTTCCCGCGGCCATAATAACTGCCTGAAATTTCACCATTTTACCTAAATTCTCTGTTAGTAAACCATTTTCAAAGACAAGAATGATTATTATCTATTTCCTACTTCCTTCCACATCGTCGTCCGCCATTTTCTTTTGTCATTTGCCAGGCTGCACAGCAATTTCTAAATTTGTACTCAGTCCACGCCGTCCACGGCAACCTCTGCAAACCTTCACAAAGTCGCATGCCACGTACACTGTAAACTACACAGTTATACCATGGAGTAAAAAGGTAAGTATTTATAAAACCGATAATAACATCGGTAATAGCTCATACTATAATTTATGGCTCCCAGGGAAATATATAACGATCGAGGGCTAAACTTCAGAATACCCCGCCACTTATTTGCATTTCATTGAATAAGAATAAGCTCAAGTCTCATTCTTCAAAAGATGCCGCATAGGGGAAACAATAGTGGTTTATAACTGTGGCGGGGTATTCTGAAGTTGCTCCCGATCGAGGTTATCAAAAGCTTTATTGTTTGTCGTCTACGTACGACGGCGACGCCGACGGGAATCGCTTGTGCACAATCATCTTGCACCTTGCAGGGGCACCCAACGAGAATATAGTTCAAAACCACTTAAACATAGCATTGTTAAACGTATTTTGGTGTTTAAACGGTAGATATAGGCATATTTTTACCCCCTAAACTGTTTTTATCTGTTCGGATTTCCTAGCTGAAAGTCTAGTGATCCGAAAATTATAGGGATCAAAACATACCTTTTCGAAAAAGGGCTCCCGAAAATTCTAGGTGACCTGTTTAGGGTAAAAATCCGTTAAAAATGGGCAATTATTTCACTTTTTAGATGTTCGAAAATCCTAGGACAGGCAGGCAAGCAAAAAATTTTGGAATAAATGTTCCGAAAATTCTAGATCTCAAATCGTCTTCCGAACAGATATTTTTCGAAAATTGACGTTGGGTGCCCCTGACCTTGGCTAAATTGCAGAATACCTATTTGCATTTCGCTGAATTAGAAGAAGCTTTATTGTATTCCGACGCGTTCTTCAAAGAATGCCGCCTAGGGGAAACAATAGTGGTGAGATGTTACGGGGTATTCTGCAGTTGCTCCATAACTTTTATTTGGGACACCGACAACCGGTAGTCTAATCTGTAGCTATCGACTGGCAGAGGTGGTCTTGTATTTCACGACCATCTCTGATAACGAAATTCCATTAAGTGAGTCTCGTTTTCCATTATAAACGTCAAAGCTTCCATTATGAAATATGGACAAACTATTTTAATTTTCTTTTATATCTTCTCCTATATTTTGAAATGCATGTTTGCTTGAACTCATTACTAGGATAAATTATTGTGAAAATCATGATCATTATCATTAGTAATAATTTTTCTTTTCTTACGCATGAAATTTTTTACAAAATTAATGTGCACTTTGAGTATGAAAATAAAGTGTGTTCATTTTTTTTCCCAGTATCCCTGAGTCACCATAAAAAAAATTGTTAAATATCTTTGTTGATGTAACTACTTTACCAAAACAGTAGAAAGGCTGCCAAGGTGAAGGAAGATGTTTAATTATGCTTGTGGTAATTTAACGACGGTTCGTGCATAGAATTGAAGGTAGATTTTAATAGGCTGGAGTACAAAATGTGGACCCCACTAGACATGCTTCTGGACCCCACTCGAGAGAAGAAAGACACAATAGATGGTTTTCACAGTGACATCATCAAATTCTAAAATCAAAATCGTACTGAAGGTCTTCTGAATTTTTATCCAAAGGAGATTGGAGATGACCTAGAAATAAATCTTTTCTCAAGTTTCCATTTCCTTGAGATGTTTCATTTCGAAAATACAGCATTAGTCACCTGTTTCCGGCTTGTTGGCCCTCGTCAGTGCACCGTAGCTAAAACATAATGAGCCTCTGTGACACTTCACATGTCTCGGCAGCTTTTGAAACAATCTTTCATTAAACTATGGTTTGTGGCTCACCACCCATCTGTACTTGACTTAGAATAAGACCAGATGGCTCAGTTGAGAATTCACTGGACTTTCATGTGGGAGGTTGTGGATTTGAACCCCAGGCAGACCAACACCAACACTCAGGGTATTTAAGCAACTGAGCCCAAGAGAAAAATGATTCCTTTAGATTTCCATCTGCAAATGTTAAGACTTTAAATAAAGTCTATTTGGATAAGGTCTATAAGCCGTAGACCCTTTTTCTGACAACACTTATTCGTAAATATTTTTATGGGACATTGAGAAACCCACTCACTGTTCGAGGAGAGTAGCCCTCAGTGGGACGTAGCCTCCAGTGTTGAGGTCTGGCCTTTGAATTGTCCTGTAGAATTTCAGCAGGTCCACATCAGCTGACTTATATAAG
>OX421457.1:1945384-1950384 GCA_949126865.1 Montipora capitata | reverse complement strand
TTGAATAAGTACAACAAGAAATTTCCTGTTGGTCATACTATTGGTATAGAGCACACAGAATCGGTATTATCAGAGCCACAAACAACATTTCATGTACCTTATGCAGAATCATTGTTTTCAAATGTACTCGTCAGCTACTGCTTATCACATGAAGCCTCAGGGAAGAAGATGGGTGTCTGCTCAAAGCATAACTTTTCTCTGAGTGATAACTTTGATCTCCTACAGCATGATCTCCAAAGAATTGTATCACTACCAGAACATCCCTGTTCTGGTGACAAAAGAAATTTTTGTTTGCAAGTCCTAGAACGTCATTACAAACAAGTTGGTGCTGAGATTAAAGAAAATAGGCGTAAAGTGGACTGGCATAATGTAGAAACTGTTGAAAGGTTAGCAAATGACGTGGATATAAAATGTGAGGCCATAACATTTCAAAGGTAGTTCAACCTTGAACGGTGTTATTCTAGCGATTTTAAATAGGCTTTGTGAAAGTTTATTTTTTAACTAATGATGATGACCTTCATTTAAGTGTCAACTAAATTTAGTTCTGGGGCACTGTACTCAAATCAAATCAAATCAACGCATATCTAATCATAGGTTGGTTTATGAGGAGAGGTAAACTGGAGTACCCAGAGAAAACCCTCTCATAGCAGAATACAGCACCAGCAAACTCAACCCACATGTGATGCTGTTAATGTGTCTTGGAATCAAACCCAGGCCACATTGGCGGGAGGTGAGCGCTCTCACCACCTTGCTCCTCAATCAAGGGATCAATAAATTATTGTTCTGTTCCACAAGAAAAGAAGTAGATTGCTCTTATGAGATACTATTGAAATCCTTTCCGGCCACATTCAGCTACGGAACGTGCATAAAAGTTGTCTGTGACAGTTTTTTATCCACCCTGCAAGCAGAGCCTCCTTTTGTCTTTTTCTTTACTGAGGAGGAGAAAAGGAGGCTCTGCCCGAATCGCGTCAACTCTTTGAAGCCGCCTCACCCCGAACTTCTGGACTAGTCAATCTTGTTTTCTCTTGGCAAACCGGTTTTTCCAGTGCGAGCGTCCGTTTAGTGACAAAACCGATGGTTATAATTGAGCCCGCTGTACCATGAAAAACCAAGATGGTGGCGAGATCTGGCATATTAGGCTTGGGTTCGAGACTGTATCCTGGCAACATGTAGCGCATATTCAATAAAGATCTTACTCGATTCATGCAGAGCGTTTCTCGAGAACGCCAAAATCGAGCATGCAAAAGAAAGGCTCTGCTAGCAGGGTGTTTTTTATCCTGTAACTCATTAATTTTGGCAAGGGACTCTTCTCCGCGCAAATAGTGTACGTTACTTATCCTTGTCCGCTATGACAAGGTAATTGTTTATTGTGGTGATAGTTCTATAGTACTGTACAAACAGCCCAGTTACCTTGAACTGGACTTCTGTGGCATAGCCACTTTTTATATCTCTAGTAAAGACTGATTACAACATTATGAACATGCAAAACTCACTGCTACTACCACCACCACCACTACCAGTATTATTGGGGAGTTTAAGATCTTCGACGCGATGGCAACGAAAAGGTCACAAAATTTGCATATTTAATGAGCAAAAACAATAGCTTTTGCACGCTCTGCACGAGCATTTTTAGTTTTTGTACATTTCTTTCACGTTTTCGGCAAATCTGCGACGTGAAATGACCAATTCTCAAGTTTTACGGAGAACGTGAATAAAAAGCAGCGAATTTGAATTTTCTGCCGTAAATTCAATGCCGCACCTCTTAATTCAGTTCCTGGAAAGTTACACTAGTTTTAAGAAGTTAGACAAGCCGACTTAATGACGAAAAAGATTAATAAACCTGAACTTGCAATTTAAAATGACGTTTTCGTTACCGCCGCGTCGCAGATCTTAAACTCCTTATTGCATTTTGTATTTTTTTGTATTTTATTTTATTTCCACTTGACAAACATAAGATACAATATATTTAACAAAATAAGTACAGTGAAAGATGAAGTGGAAAGGGCAAAGATATAGTAAACTAATTATATGCCCTTTAATTAAGTACATTTATTTTAGGATAAAAAGTAAACTAGAGAGGAAGATAGGAAGATAGAATATGTAAATTGTTCTAATTAATATGATTAAGTTCTTATCAAATTTTTAAATTAATTTTACCAAATTTTGTATTTTAGATTGCATACTTAAAAATTTCTATCACCCAAGTTAACTTCATGAGGACTATTTTTCTTCCAAATGGTAATGAAAGAATTTATTTTTACGAGTACTGTTAATTGCGTCGTTGCAAGTGCGAAACTGAATTTTTAACGTGTTCCTTTTTACTCTTAACTACATACTATGTACTTATTGACTGAGTGGGAGGGCCGGACGGGACAGTATATGGACTTAGTGCCATGACTGAGGGTTAAATCTTCTCGTGTCCGGCCCGATCTAAACTCAGTCAATAAGCATTTTAACATTTAGGCTCTTCATACTATTCATGAGCGCTCAGAATATATGACATGTGATTTAAATAACTTACAAAAACTTATCTAAAATTTTGTTTGCATTTGCTTCTCTGGCTGTAAAATATTTGGATGCTCAGAAGCGACGAAATCCTCTAAAATCGCATGCACAGAGCAGTACGTGTCCCTAATAGGGCCGTACGGCTTTTACCGGCCCTTCTTGTGCTAATGCGTTTTACAATGAAAGCGCGCTCAGGGCCATACGGGCCATATAATGGGGCCGTTTATACGAGGGAAAAGAACTTCAAGCCGCGACTTACACTGGTCGCGGCTTACTTAAGACGCGAACTGGGTCATTTATTCGAGTGCGGCTTTCATAAGACGCGAAATCCTCGCATGAATGGTTCGCGGCCAACTGGTCCAATGATGACGTAATTTATTTTGATGCGTCGTTGTGGGTTAATTAACTGTGAGACAAGATTTGCGACATTAAAAGAAAAATGGCTCGAGTAAGCAAACAAGCGAAGAAAAATTGTTAAACTTTAAGTTCACATGTAATCCAGTATCGATCCAGTAAAGTCGTAAACGAACACTTGAGGTGTGCTGTGCGGAACTGGCTGAAGTGACGATATTATCATCAAGTAACTTAGCAATTTCAATGCCACTACAAATAGTAAGAAGCTGTTTCTCTTCTGCGGCACCCCACATTCGCTTATTCGCTGAATCTTTTTCTTAATTAGTAATACGTGATTCGTTGTTCGCGCTCGCCATTTTTCTCAGGCAAATGGACGAGAACAAACAGGAAGTCTGGGCCATAAGAACAGAACAAGTATATGCCCAGGAGCCGTTCAAGGCTTGAGCAAGCCGCGGACAACGGTTGAGTACAATACAAACACTTTCACGTCCAAGGTAAACCGCGGCCAAGATAAGCACAGCCAAAAACCCCTTGGCCAGGATAAGACGCGGCTTGAGCTAGCTGCGGATGGAGTAAGCCGTCAACTTCGATTTTATAACATTTAAACGGAGTGTTCGCGTCTTATGTAAGCCGCGACTTATTGTCTCTCGTATAAACGGCCCTAATAAGTGACGATATGTCGACGAGTCACATAATGCTCCTAACTAGGTGTAACGTTATGCTCCTACCTAGGAACAGTCGTGGCTCATTTGGTTACTGCGCGGCTTTAAGAGCGAGATTACAAAGTGTGCGCACGCGCCCTGCTAAAGGTAACATACATACATGCATGCATGCATAAACTTTATTGCGTAATTCTGCCATTCATTGACAAGGAAACATTTACGCATGCGCCGACGGAATCTTTGAACAAGAGAGAAAAATGCAGTACCAATACCTCCTCCGTAAGAATTCGATGGCTTAAATATACAAGGGAAAAGTCATTTTATCTGTCATGTGATAAGTACTGAAAGTCGCAGATTACAAAGCTGTGCGCAGGCGCCCTAGTAAAGGTAACATACATGCATGCATGCATAAACTTTATTTCATCTCGAATTTTAGGCTAACTACAAGAGCTAATATCTTCGAGACATTACATTTACAGCTAAAATACATGGCATATACAGATAAATACTAAATGCAGAATATTTAAAGATATACCAATTAAAGAGAAAGGCCGCTGTACAAAATGCGGCACTGGATTCTCTTTTGAAACCAGTAAACTCACTGGTACGGATAAAATCAGGTAGCGCATTCCGCAACCTAGCTGATACGTAAGAAAAAAAAAACTAAGAAAGAAAAACCCTTCAAAGAAAAAAAAAAAGACTTTTGTAAAGTAATATGAGGAGATTTTGAACGCGCTCATTGCATAAAGATGTAGAGTTTGACTTTACTAGTAAGAGAACAGGTAATATGCAAATATAAATCTGGTTATTCTCTCATTTACGTTATACCGTTCCTTTGACCCGAGGATCACAGCGAAAAAAGCACAAATTTGTCGTGAATTTTCTATGACAAAGATTTGTTCAGAACTTAAAAGTCTTCGTTAACTGCACACACCAGGGTTACTACTGCTTAATATCTGGCTAGAAATCGTCTTCTCACTTTTTACCCTGGCCGCGCTTCAGCCATTTGATGAGGGCCAGTCCCGAGCTTCTCAAGTTGCCTCCTTCTTGCCCAAAAGAATTCTGGGTAATTCTGCCATGCCATGACAAGGGAACATTTACGCATGCGCCGACGGAATGTTTGAACAAGAGAGAAAAACGCAGTACCTCCAGACACCGGCGCTGGAGCGTCGTACCAAACGAGTCATCCCGGGATTTCGGCCCGTGCGATCGCTTTTGGACGCAGTTGGCCCTTCGCTGCTTTCTGCTACCGACCTTGCCTCCCGGTACGGCATTGAGGGAGAGATATGTCGGCCCTTAAGCCATATGTGACAAATCCCACGCCTACTCACAGCTCCAAACCGCCCTTGTCAATTTAACGTAAGAATTCGATGGCTTAAATATACAAGGGAAAAGTCATTTTATCTGTCATGTGGTAAGCACTGATGAAAGTCGCAGATTACAAAGCTGTGCGCAGGCGCTCTAGTAAAGGTAACATAC
>OX421457.1:1920384-1927884 GCA_949126865.1 Montipora capitata | reverse complement strand
GGACACCAAAGGAACAGAACCAATCGTCCGCTTTACAGAGGTGTCCGTATTATAGAGGTAAGGAATGTATAATTTTTGGTATTTCTCGGACCAAAAGAACTGTCCGTTATAGAGAGGTGTCCGTAAGGAGAGGTTAGACTGTAGTGTTTTTAGATGAAAAGTAAACTGCGGTAAATGATGAATATAGTATAATCCAATTGATGCATTATTCGCAAGCAGAGAAGTTCAGATTCAAAGAAAATAATTTTCCTGGGGCCGGTTTTCTTCCTGTAAAGGGCGACTAGAGTCACCATGAAAATTAAAAGTGAGAGAACCATATCGCCTCACTTTCTGTAGCCTGGGACCAGGCCAGCATCGTGGGAAAAAGTATAAAAAATCGGTGTGGGCGTAAAAAAGAATCGGCGTGCGAAGCGAGCCGAGAGGTAGTCTGGGGAGGGGAAAGGATAACGCTCGGCTCGCTTCGCTCGCCGATATTTTTCCTATTTGACCCTGTTTTTTGCCTTTTTCCGCCACTGCAGAGCCTGGTCTCAGGCTACACTTTCTGGTTCATCTTCATTACAGGCGTTATTCAATATTCTTTTAATAGTCACGCGTGGATTTTATGACTGAAGCAGAGTTTTCCTTCCTCCTCTAGACTACTGGTGTCTCCTCCTTCAGGATTAACTAAGTAAGATGCATATAAGCTAACCGGATAGGCAGGGGATTTCCTTTCGAGAGGGTCATTGAGTGGAGGCCAGATTTTCCCAATGATTCTGGGGGCTGCAAGTTAATCTCATTTCCCGGGCATTTTCACTCAACAAGTTTGTGCAGTCTAGAGGAGACAAGCTACAATCGGCGACAAAATTGTTGAGACATTGTACTTAAATAGGGTGACTACGGAGAACAAAAGAATCCGCACCCCTCCCCTGTCCCCTCCATTCAAAGTTGGGGTGCTTGTTGTTTTCTATAGGTAGCTAGAACAAGGGCCCAACATTGTACGGAGGGGATGGGGAAGGAAAGCTATATTTCCTCCTTTTGAAGTTCATAAATCGTAAAAAAGCCTACTTTTGGGCGAAGTGTCTCAACTCATTTTGTCGCCGATTGTCTGAATCGAAATCTACGCGCTGTTGTCCTATTAGCATCGGTTAGGAGACGGTAACTAGCTGAGATTACTATATTCACCGGGTCGTTTTTCAGAAGATAGATAAGATACCCATATAATCCCTTTCCTGTGTTTTTCGAGGGAAAATTAGTTTTGACGATCTTTGTACTCGGTAGTGATTTCAAGTAATTACGCAGCATACCCACGTAACGAATGATTGATTTTCCTCTGGTAACTAAGTGTGATCGGTAGGAATCGATGGCAGATAATATATTGTATTTCAATATGTCCCTAGTAAGTTCGAAGTGTTTATTCGAATTGACCACCGACCGGTTGGCTCAGTTGGTTGAGCATCGGACTACCGTGCGGGAGGTCGTGGGTTCAATCCCCGGCCGGACCAACACTCAGGGTCTTTAAATAACTGAGGAGAAAGTGCTTCCTTTGCAATGACATCTGCAAATTGTTAGACTTTCTAGTCTTCTCGGATAAGGACGATAAACCGGAGTTCCCGTCTCACAACACTTCAATGTTCATAACCTTGTGGGACGTTAAAGAACCCACACACTAATCGGAAAGAGTAGGGCATGGAGTTCCCGGTGTGCTGGTCTGGTCTTTGTGCTATTTCATGATTCCATGGGTTGGGTGGGTTGGATGATGTAAACCGCATTTGAATATATATAACATAGAAAATGCGGTATATAAATCCCATTACCAATTCGAAGTTTGGCTATTTGATAAGGGTGGGATGGACGACTGAAAATAGCCATGATTGCTATGCGCAGGAGAATTTTCAGGAAAAATGTTCCAACTTCTAATGCACAGCAAAGCTGCATAGCATCGCTAAATCTGTGCAGCAAATTCGTTGCCCATATACCCATGAGGGTCTTTGAAGAATGTACTTTACAGTAGAAACTATGAGGTCAGGAGGAGACTGGCCACGAGTAACCACGAGTAACCAACTTTGTTCTTAAAAGATAATTAGATTATTTTGTTTTTTACTCATCGTGGTTACTCGTGGAAATTCCTCCTAAAGAGCAATTTTAGCCATTATAACTACTTTGATGCCTAGAAATCTATTAAGTTTTCTATCCTTTTCACTTTGTTCTTTGTTTCGATGCGTTTCGATAAAGGAGAGAATAAGAAATCCTGCCCGACGGTTTTCAGTTGCAGTAAATGAAAAAGGCACTACGCCAAGCAAATCTCCTCCGCAGTCACCACCTCCAAATAGATCTTTAGTACATCCCTTGGATCAACATAAACTGCTGTACATCTTACGTTATGACTATCAGCTCATTCTGTACGCGTTCAGTACTCTTCAAATCATTCTGTCACGTGCTCCACACCAGTTTGTTTGCGCCTCGTCTTCCACTAGCATCGGTTCATCCAACACTCCTCACCAGGACAAAATCAAAGAACTGCTCTTTCGGCATCGGCGGTCCTTACTCGGAAAGGGATTTTATGGTGCGTTATAAGAGAGTCCGGTTTCACCTTCGGGTAAGTACAGTGCTAATGGATGCTTTGGTATTGATTCAGTTGTTGGTGAATTCTTGTTCTCAACTGAAACTGGCAAGGCAAGCAATGGTCACACGAAACACTTCGGCTGTACCACCCCCCCCCCCCCCCCTCCAATCACAATGTCTTACGCATGAGCACCGTAAGAATCAACAGCTACCACCAGTGTACCAGTGTTCACTATATCCGCTCAGACAGCAAAGGGTATATTGTCGATGAAGCGTGAGAAACACTTGAAAGCTGCCATCTTCCTAAGTTTTGGCCTTATGATGACATTTCTTTAAAAAAGTAGTAGTACTTGGGAATGCTGATGAAGCATAATTAGGCCAATATACTTGTTCATGGGTAGCATTGGCTGTCTGTGGGTGATCACCCTTATTTTTAGGCCAATCTGAGGTCTGCAACACCAGGAAGGGTTTTCTGGAGACTGTAGACCCTAGAATGTTCACTCGTGATATTTGGTTTGTTTTCAGGGCCCTCTTACAGTGCACGACTCTTTGGTGGCCCTTTATCTGAAACCAAGCACTAGCAAGTACCTGGAAGTACTTATCTTGGGATACTTGTTGTACTTATTACTGGGAAAAGACTTGCACCCAAACTTCACAATCTGCCGAATGTTACAGCAGATGGAGTAAAAACGCTCAAAATTGTAAACAGTGCTACCCTCTTGGGTTTAGAAATTGACAAAATGCTTTCTTGTAATTTGCATGTGGAAATGATTTGTAAGAAGCTTTCTTCCCGGATAGCTGTGATGATTACGCTGTTGCTTATACGCAATCCAGAGATTGTTAGTTGGGTTCTTCCTGTAGACGGTTTAAACAGCCGATTGCGCCGGGCAATTTCGTGTTCAATTTCAGATGAGATCCAGGGTAGTTGATCACTGCGCACCCCGTTTTTTCTTGACCTGCGCATGCTGGTCAAGAATGTTTTTATAGAGCGCGCTCCAGTGACCCCAGATATCGCCCACGTCTGAGAAACAATACGCCGTGCCCCAAGGGGCGTTTTTTAACTCGGTCAAGAATTCCGCAATGTCGAAGTTCTTCATACTGCGATATTCAACTAAGCGTGGCTTTGGGCGTGGAAGTTTGTTTTTCCTAACGACGAAGACCAGGCAGATCGTGATCGCTTAAGGTGGGCCCACACAAGGGGACACGTTGCAGGAACAAGTTACTGCAACATGTAGCAGCGATATATTTATAAACTGTACACATTAGAGGTCATGTAACTGGGACGTGTAGCGGCGACATGAGTCAGGGAAAGGATTACGACTTGAAAACACACACGAAAATGTACCTGGAACATGTCCCTGGTAAATACTGCTGGGACATGCACCCTCGTGTGAAACAGCGGTAATTGCGAGGGCTACTGTCTGGCTTGAGTGTACAGGTTCTGTCACACAAGTTTCCTGTTTCTTTGTGAACGGTGGAACTGCTTCTACTAATGCGACGAATGTAGCGTGTCCCCCTTCATTATGTCGCAGTAGCCATTGACGGCACCAGACTTGTCGTTCCAGCATCACAGGAGCTTCATCATCGATCGAGTAGCATCATCAAAACAACAACCAGTTTTCGGCTTCTATCCCAGTCATTCCAATTTATAGCGTGACCGCGGACTCCTCTGTGAACGGCCGCCATCTTTTTTCCTAATGCACTACAGTAAAGCAGGATGGATTTTGCTGCAGGGACATGCTGCACAATCGTGCACACGATGATCATGGCGTCTCACGAAAAATTCTGTCGCTGCGACATGTCCCACGAAGTTCAACAAGTTGAACTCCGTGCAACATGTTGTGGGGACAAATTTTGCACAAATTTCATGTTGAGCGAGTGAAAAAGTACCAGCGCACACGAGAGTACGTGTCGCTGTAACATGTCCCTGAAACACGTCCCGGCAACATTTTCACAGGTGTGCAAAGTCTGCGATTTACTCCTTGCTACATGTCCCTGCTACACATCCCTGCAACATGTCCGCTCAGTGTGTACTTAACGCGATTTTGTCCCTGCTACATTTTGCAGCAACGTATTCCTGCAACAAGACCCCTCGTGTGGGCCCACCTTTAAAATTACCCGATATTTTGAAGGGTTGTGCATGACTGACCAGAATAACATCAAGTAAGCTCTTTGTTCCGTCTGTTACCCGTACCGATGACAAAAGTCAACTAGATTTTTATTGGGAAGTCGATTTTTCACAAAGTGCAAATGTCAAGGAGATGTACTTACCGATTGCATACAAAAGCTTTTTCGAAGGTAGGGGCAAAGCTGGTCTTCGTCAAGCCTAAACATGCTGTTGCTGAGTCCCTGATGGAGTCACTTGTCGAAATTAATTGATCAGTACGGGGTCTTTATATGAGAAAGAAAAACAGGACTTGACTTGTGAGCTGGTTCCGTTGCGCGGGAGAGTTCATTGGAAAACAATAAACAGAGCAATCACTGATAAAACCTCACTTTTCTTTTCTTTTATACCGTTGACTTTTTTTTCATATATTCACATCTATTATATCGATTATCAGCAACCAAGTTTACATGCCGGAATACAGCAGTATTCAGTTTAAGGTTGGCTTTCACTATCGACGGAATCGGAGTCGAAGTCGCAGTTGGAGTCATAAGAATCGTTGGGACCGGAATCGGAATAATCAGAACATTTCCATTTGTTTCTGATTCCGCTGACGACTCCGTCGATTATGATCAAATGAAAACTAGATTGACGGAGTCGGAAGCAGAAGCAGAAGAATAAGCCTAACGCAATGCTTGATTCCGGGCCTGCCTCTGCTTGCAATTCTGACAAGCGAATGAGTCATGAGCGGAATTTTCATTCGATCGCATGGCTGTGATCTTCTTATTACGTCTCGAACTCCGACTCCCTAGCCAGACTTTAATGTCTAAGTAATTTGCTTTTGCTTTGGTTTTGCCTATTCTACACTTTGTAACTGGTTGCAAAAACAGTTCGCTAGCATTTTTAAGTTAAACATGTTCACCCGGCATTAGTTCGGGGTCATGGAAGTTCTGATTGGTCCATTTCTTTGTTATGTTTGCTTTGATGTACAGAGTACTTATTTGATTTCTGTCTTACGAATTGTACGTGAAATTTAAATTTCACTGATTTACACACGGTTTGGAAACTTTTTGTGACAGCAATTCCAATCAGCCGTTAACAATGCCTGATAAACATTCGGATAAATTTGTAATCAATATTTCCGCACTGTAACTTATAACAAAACACAAAGTACCGAATATTTGCTATTGTGCGGAAAAGTCAAGTGGTATAATGCTTGACTTTTCCTTCTGGTAAATGTTTTGTTTTGTTCTGTTCTGCTCTGTTTTACGAGAGTAGTTTTGGTAAATTCTGCTGGTGGGGCTACCATTTTTATTGTACGTTAAAATTGGTTTTGTTACATTGCATGATGCATGAAACGTTGCGTTGCTGTTTTTATATACATGCCTCTAAAATCCCGCCACTTATACTCAAGCAAAGGGAGCCTGTACACAGGGTATGGGAAAGTTGCACCACAGAGGTGATTAATTGCGCGAGGAAAATTGTTATGACAGTCTCTTCGCACAATAATGTTATACCTGGTAACGTGTACAGTAAAACCCCGCGTGTAAGAATCTACAGTTTTTGAAGACTGGCAAAATAGGTTTGTATTGGCAATGTAGGCTAAGTACGTTTTTAATTAGGTTCTTAATTTCTATGAAGGGGATATAGTTGTTGATTACCAGAGAAATTTTGGGTCTTACATTTACAGTATTTATTCTAACTGCAATATAAAAGATCTAACAAAACTTGCAAGCCAAATTTGATATCTCAAAGTTAAGTCAAACTCCTTGGTTAAAATGTTTATCATAATTTAACTGCAACCCACATATAAGAACCTGCTTCATGCTTAGCTAAACGGGTTCTTTTATTTATTTATTTATTTTTTTTTTTTGTTATTAAAGCGGCAAATTCCTTTTTCCCACTAGGTTCTTACACACGGGTTTTTACATTACTTGATTTCCAATGGGATATTGCTGTACGAAGGGTAATTCTTGAAATATAGTGATTTGGGTCTACGTAGTGTACTTTTGGCTCTTTAAATGGGGTCCGAATGGATGGGCACATTTGGATATACAGGGGTATACAGGCGTAAACTGGGGTATAGAGGAGTACACAAGGATGCGCTAGGATAATCATGCCCTCGGGTAATCATGCGCTGGACAGCCTGAATTAGCCTTACGTCATCTTGGCTGGAGCTGATTTTACTAAGCGAACGCAGTTTAAGGTTCTCCATGACTTGCATTGGCACCGGTGAGGTTTTCGGATATCGTCAGAAACTCTTGTTCAGCCAACAGTTAAAATCTAAGGAACGCTGATAATAAGTTGGCCCTTCCATTGCCAAAGGCTGAATTTTTAATGAAGAAGAGTTTTAACTATAATGGTGCTAAGGTCTGGCATTCCTCACCGCATGAAATACGTAATTATGAAACTTTGGACACGTTTGATAAGCTTATCTCAACCCATAGACCGAATGTCATATTCTTGATTTTCACGTGACGTCATTAAAAAACTAAAATTAAAAAGCGAACAGGATTTTCAGTTTTTATCTTCATCAGGTAAAAGACCTTTTTATAATATACCGGCTTGCATGTTTCTACCTCGGTAGCGCGCTTCAGTGTTTGAAAATAGAGCAGTTTGAATTTCAGATTTTTCAGAGTGCGTGTCCGCTGAGAAACTCATCACGTACATGATTCACCATGTGTTTTTGAGGTCTGAACGACCGATGTGTTGAGAGAAGTGTCTATGCAAATGTTTGCAAGTTCAACAGAGAGACGAAAGGTCTTAACATAGCCAAAGTAAACTCCAGATGTTTCCAGTAATATCCAGCCGCCATGTTGGTGCCCATCCGGATGGACACCAACATGGCGTCTCCA
>OX421457.1:1880384-1892884 GCA_949126865.1 Montipora capitata | reverse complement strand
TATGTCGGCCCCTAAACCATATGTGACAAATCCCACGCCTACTCACAGCTCCAAACCGCCCTTGTCAATTTAACGTAAGAATTCGATGGCTTAAATATACAAGGGAAAAGTCATTTTATCTGTCATGTGGTAAGCACTGATGAAAGTCGCAGATTACAAAGCTGTGCGCAGGCGCCCTAGTAAAGGTAACATACATACATGCATGCATGCATGCATGCATGCATAAACTTTATTTCATCTCGAATTTTAGGCTAACTACAAGAGCTAATATCTTCGAGACATTACATTTACAGCTAAAATACATGGCATATATAGATACATACTAAATGCAGAATATTTAAAGATATACCAATTAAACAGAAAGGCCGCTGTACAAAATGCGGCACTGGATTCTCTTTTGAAACCAGTAAACTCACTGGTACGGATAAAATCAGGTAGCGCATTCCGTAACTTAGCTGATACGTAAGAAAAAAAAAACTAAGAAAGAAAAACCCTTCAAAGAAAAAAAAAAAAAGACTTTTGTAAAGTAATATGAGGAGATTTTGAACGCGCTCATTGCATAAAGATGTAGAGTTTGACTTTACTAGTAAGAGAACAGGTAATATGAAAATATAAATCTGGTTATTCTCTCATTTACGTTATACCGTTCCTTTGACCCGAGGATCACAGCGAAAAAAGCACAAATTTGTCGTGAATTTTCTATGACAAAGATTTGTTCAGAACTCAAAAGTCTTCGTTAACTGCATACACCAGGGTTACTGCTTAGTATCTGGCTAGAAATCGTCTTCTGACTTTTTACCCTGGCCGCGCTTCAGCCATTTGATGAGGGCCAGTCCCGAGCTTCTCAAGTTGCCTCCTTCTTGCCCAAAAGAATTCTGGGTAATTCTGCCATGCCATGACAAGGGAACATTTACGCATGCGCCGACGGAATGTTTGAACAAGAGAGAAAAACGCAGTACCTCCAGACACCGGCGCTGGAGCGTCGTACCAAACGAGTCATCCCGGGATTTCGGCCCGTGCGATCGCTTTTGGACGCAGTTGGCCCTTCGCTGCTTTCTGCTACCGACCTTGCCTCCCGGTACGGCATTGAGGGAGAGATATGTCGGCCCCTAAACCATATGTGACAAATCCCACGCCTACTCACAGCTCCAAACCGCCCTTGTCAGTTTAACGTAAGAATTCGATGGCTTAAATATACAAGGGAAAAGTCATTTTATCTGTCATGTGGTAAGCACTGATGAAAGTCGCAGATTACAAAGCTGTGCGCAGGCGCCCTAGTAAAGGTAACATACATACATGCATGCATGCATGCATGCATGCATAAACTTTATTTCATCTGGAATTTTAGGCTAACTACAAGAGCTAATATCTTCGAGACATTACATTTACAGCTAAAATACATGGCATATATAGATACATACTAAATGCAGAATATTTAAAGATATACCAATTAAACAGAAAGGCCGCTGTACAAAATGCGGCACTGGATTCTCTTTTGAAACCAGTAAACTCACTGGTACGGATAAAATAAGGTAGCGCATTCCGCAACTTAGCTGATACGTAAGAAAAAAAAAACTAAGAAAGAAAAACCCTTCAAAGGAAAAAAAAAAAGACTTTTGTAAAGTAATATGAGGAGATTTTGAACGCGCTCATTGCATAAAGATGTAGAGTTTGACTTTACTAGTAAGAGAACAGGTAATATGCAAATATAAATCTGGTTATTCTCTCATTTACGTTATACCGTTCCTTTGACCCGAGGATCACAGCGAAAAAAGCACAAATTTGTCGTGAATTTTCTATGACAAAGATTTGTTCAGAACTCAAAAGTCTTCGTTAACTGCACACACCAGGGTTACTGCTTAGTATCTGGCTAGAAATCGTCTTCTGACTTTTTACCCTGGCCGCGCTTCAGCCATTTGATGAGGGCCAGTCCCGAGCTTCTCAAGTTGCCTCCTTCTTGCCCAAAAGAATTCTGGGTAATTCTGCCATGCCATGACAAGGGAACATTTACGCATGCGCCGACGGAATGTTTGAACAAGAGAGAAAAACGCAGTACCTCCAGACACCGGCGCTGGAGCGTCGTACCAAACGAGTCATCCCGGGATTTCGGCCCGTGCGATCGCTTTTGGACGCAGTTGGCCCTTCGCTGCTTTCTGCTACCGACCTTGCCTCCCGGTACGGCATTGAGGGAGAGATATGTCGGCCCCTAAACCATATGTGACAAATCCCACGCCTACTCACAGCTCCAAACCGCCCTTGTCAATTTAACGTAAGAATTCGATGGCTTAAATATACAAGGGAAAAGTCATTTTATCTGTCATGTGGTAAGCACTGATGAAAGTCGCAGATTACAAAGCTGTGCGCAGGCGCCCTAGTAAAGGTAACATACATACATGCATGCATGCATAAACTTTATTTCATCTCGAATTTTAGGCTAACTACAAGAGCTAATATCTTCGAGACATTACATTTACAGCTAAAATACATGGCATATATAGATACATACTAAATGCAGAATATTTAAAGATATACCAATTAAACAGAAAGGCCGCTGTACAAAATGCGGCACTGGATTCTCTTTTGAAACCAGTAAACTCACTGGTACGGATAAAATAAGGTAGCGCATTCCGCAACTTAGCTGATACGTAAGAAAAAAAAAACTAAGAAAGAAAAACCCTTCAAAGGAAAAAAAAAAAGACTTTTGTAAAGTAATATGAGGAGATTTTGAACGCGCTCATTGCATAAAGATGTAGAGTTTGACTTTACTAGTAAGAGAACAGGTAATATGCAAATATAAATCTGGTTATTCTCTCATTTACGTTATACCGTTCCTTTGACCCGAGGATCACAGCGAAAAAAGCACAAATTTGTCGTGAATTTTCTATGACAAAGATTTGTTCAGAACTCAAAAGTCTTCGTTAACTGCACACACCAGGGTTACTGCTTAGTATCTGGCTAGAAATCGTCTTCTGACTTTTTACCCTGGCCGCGCTTCAGCCATTTGATGAGGGCCAGTCCCGAGCTTCTCAAGTTGCCTCCTTCTTGCCCAAAAGAATTCTGGGTAATTCTGCCATGCCATGACAAGGGAACATTTACGCATGCGCCGACGGAATGTTTGAACAAGAGAGAAAAACGCAGTACCTCCAGACACCGGCGCTGGAGCGTCGTACCAAACGAGTCATCCCGGGATTTCGGCCCGTGCGATCGCTTTTGGACGCAGTTGGCCCTTCGCTGCTTTCTGCTACCGACCTTGCCTCCCGGTACGGCATTGAGGGAGAGATATGTCGGCCCCTAAACCATATGTGACAAATCCCACGCCTACTCACAGCTCCAAACCGCCCTTGTCAATTTAACGTAAGAATTCGATGGCTTAAATATACAAGGGAAAAGTCATTTTATCTGTCATGTGGTAAGCACTGATGAAAGTCGCAGATTACAAAGCTGTGCGCAGGCGCCCTAGTAAAGGTAACATACATACATGCATGCATGCTTGCATGCATGCATAAACTTTATTTCATCTCGAATTTTAGGCTAACTACAAGAGCTAATATCTTCGAGACATTATATTTACAGCTAAAATACATGGCATATACAGATACATACTAAATGCAGAATATTTAAAGATATACCAATTAAACAGAAAGGCCGCTGTACAAAATGCGGCACTGGATTCTCTTTTGAAACCAGTAAACTCACTGGTACGGATAAAATCAGGTAGCGCATTCCGCAACTTAGCTGATACGTAAGAAAAAAAAAACTAAGAAAGAAAAACCCTTCAAAGGAAAAAAAAAAGACTTTTGTAAAGTAATATGAGGAGATTTTGAACGCGCTCATTGCATAAAGATGTAGAGTTTGACTTTACTAGTAAGAGAACAGGTAATATGCAAATATAAATCTGGTTATTCTCTCATTTACGTTATACCGTTCCTTTGACCCGAGGATCACAGCGAAAAAAGCACAAATTTGTCGTGAATTTTCTATGACAAAGATTTGTTCAGAACTCAAAAGTCTTCGTTAACTGCACACACCAGGGTTACTGCTTAGTATCTGGCTAGAAATCGTCTTCTGACTTTTTACCCTGGCCGCGCTTCAGCCATTTGATGAGGGCCAGTCCCGAGCTTCTCAAGTTGCCTCCTTCTTGCCCAAAAGAATTCTGGGTAATTCTGCCATGCCATGACAAGGGAACATTTACGCATGCGCCGACGGAATGTTTGAACAAGAGAGAAAAACGCAGTACCTCCAGACACCGGCGCTGGAGCGTCGTACCAAACGAGTCATCCCGGGATTTCGGCCCGTGCGATCGCTTTTGGACGCAGTTGGCCCTTCGCTGCTTTCTGCTACCGACCTTGCCTCCCGGTACGGCATTGAGGGAGAGATATGTCGGCCCCTAAACCATATGTGACAAATCCCACGCCTACTCACAGCTCCAAACCGCCCTTGTCAATTTAACGTAAGAATTCGATGGCTTAAATATACAAGGGAAAAGTCATTTTATCTGTCATGTGGTAAGCACTGATGAAAGTCGCAGATTACAAAGCTGTGCGCAGGCGCCCTAGTAAAGGTAACATACATACATGCATGCATGCATGCATGCATGCATGCATGCATAAACTTTATTTCATCTCGAATCTTAGGCTAACTACAAGAGCTAATATCTTCGAGACATTACATTTACAGCTAAAATACATGGCATATATAGATACATACTAAATGCAGAATATTTAAAGATATACCAATTAAACAGAAAGGCCGCTGTACAAAATGCGGCACTGGATTCTCTTTTGAAACCAGTAAACTCACTGGTACGGATAAAATCAGGTAGCGCAATCCGCAACTTAGCTGATACGTAAGAAAAAAAAAACTAAGAAAGAAAAACCCTTCAAAGGAAAAAAAAAAAGACTTTTGTAAAGTAATATGAGGAGATTTTGAACGCGCTCATTGCATAAAGATGTAGAGTTTGACTTTACTAGTAAGAGAACAGGTAATATGCAAATATAAATCTGGTTATTCTCTCATTTACGTTATACCGTTCCTTTGACCCGAGGATCACAGCGAAAAAAGCACAAATTTGTCGTGAATTTTCTATGACAAAGATTTGTTCAGAACTCAAAAGTCTTCGTTAACTGCACACACCAGGGTTACTGCTTAGTATCTGGCTAGAAATCGTCTTCTCACTTTTTACCCTGGCCGCGCTTCAGCCATTTGATGAGGGCCAGTCCCGAGCTTCTCAAGTTGCCTCCTTCTTGCCCAAAAGAATTCTGGGTAATTCTGCCATGCCATGACAAGGGAACATTTACGCATGCGCCGACGGAATGTTTGAACAAGAGAGAAAAACGCAGTACCTCCAGACACCGGCGCTGGAGCGTCGTACCAAACGAGTCATCCCGGGATTTCGGCCCGTGCGATCGCTTTTGGACGCAGTTGGCCCTTCGCTGCTTTCTGCTACCGACCTTGCTTCCCGGTACGGCATTGAGGGAGAGATATGTCGGCCCCTAAACCATATGTGACAAATCCCACGCCTACTCACAGCTCCAAACCGCCCTTGTCAATTTAACGTAAGAATTCGATGACTTAAATATACAAGGGAAAAGTCATTTTATCTGTCATGTGGTAAGCACTGATGAAAGTCGCAGATTACAAAGCTGTGCGAAGGCGCCCTAGTAAAGGTAACATACATACATGCATGCATGCATGCATGCATGCATAAACTTTATTTCATCTCGAATTTTAGGCTAACTACAAGAGCTAATATCTTCGAGACATTACATTTACAGCTAAAATACATGGCATATATAGATACATACTAAATGCAGAATATTTAAAGATATACCAATTAAACAGAAAGGCCGCTGTACAAAATGCGGCACTGGATTCTCTTTTGAAACCAGTAAACTCACTGGTACGGATAAAATCAGGTAGCGCATTCCGCAACTTAGCTGATACGTAAGAAAAAAAAAAACTAAGAAAGAAAAACCCTTCAAAGGAAAAAAAAAAAGACTTTTGTAAAGTAATATGAGGAGATTTTGAACGCGCTCATTGCATAAAGATGTAGAGTTTGACTTTACTAGTAAGAGAACAGGTAATATGCAAATATAAATCTGGTTATTCTCTCATTTACGTTATACCGTTCCTTTGACCCGAGGATCACAGCGAAAAAAGCACAAATTTGTCGTGAATTTTCTATGACAAAGATTTGTTCAGAACTCAAAAGTCTTCGTTAACTGCACACACCAGGGTTACTGCTTAGTATCTGGCTAGAAATCGTCTTCTCACTTTTTACCCTGGCCGCGCTTCAGCCATTTGATGAGGGCCAGTCCCGAGCTTCTCAAGTTGCCTCCTTCTTGCCCAAAAGAATTCTGGGTAATTCTGCCATGCCATGACAAGGGAACATTTACGCATGCGCCGACGGAATGTTTGAACAAGAGAGAAAAACGCAGTACCTCCAGACACCGGCGCTGGAGCGTCGTACCAAACGAGTCATCCCGGGATTTCGGCCCGTGCGATCGCTTTTGGACGCAGTTGGCCCTTCGCTGCTTTCTGCTACCGACCTTGCCTCCCGGTACGGCATTGAGGGAGAGATATGTCGGCCCCTAAACCATATGTGACAAATCCCACGCCTACTCACAGCTCCAAACCGCCCTTGTCAATTTAACGTAAGAATTCGATGACTTAAATATACAAGGGAAAAGTCATTTTATCTGTCATGTGGTAAGCACTGATGAAAGTCGCAGATTACAAAGCTGTGCGCAGGCGCCCTAGTAAAGGTAACATACATACCTGCATGCATGCATGCATGCATGCATAAACTTTATTTCATCTCGAATTTTAGGCTAACTACAAGAGCTAATATCTTCGAGACATTACATTTACAGCTAAAATACATGGCATATATAGATACATACTAAATGCAGAATATTTAAAGATATACCAATTAAACAGAAAGGCCGCTGTACAAAATGCGGCACTGGATTCTCTTTTGAAACCAGTAAACTCACTGGTACGGATAAAATCAGGTAGCGCATTCCGCAACTTAGCTGATACGTAAGAAAAAAAAAACTAAGAAAGAAAAACCCTTCAAAGGAAAAAAAAAAAAGACTTTTGTAAAGTAATATGAGGAGATTTTGAACGCGCTCATTGCATAAAGATGTAGAGTTTGACTTTACTAGTAAGAGAACAGGTAATATGCAAATATAAATCTGGTTATTCTCTCATTTACGTTATACCGTTCCTTTGACCCGAGGATCACAGCGAAAAAAGCACAAATTTGTCGTGAATTTTCTATGACAAAGATTTGTTCAGAACTCAAAAGTCTTCGTTAACTGCACACACCAGGGTTACTGCTTAGTATCTGGCTAGAAATCGTCTTCTGACTTTTTACCCTGGCCGCGCTTCAGCCATTTGATGAGGGCCAGTCCCGAGCTTCTCAAGTTGCCTCCTTCTTGCCCAAAAGAATTCTGGGTAATTCTGCCATGCCATGACAAGGGAACATTTACGCATGCGCCGACGGAATGTTTGAACAAGAGAGAAAAACGCAGTACCTCCAGACACCGGCGCTGGAGCGTCGTACCAAACGAGTCATCCCGGGATTTCGGCCCGTGCGATCGCTTTTGGACGCAGTTGGCCCTTCGCTGCTTTCTGCTACCGACCTTGCCTCCCGGTACGGCATTGAGGGAGAGATATGTCGGCCCCTAAACCATATGTGACAAATCCCACGCCTACTCACAGCTCCAAACCGCCCTTGTCAATTTAACGTAAGAATTCGATGGCTTAAATATACAAGGGAAAAGTCATTTTATCTGTCATGTGGTAAGCACTGATGAAAGTCGCAGATTACAAAGCTGTGCGCAGGCGCCCTAGTAAAGGTAACATACATACATGCATGCATGCATGCATGCATGCATGCATAAACTTTATTTCATCTGGAATTTTAGGCTAACTACAAGAGCTAATATCTTCGAGACATTACATTTACAGCTAAAATACATGGCATATATAGATACATACTAAATGCAGAATATTTAAAGATATACCAATTAAACAGAAAGGCCGCTGTACAAAATGCGGCACTGGATTCTCTTTTGAAACCAGTAAACTCACTGGTACGGATAAAATCAGGTAGCGCATTCCGCAACTTAGCTGATACGTAAGAAAAAAAAAACTAAGAAAGAAAAACCCTTCAAAGGAAAAAAAAAAAAGACTTTTGTAAAGTAATATGAGGAGATTTTGAACGTGCTCATTGCATAAAGATGTAGAGTTTGACTTTACTAGTAAGAGAACAGGTAATATGCAAATATAAATCTGGTTATTCTCTCATTTACGTTATACCGTTCCTTTGACCCGAGGATCACAGCGAAAAAAGCACAAATTTGTCGTGAATTTTCTATGACAAAGATTTGTTCAGAACTCAAAAGTCTTCGTTAACTGCACACACCAGGGTTACTGCTTAGTATCTGGCTAGAAATCGTCTTCTGACTTTTTACCCTGGCCGCGCTTCAGCCATTTGATGAGGGCCAGTCCCGAGCTTCTCAAGTTGCCTCCTTCTTGCCCAAAAGAATTCTGGGTAATTCTGCCATGCCATGACAAGGGAACATTTACGCATGCGCCGACGGAATGTTTGAACAAGAGAGAAAAACGCAGTACCTCCAGACACCGGCGCTGGAGCGTCGTACCAAACGAGTCATCCCGGGAATTCGGCCCGTGCGATCGCTTTTGGACGCAGTTGGCCCTTCGCTGCTTTCTGCTACCGACCTTGCCTCCCGGTACGGCATTGAGGGAGAGATATGTCGGCCCCTAAACCATATGTGACAAATCCCACGCCTACTCACAGCTCCAAACCGCCCTTGTCAATTTAACGTAAGAATTCGATGGCTTAAATATACAAGGGAAAAGTCATTTTATCTGTCATGTGGTAAGCAC
This sequence comes from Montipora capitata, assembly GCA_949126865.1. Lineage (NCBI taxonomy): Eukaryota > Metazoa > Cnidaria > Anthozoa > Scleractinia > Acroporidae > Montipora > Montipora capitata. The sequence continues at coordinate 1,883,968 of OX421457.1, read as the reverse complement.
TGATGAAAGTCGCAGATTACAAAGCTGTGCGCAGGCGCCCTAGTAAAGGTAACATACATACATGCATGCATGCATGCATGCATGCATGCATAAACTTTATTTCATCTCGAATTTTAGGCTAACTACAAGAGCTAATATCTTCGAGACATTACATTTACAGCTAAAATACATGGCATATATAGATACATACTAAATGCAGAATATTTAAAGATATACCAATTAAACAGAAAGGCCGCTGTACAAAATGCGGCACTGGATTCTCTTTTGAAACCAGTAAACTCACTGGTACGGATAAAATCAGGTAGCGCATTCCGCAACTTAGCTGATACGTAAGAAAAAAAAAACTAAGAAAGAAAAACCCTTCAAAGGAAAAAAAAAAAAGACTTTTGTAAAGTAATATGAGGAGATTTTGAACGCGCTCATTGCATAAAGATGTAGAGTTTGACTTTACTAGTAAGAGAACAGGTAATATGCAAATATAAATCTGGTTATTCTCTCATTTACGTTATACCGTTCCTTTGACCCGAGGATCACAGCGAAAAAAGCACAAATTTGTCGTGAATTTTCTATGACAAAGATTTGTTCAGAACTCAAAAGTCTTCGTTAACTGCACACACCAGGGTTACTGCTTAGTATCTGGCTAGAAATCGTCTTCTCACTTTTTACCCTGGCCGCGCTTCAGCCATTTGATGAGGGCCAGTCCCGAGCTTCTCAAGTTGCCTCCTTCTTGCCCAAAAGAATTCTGGGTAATTCTGCCATGCCACGACAAGGGAACATTTACGCATGCGCCGACGGAATGTTTGAACAAGAGAGAAAAACGCAGTACCTCCAGACACCGGCGCTGGAGCGTCGTACCAAACGAGTCATCCCGGGATTTCGGCCCGTGCGATCGCTTTTGGACGCAGTTGGCCCTTCGCTGCTTTCTGCTACCGACCTTGCCTCCCGGTACGGCATTGAGGGAGAGATATGTCGGCCCCTAAACCATATGTGACAAATCCCACGCCTACTCACAGCTCCAAACCGCCCTTGTCAATTTAACGTAAGAATTCGATGGCTTAAATATACAAGGGAAAAGTCATTTTATCTGTCATGTGGTAAGCACTGATGAAAGTCGCAGATTACAAAGCTGTGCGCAGGCGCCCTAGTAAAGGTAACATACATACATGCATGCATGCATGCATGCATGCATAAACTTTATTTCATCTCGAATTTTAGGCTAACTACAAGAGCTAATATCTTCGAGACATTACATTTACAGCTAAAATACATGGCATATATAGATACATACTAAATGCAGAATATTTAAAGATATACCAATTAAACAGAAAGGCCGCTGTACAAAATGCGGCACTGGATTCTCTTTTGAAACCAGTAAACTCACTGGTACGGATAAAATCAGGTAGCGCATTCCGCAACTTAGCTGATACGTAAGAAAAAAAAAACTAAGAAAGAAAAACCCTTCAAAGGAAAAAAAAAAAGACTTTTGTAAAGTAATATGAGGAGATTTTGAACGCGCTCATTGCATAAAGATGTAGAGTTTGACTTTACTAGTAAGAGAACAGGTAATATGCAAATATAAATCTGGTTATTCTCTCATTTACGTTATACCGTTCCTTTGACCCGAGGATCACAGCGAAAAAAGCACAAATTTGTCGTGAATTTTCTATGACAAAGATTTGTTCAGAACTCAAAAGTCTTCGTTAACTGCACACACCAGGGTTACTGCTTAGTATCTGGCTAGAAATCGTCTTCTCACTTTTTACCCTGGCCGCGCTTCAGCCATTTGATGAGGGCCAGTCCCGAGCTTCTCAAGTTGCCTCCTTCTTGCCCAAAAGAATTCTGGGTAATTCTGCCATGCCATGACAAGGGAACATTTACGCATGCGCCGACGGAATGTTTGAACAAGAGAGAAAAACGCAGTACCTCCAGACACCGGCGCTGGAGCGTCGTACCAAACGAGTCATCCCGGGATTTCGGCCCGTGCGATCGCTTTTGGACGCAGTTGGCCCTTCGCTGCTTTCTGCTACCGACCTTGCCTCCCGGTACGGCATTGAGGGAGAGATATGTCGGCCCCTAAACCATATGTGACAAATCCCACGCCTACTCACAGCTCCAAACCGCCCTTGTCAATTTAACGTAAGAATTCGATGGCTTAAATATACAAGGGAAAAGTCATTTTATCTGTCATGTGGTAAGCACTGATGAAAGTCGCAGATTACAAAGCTGTGCGCAGGCGCCCTAGTAAAGGTAACATACATACATGCATGCATGCATGCATGCATGCATGCATGCATAAACTTTATTTCATCTCGAATTTTAGGCTAACTACAAGAGCTAATATCTTCGAGACATTACATTTACAGCTAAAATACATGGCATATATAGATACATACTAAATGCAGAATATTTAAAGATATACCAATTAAACAGAAAGGCCGCTGTACAAAATGCGGCACTGGATTCTCTTTTGAAACCAGTAAACTCACTGGTACGGATAAAATCAGGTAACGCATTCCGCAACTTAGCTGATACGTAAGAAAAAAAAAACTAAGAAAGAAAAACCCTTCAAAGGAAAAAAAAAAAAGACTTTTGTAAAGTAATATGAGGAGATTTTGAACGCGCTCATTGCATAAAGATGTAGAGTTTGACTTTACTAGTAAGAGAACAGGTAATATGCAAATATAAATCTGGTTATTCTCTCATTTACGTTATACCGTTCCTTTGACCCGAGGATCACAGCGAAAAAAGCACAAATTTGTCGTGAATTTTCTATGACAAAGATTTGTTCAGAACTCAAAAGTCTTCGTTAACTGCACACACCAGGGTTACTGCTTAGTATCTGGCTAGAAATCGTCTTCTCACTTTTTACCCTGGCCGCGCTTCAGCCATTTGATGAGGGCCAGTCCCGAGCTTCTCAAGTTGCCTCCTTCTTGCCCAAAAGAATTCTGGGTAATTCTGCCATGCCACGACAAGGGAACATTTACGCATGCGCCGACGGAATGTTTGAACAAGAGAGAAAAACGCAGTACCTCCAGACACCGGCGCTGGAGCGTCGTACCAAACGAGTCATCCCGGGATTTCGGCCCGTGCGATCGCTTTTGGACGCAGTTGGCCCTTCGCTGCTTTCTGCTACCGACCTTGCCTCCCGGTACGGCATTGAGGGAGAGATATGTCGGCCCCTAAACCATATGTGACAAATCCCACGCCTACTCACAGCTCCAAACCGCCCTTGTCAATTTAACGTAAGAATTCGATGGCTTAAATATACAAGGGAAAAGTCATTTTATCTGTCATGTGGTAAGCACTGATGAAAGTCGCAGATTACAAAGCTGTGCGCAGGCGCCCTAGTAAAGGTAACATACATACATGCATGCATGCATGCATGCATGCATAAACTTTATTTCATCTCGAATTTTAGGCTAACTACAAGAGCTAATATCTTCGAGACATTACATTTACAGCTAAAATACATGGCATATATAGATACATACTAAATGCAGAATATTTAAAGATATACCAATTAAACAGAAAGGCCGCTGTACAAAATGCGGCACTGGATTCTCTTTTGAAACCAGTAAACTCAC
>OX421457.1:1875384-1877884 GCA_949126865.1 Montipora capitata | reverse complement strand
TTCAGAACTCAAAAGTCTTCGTTAACTGCACACACCAGGGTTACTGCTTAGTATCTGGCTAGAAATCGTCTTCTCACTTTTTACCCTGGCCGCGCTTCAGCCATTTGATGAGGGCCAGTCCCGAGCTTCTCAAGTTGCCTCCTTCTTGCCCAAAAGAATTCTGGGTAATTCTGCCATGCCATGACAAGGGAACATTTACGCATGCGCCGACGGAATGTTTGAACAAGAGAGAAAAACGCAGTACCTCCAGACACCGGCGCTGGAGCGTCGTACCAAACGAGTCATCCCGGGATTTCGGCCCGTGCGATCGCTTTTGGACGCAGTTGGCCCTTCGCTGCTTTCTGCTACCGACCTTGCCTCCCGGTACGGCATTGAGGGAGAGATATGTCGGCCCCTAAACCATATGTGACAAATCCCACGCCTACTCACAGCTCCAAACCGCCCTTGTCAATTTAACGTAAGAATTCGATGGCTTAAATATACAAGGGAAAAGTCATTTTATCTGTCATGTGGTAAGCACTGATGAAAGTCGCAGATTACAAAGCTGTGCGCAGGCGCCCTAGTAAAGGTAACATACATACATGCATGCATGCATGCATGCATGCATGCATGCATAAACTTTATTTCATCTCGAATTTTAGGCTAACTACAAGAGCTAATATCTTCGAGACATTACATTTACAGCTAAAATACATGGCATATATAGATACATACTAAATGCAGAATATTTAAAGATATACCAATTAAACAGAAAGGCCGCTGTACAAAATGCGGCACTGGATTCTCTTTTGAAACCAGTAAACTCACTGGTACGGATAAAATCAGGTAGCGCATTCCGCAACTTAGCTGATACGTAAGAAAAAAAAAACTAAGAAAGAAAAACCCTTCAAAGGAAAAAAAAAAAAGACTTTTGTAAAGTAATATGAGGAGATTTTGAACGCGCTCATTGCATAAAGATGTAGAGTTTGACTTTACTAGTAAGAGAACAGGTAATATGCAAATATAAATCTGGTTATTCTCTCATTTACGTTATACCGTTCCTTTGACCCGAGGATCACAGCGAAAAAAGCACAAATTTGTCGTGAATTTTCTATGACAAAGATTTGTTCAGAACTCAAAAGTCTTCGTTAACTGCACACACCAGGGTTACTGCTTAGTATCTGGCTAGAAATCGTCTTCTCACTTTTTACCCTGGCCGCGCTTCAGCCATTTGATGAGGGCCAGTCCCGAGCTTCTCAAGTTGCCTCCTTCTTGCCCAAAAGAATTCTGGGTAATTCTGCCATGCCATGACAAGGGAACATTTACGCATGCGCCGACGGAATGTTTGAACAAGAGAGAAAAACGCAGTACCTCCAGACACCGGCGCTGGAGCGTCGTACCAAACGAGTCATCCCGGGATTTCGGCCCGTGCGATCGCTTTTGGACGCAGTTGGCCCTTCGCTGCTTTCTGCTACCGACCTTGCCTCCCGGTACGGCATTGAGGGAGAGATATGTCGGCCCCTAAACCATATGTGACAAATCCCACGCCTACTCACAGCTCCAAACCGCCCTTGTCAATTTAACGTAAGAATTCGATGGCTTAAATATACAAGGGAAAAGTCATTTTATCTGTCATGTGGTAAGCACTGATGAAAGTCGCAGATTACAAAGCTGTGCGCAGGCGCCCTAGTAAAGGTAACATACATACATGCATGCATGCATGCATGCATGCATGCATAAACTTTATTTCATCTCGAATTTTAGGCTAACTACAAGAGCTAATATCTTCGAGACATTACATTTACAGCTAAAATACATGGCATATATAGATACATACTAAATGCAGAATATTTAAAGATATACCAATTAAACAGAAAGGCCGCTGTACAAAATGCGGCACTGGATTCTCTTTTGAAACCAGTAAACTCACTGGTACGGATAAAATCAGGTAACGCATTCCGCAACTTAGCTGATACGTAAGAAAAAAAAAACTAAGAAAGAAAAACCCTTCAAAGGAAAAAAAAAAAGACTTTTGTAAAGTAATATGAGGAGATTTTGAACGCGCTCATTGCATAAAGATGTAGAGTTTGACTTTACTAGTAAGAGAACAGGTAATATGCAAATATAAATCTGGTTATTCTCTCATTTACGTTATACCGTTCCTTTGACCCGAGGATCACAGCGAAAAAAGCACAAATTTGTCGTGAATTTTCTATGACAAAGATTTGTTCAGAACTCAAAAGTCTTCGTTAACTGCACACACCAGGGTTACTGCTTAGTATCTGGCTAGAAATCGTCTTCTCACTTTTTACCCTTGCCGCGCTTCAGCCATTTGATGAGGGCCAGTCCCGAGCTTCTCAAGTTGCCTTCTTCTTGCCCAAAAGAATTCTGGGTAATTCTGCCATGCCATGACAAGGGAACATTTACGCATGCGCCGACGGAATGTTTGAACAAGAGAGAAAAACGCAGTACCTCCAGACACCGGCGCTGGAGCGTCGTACCAAACGAGTCATCCCGGGAT
>OX421457.1:1865384-1867884 GCA_949126865.1 Montipora capitata | reverse complement strand
CAAGTTGCCTCCTTCTTGCCCAAAAGAATTCTGGGTAATTCTGCCATGCCATGACAAGGGAACATTTACGCATGCGCCGACGGAATGTTTGAACAAGAGAGAAAAACGCAGTACCTCCAGACACCGGCGCTGGAGCGTCGTACCAAACGAGTCATCCCGGGATTTCGGCCCGTGCGATCGCTTTTGGACGCAGTTGGCCCTTCGCTGCTTTCTGCTACCGACCTTGCCTCCCGGTACGGCATTGAGGGAGAGATATGTCGGCCCCTAAACCATATGTGACAAATCCCACGCCTACTCACAGCTCCAAACCGCCCTTGTCAATTTAACGTAAGAATTCGATGGCTTAAATATACAAGGGAAAAGTCATTTTATCTGTCATGTGGTAAGCACTGAACACGTTCCAAAACGTTGGGGGATATTCCAAAGTTTAATTTTCGGCTGAAATAGTACCTTTTTTAACTGACTTTTAGTGAAAATTCGGCAAAGAAGTCTGATCAATGTAGTTGTTTCTTCCGGAAATTGATCTTTCCGCCTCAACGGAGTCTTAAAAGGTTGAAATCATATGCTTTTTAAGTGCTATAAGAGCGGCTGATTTTGTAAGCAGTAAAGCAATCTTAGCCGAGAAAGCTTAAATTGTAATTTAGGGGTAATTTTCGACCACATTTTTCGGCTAAAATTAGGCTGCCAGTGATTACTTTCTGACAGAGGGAAGATTTTCCGTCTTAAATAAAGAAAACTTCTCTTAATACAGCCTAGTGGGTTCGGAAATTTCTGAAGCCAAGCATTAACATCATTTTATTAAGGGAATATTGAAACCAAGATTACTTAGTAATGATTTTGGAAAGTTGTCCGAGGAATTGTTTTGCCTGGATTCGGAAATTTCTGAAACCAGTATCCACCAATCTCATATTTTACGAGTGGTAAAGCATTTCCAACTTACAAGCTGATCTGAGTGGGCGATGATGGGTTCAGAATTTTCTGAAACCATCTGGCCGGAAATCGAATGGCCATGTATATGTTTTCTTTTGATCACTTTAGAGCCATATTCCAACAACGTGCAACTGTCATTGGTTTCGGAAATTTTCGAAACCAATGGCAATTCTTGTTGAATCCTGTTCAAAGGTGGTTTCGAAAATTTCTGAAACCAACGCTGAGCAAATAGCTTTCGAATCACCCTTGTGTTCCAGGGTGGTTTACTTTGCGAAAAAAAAATTACCCTCAAATAAAAAAAAAAACCTAGGCTATTTTAATGTATACTGACAAAAACCGACAATGGTAGCGGAGACGTCTTTAGTGGGACATTTTTTGCAGTCACCACAAGAGACTTTCATTCACACATCAGCACCTAAATAGAAAACCAAGGCACTTCAATCTTGCCAAGTCAATTACATTGATAGTGATAAATGAATTATAATGGAGCGGTGAGGACAAAATTTAATAAGCTAACGCACCAAATTAATACCAGGCCAAGCAAGCCGTTTCCCTGAATTGCGATGCAATTTTCCAACAGTAAGTCAGCCCCTCGATGAAAATATTCCCAAAAATTAAATTAAGTTATTGTGTTTTGTCTGGCGCCGTAGCTAAATAAAGGCGAAAAGTCCCTTTGTCTAAAACGATATTATTCACGATCAGTTTCCCACAAATTGAGCCCTCACTAGCTGTCATTAGATAAATTAATCTCAATTCAGATTTTTCAATCTCGAATACTCCTGCTGTAGATATTTTCTAGTAGACGGCAAGAGTTTATTGTCATCTGACAGAGAAAATGAACAAAGGATAATACACGTTTTAGGAAGCTCGTCTATCCAAGGACTCCAGGTTCTTGGAGCATTTTGAGGCCTCCACTTTCCTGTGAAAGAGCCTTGCCATTAATGAATCTTGATGCTTTCTTCTTCAACTTCCAACACTTGTCCAATTACTGGCACTTTAATTATCGCAGTCATCTAGGTGAACTGTGACAAATGTCCCCAATGTAATTTCGGACAAACAGTTTTCTACAGTCAGGACAGGATTTGCTCTTTGTGCTGGAGGTACATACCTTCCTGTGTAAACCTGAAACAGCAAAGCAAGGGGTTTACCACCTATATATCTTCGTGTTGTGTCAAAAAATGATAGCAGGTTATACTGATGAGCACATCTGGAAACTCTTTAACTGAAGACATTTTGCTGCTTAATTAAAGGCTAATAGCTATCTGCCAGTACTGGTTTTCTGTAGTTAAAGGGACATTACCATGCAGTGCCTGAGTTGATAGCTAGGTGACATGCAGTAATCGACAGTAAAGTATTTCTAGAAAACAATTAACTGAGTTTTGAGGATAACCAAACTTTGTGGAACTTACTGAGCGGGTCTGGTATGGTTTCGTTAAAGCGTCCTCAGTTCATCTTGGACAGGGACCAAGGTCACGGAACTCATTCTGCCAGTTATAATTTATATGTAGCACCTTAACCCCATAGGTATGACCTATGTTGTTGTTTCTCAGATGGAATTTTTTTTTCTTGT
>OX421457.1:1850000-1852500 GCA_949126865.1 Montipora capitata | reverse complement strand
TTATACCGTTCCTTTGACCCGAGGATCACAGCGAAAAAAGCACAAATTTGTCGTGAATTTTCTATGACAAAGATTTGTTCAGAACTCAAAAGTCTTCGTTAACTGCACACACCAGGGTTACTGCTTAGTATCTGGCTAGAAATCGTCTTCTCACTTTTTACCCTGGCCGCGCTTCAGCCATTTGATGAGGGCCAGTCCCGAGCTTCTCAAGTTGCCTCCTTCTTGCCCAAAAGAATTCTGGGTAATTCTGCCATGCCATGACAAGGGTACACACCCGATTGTCATTTCATATATTTTTTTATAAGTGTCGGGCCACCCAGTCCTACCAGCAAAATACAGCCTTGATTGAAGTTTTTAGCTTTCAAAACTTGCCCAAATTGTATCGGTAGGTCCTGGAATGCGTCCACAGAAAGGCCAGAGAGACAACTTCACTCGTGAACCGCCATGTTTACAACAAAGCATTTTAGGCGTCCCAGTCTGCATGAAACCATCTCTCACCTCTGGGTTCTTTCAAAGGCTTGGCTTTACCCACATTCTAGCTTAATGATGCTAGGCTGTCGGCTTCTGTAGACGAAACTGCCCCGAAAAATCTCTTATATATTTATAAACGTACCAGATTTGATCCACTTCACTGATTTCTTGAACACAGACCGTTGACAATTGTCACGTGATTCCTTAATCTGAGCCCACCCTCATTGTCCCAAAACCGCAGATGGTTCAATGAGTACTTCTTATACGGTGAAGCTAAGTGCAGCACCCTGTTTATCGCCAGAAAAGTGCTAAAAATAGCAAGCACTTGGGACGTAAAGTGTTAAACTTATGACTTGTGCTTACAATGTAACGATTATGTGGACGACGAGGAGGTAAAACTCTCTACTCTGCGAGTTGGGTATCCCACGAAGATCGCACCTAACCAAGTGATTAAAATACGTTCCCACCAGGATTGTGCAGTACTCTCACAGGACTCTGAGTTCAGTAATCAGTTAAAGAAAGGAGGTTATTTTTAGGTAACTTTATATACAACTAAAGGTATTTCGTATACTTATGCAGTATTAGGTTATCTGTTAAAAAGGGTGTAATTGCCACATCTTGTCAAATTTCAAAGATAAGTAATTTTACGGATAACTGTTTCAGTAATTCTAGATGTAAACATGAGCCTATCTGGAGCGTGCAACTTCCATACAGCGTCTGTGAAAGTAGGTTTATTTTTAGACTAGCCCTTCCCGCGAATTAGGTAAAAAAAATCAAAGTTCAACTGTCGTTACTCGTGGATATGAAAGTTACCGTGATTGCAATTGGCAGGCTGAAGTTTTCCTTATGCATTAGCATTGATAGTTGGATAATTGTGTAACAGCACGGTGGACTCTCATATGCAACTAGATACCCAAAATAATGCATGTATGTGAGGTAATCCCGTTTGCTGAAATTCAACCCTGTGAAATACGTAGACCATTTCTCCAATAGGCATAAGATTACTGTTTAACACATCCTCTATAAAGAGCTGTACCATGTGTTCAAAGTTCGTTGCACAGATGACAGGGTAATTTTGAATAAGGTTTCATTTTTGTTGCCAGGGCATATTGTTAATGCCATCAGGTTTAGCAAGTAGAGCAGATCCATTCAGTAATATTAACACTTTTTGTGCCAGTTATACATTCCTCCAACAAACCTTGCAAATATTTATCACTATATTTGATACTGTTACACTTAGAAACAGATGATCTGAGCCATAACTGATCATAGCAAGTGCATACATATTCAGGGCCATGTGTTATCTCATCACGAAAAAGACTGAATCACTTTTGACATGGAATGTCTAATAGAGTCTTGACCTTGGCAAAGTTCAATTTGGTTTAGCCTTGAGCTCTGCATAGCTTTCCTTAAATGGTTTTATGCTTTTCTGTTTAGGTTTCTGATATGTTCTGGATTGCTTTTCTTTTCGTATTCCCTTGCTGCTTCAATATTTTCAGATCTTTTTTGGCGTTTTGCATTGTTTTTCTTTTCCCTGAACTCTTCAAGTGATTTTGTCTCTTCCGCTTGATAGATTCTCTCATGTAAGCTCTTTTTTGCCACTGCTTTGTAGAAATTATTACTGACACTCACATCATTTTTGGCCATCGTTAATTAATCGATTATTACCAGGCTCTGAATAATTGTTGACATTGGTAACACCGCTGATTTCATAACCTGAAATACTCTCATTATAATAATCTAACTGAAGTGCTGAAGCATAGTGTCTTCCATCTAGATGTCCAATGTTCACAGTAGTTCCCTGTTGTCCGCTTATAGGACTGATAACAGTTGCTGGTGCCCAACCCTCAATGGATTCATTTATACGTATAGTAACATTTAATACATTGCAAACTGCTTGCACAATAAGTGCATCATACCATGTATGTTGCTGTGACAACAAATGCACAATTGCTCTGTAATGGGTCCAATAAATTTTTGACGGTTGTTTCTGATCGATTCAACTCCAGCAGCATTTACATTCATGTGA
>OX421457.1:1842500-1847500 GCA_949126865.1 Montipora capitata | reverse complement strand
TAAAGGTACATAGGCGTAGGAAAGCACCACCTACCCATAAAAAAGTTCATCAACAATTAGCACATTCAACAAAAACTGTGCAAGTTCTTATCAACCACCAAACATGTGACGGAGCGGAACGTTACCGCGATAATATATAGATTTAACCAAGGCTAAAAGCGGAGCTCCCGTTTCAAACCCCAGAAAGCAATAAAGTGTTCATGGAGATAATTATGGTTCTGCATAAAGTACAAAATTAATGGTCAACAGTGTGTACAGTTTACAGTGATCAAACAGATCAAACACCTCTGAGCTGGCAGAAGTAAACAAACAAGCCTTGCAAACAATAACTAACAATTTCAGTCAACAACTAAAACTGAAATTACATGGACAGTAATCTCTTTCACACCATTGTCCGTTTGACTGACAATCTTTACTCTCTCTCCCTTCAGTTCAGAACAACAGGAAAAATCTTTACTAATTAAAAAGTCAACCCAAAGTGTAGTAAATTCGCTTACTCGACTGCAATTTCACAGTCAAACAAAGCAAGTCACAACTGGACACCCATTTTACACAAAAAGCCTAGAATCTTTGTCAACACGGAATTGCAAACGTTTTCAGGCCTTCTTCCTTTTTTAGCTAGTTTTCAAAATATGTGAGGCAGCGAGGCATACGAGGCATATAAGCTTATTAAAAAAGGAAAACATTAAGCTTACCTGAAAGCTAACCGTTGTAAATAAGTGTTTTGTCTCTCGTTCTATTTCTCTCAGCTTTACGTTGGGTTTCATTGAAATTTTATCTTCTTCTCCTTCCTCGGCCTCTCTCGAGAATTTCTTCGCTTAAATTTCTCAAATTTCGTTGCCTCTTTTTTCGTGCTCTTTCCTGCTCTTTGCTCGTCACTATTATAATTTCCCGCCAGAAAAACGCGGGTTGCCAAATGCAACGCTGCCGCGCGATTTCCCGGTAAGGAAAATTGCCCGAATACTCCCGTCCCCAGAGGCTGTCCTGCCTTCCCACCTCCACCCCGACAGTCTGTACGGACGGACGTATATGACGTCATAACCAAAATTTCTCGAATGGATAGATTTCCCAAAAAATCTTACCCATGGTGCTCCGCTTGCGCCCTTCGCGTGCCTGATCTCCGCTGTTAATCAGTACAATTGACTCGAATGTAAACCCTTTTTCCTTGCAACCCGCTCTTTTTTGGTGTCAATTATCTTTTCTCGCTTACTGTTACTGCATTCACGATGTAAGGAGAGATTTATCAGCCCGAGAATCATAAGACACGAATGGTTCAGGCGCCGATTAATTTCTCCCTCTCTGGATCGAAAGTAGCACGGGGGACCCCAAACAGAGTTTTTGCTTTCCTGTTTTTTTTTTTTTACAAATACGCATGCGTCCTGTACGTACTATCATGTTAATTGTAGGGTCAGTTTACCACATGAAGAAATGCAAGAAAAAAATTGAAAGTATAGACCATCCTTTTTTTCTTATTTATATTCTAATAGAGGAGCTATGAGTAGTCAAGTGGTTAATTAACCACGAATGGTTCATTGGCCGATTATTATTGGACTCGAAGGATTGTTTAATTTGTCTATTTCAAATTTATAAAAACTATTCTATTTTAAGCCTTCAAGATACACCTAGACAGATCCAGCTGCGACTTGTCATGTGAGTTCAAAACATAACATATTTGTGGTATTTTCGTAAATTTCCCGGTGAAAAAAATGGAGTTATGAATTCCAATTTTTTCTGGATTGGAAAATAAAAGCGTTTCTGCTGCACAATATAGAAGTCATTTTCTACGCTTTCAAGCAAACTCGCTTCGGAGAACCATCCATCAGATTTCCATGTAATCTTGCGTTGTTTGTTTGAAACAAACAAGGCAACCATCCTCCCTCACTTAACGCAGTGCCATATAATTTGTCATTTTTGTAGACTGGAGAGAGTGCAGGAGCGAGGATTGCGTGTCGTTTTTTAAGGAGATGTCTAACTACCAACAGTGCTTTGTCGGAAATTAAGAAACTTTTGCTCCAAAATGGTTGCCCAGTAGGAATTATTCCCTATAATATGAATGATGTCTTAAACAGGAGTCAAGCTAAATTTTCTAATCCTATCGCTACAGTCCCCACGAAAGATATCATTCTTGTTTTGCCTTATTTAGGTTTTCAAAGTGAAGTTGTCACACGCTGCCTAAAATCGTGTATCAATAAGTTTTATGGGTTTGTAAACCTCAAATTAATAATCCAGGGCACCTGTCGAATCAAATATTTTTTTCCCTTATAAGGGGGGGGAAGGGTGTAGGGTATTTTCGTGAGCCGTGATAGGACCCTTTTATTCCTCGTGAAACGTATATTTCTTTTTTCTTGCATCGTGAATCGTGATTTTATTAATTAATGTGAAGCATGATTGAAGATTTTTTTTGTTTTATGAAATATGAATTTGCTTCTTATGTCCGTGAAAAAGAATTATCTGCTACCATAAAAATGAAGAGCTATCTACCCCATTTCCGGACACAGCTAGAAGCTGCCGTGCTAACTGAATCCTTACCAACCCTGACTTCCTGTCAAAAGTCAAAGAATTTTTGCTTAGCGTCGGCTTGGAACAAGATGGCACCGTTGGTGAGCTCAGAAACAGAGTTGCAGCCGAATACCTTGAGACAAAAAAAAAACCAGAACACTAAAAAAACGCTGGAAAACGGGTAGATGCCATCAAGTTAGATAGAGACGTGACAGTAGATATCACTTGTGCAGTGATGATGCCATAATTGCGGCATCGAGCAAGGAATGCATGCTGTACTTTGTCGAGATTAGTCTGGGTGGAGTTGGTATCTCAGATTCTATTAACTCCACACATTCATATCCAAAGGACTGTCGTCGAAATGCACGTGATATGTTTCTCAGCGATGGATCACTCTTCATTGGCAACGATGGTGGGATACTTAAGATGGATCTCGGTTCTAACAGTCACCTGTTTCTCGTTTCCAACAAGACACGCTCGTGTACCAAAGAACATAGTATAGCGCCATTTGGAGACAACGGTGATATCGTTTTTACAGACGTGGGTTCCCAACAGGTTAAGATTGAATCATCGGATGGTTACGCCGAGATTATTTCCGGAACCGGAGAAACAGGCAATGGTGATGGTTCACGTTCGTCGTTTTCCCAGCCAGTGGGTATATTTGTGGAAAACAAAAGTAGGAGCAATTTAGTCGATAACAGAGATAAATGCTGTCAATTTGTTTCTGGAATACCTAGGGAAACTGTATGAGGCATTTTCCGTTCACCTGAAACACAAGCGGGTAAGCACTAGTTTACTTCCAGAGGTTGCGGAGAAAGTTAACTGCTTAGATGTGTTCCTTAATTAAAGGGACTGTGTCCTCTGACGAATGGACTGAAGGGACAGTTGCAAGCAAATCCGCAGACTCCGTAGCCATGATCATTGGGCTTCACAAATTAAGTCTCAACATCGAAAAACTCAAGGTCAATCCCGAAAGCCTGTTAACCCTGAAGGCTGAAAATCTTCACGCAGTGACACATCTTAAGCACCCTACGTGCCTACCATTACAGTGTGCTAGCGACTTTGGAAGCCACATGTTAGAATCAGCCAAAAGAATGGCAAGGTGGTCTTCCTACTACTTCACTCACCCATCGTCTTACTTCCCAGTGCCATCCTCGCAGATCGATTGGAAAGATCTTTCTCGCATGGAGCCTTTGAAAAGTCCATTGATGAGTCCAGAGGGCAAGGACCTGATGAGGAAATGGGCAAGAGATCATGGAAAATGTGTTAAGCAGCGCACGGTGAGGCAGGAAACGACAAAATATAAGGCAGGAACCCTTCCTTTAAACATGTACCAGACATCTGACACTCTTCAGTCCGTAGGTGAGAGAATTGTCTGGCCATCCGAACATGACGGAGATCAGAATGTAAATCTTCAAGAAAAGCCTACCGAAGGTAATATGGATCAGGCTGCGTATTACACGGAGTCCGATGAGGAACCAGAGGAAAAACCCGATTCAATATATGTGAAACGTGATCTCCCCCCCCCCCCCCCTATACCCCCCTTTTATAAAGATCGTATGTGCAAATCACAAAAATCCAAAGTTGTTTATAAGGCATCTTGTTGGGACTGCAATGAGTTTTACATTGGTAAAACGAAACGTCGCTTACGTGACCGTAAAAAAAGATCATTTCAAAGCACTCAAAGGGATCAGTCAAACTTCCGCGATTGCAGATCATGCAGTAAAAACAGGTCACAACATAAAATGGGACCATTTTTCAAGTTTTAGGGAATGGTAGCTCTGATTTGCATTGTAAAATAAAGAAAACTTTATTAATACGTGACCTCAAACCAGCGTAAATTCAACGAAAACGTTGGAAGCGAAAAACTGTGGCTTTATTTAACGGTCAGTTTTCACTTTTATCTTAGGGTGCGTTTTTTTTGGGAAAATCCGAAAACGGATTCTTGAATCGAAAAACGGATTTTACGTTTTTTGGCGAAATCGAAAAACGAATCATGATCATGAATCCAAAGTATCCAAACTCGAGGGGGATACTTCGGATTCTAAATCCGGATTTTTGAGATTCATCACTACAGCCTTTTTTTGGGAAAGGGTTTGGAAAAAGTATTTTTCACAAGCGGTTTTCCATGCAAAAATGATACACATAACTACCGTTCGTGACAGTTTAGTCCAAATGTTTTTCTCGCGCCATTTTTACCGGACGATCGAAGACATGAATAGGTCGAAAATAGTCAATAGTTAGGTTTCCTGCAAATTTCACACCAGAAATTACACTAAAGGTTTGTTGACAGCAATAATATTGTTTTTCGTCATTTCTTTTTATCGATCGCTAAGGTATCTTTTTTTTTTTTGCTGGTAGCATTTTCAGTTCAGATTTCTCCAAAACAAACTTAACCGCTAATTTTTTTTTTGTTTTTAAAATTTGCAGGCAACCCTGGGTTTGTTTGTTTCCGTTGTCATGGAAAAATAATCCTTTTTCGGATTTTGCGGTTTTTTTTT
>OX421457.1:1787500-1837500 GCA_949126865.1 Montipora capitata | reverse complement strand
TTACATGTAAGTGGCATAATTGTACGGTACATTGCCTTTTTATAACTGCAACAAACATAGTTAATTATTCATACAGAAAGACAACATCATTTACAGTAAATTGAACCTTCTAATTACATGCTTTAATTTTGAGAAATCCTCGTTCCCTGTAGCCAGAGGGCTTTTATTTTTTTGGATGTTCTTTTTTTTAAAATAGGCAGTCGACTGCATGCAATCAGGCAGCATCTATTCAGAGAGATACATCACAAAAACAGGATGTATTTGTTTAGTTTGCCCTGTTTGTTAGATTAATTCTTTTGATGTAACAGCCATTTTTAATGAAAAGTA
Source organism: Montipora capitata (assembly GCA_949126865.1). Taxonomy (NCBI): domain Eukaryota; kingdom Metazoa; phylum Cnidaria; class Anthozoa; order Scleractinia; family Acroporidae; genus Montipora; species Montipora capitata. Next base: position 1,837,173 of record OX421457.1, on the reverse strand, counting down.
GAAGGTGTGTATTATCAGTGCTAACCAGCAGACTGAGTGTGAACTTGAGTAGTCAGCTAAAACAACAAACTTGGCTTGGGCTGAGCCGATTTGTCCTCAAACTCCCACGGCCTGCTCCCGTCTGGCCTTGTAGCTCAGTCGGTAGAGCAACGGTGATCTAATCCGGAGGTCGTGGGTTCAATTCCCACCCGGGTGAGAGTTTTTTCTCTTTCCTTGGGTGTTGCATAAGAAGTTCCTGATGCTGTGGATCAGCGAAGGTTCTTCATCCATCACATGCACACAGTAGCGATGGCCTCACTTGAGTTCTTTTCATATCTACATACACACGCTACTTAGGACAACACGCACTTGCACTAAAACAACAAAGTTGGTGGTTATTTTTGCATGCAACTGGCTAGTTTTAACAACACTATCTACAGTGTCGTTACATTAAGCACCATCAGCTGACTAATTCATTCATTCATTCATTCATTCATTAAGTGGCCAATTAAAGAGACCTCAAGTCTCTCTGTCTAAAATCACCAGCTTGGTTTCCTTAAGTGAGCAAAATTATAATCTCCCTTTTCCTGTTCAACATTCCTTGTGCCTCCTTTAGGAACTAATTTGGGACAAAGGTTCTGCAAACAATTCCCTAACCTTTAATTGGTATAAGGAATTTGATTTGTTTGATTGCGGGATTGTGGGAGGGCTGGGTTGAGGTAGATAAGGAATATATTCCTTATCTACCTCAACCCAACGGAATATATTTGAAGGTGGAAAGATATTTTAATGAGAGATTCTTCATTTTCTCCAATACTTTGAATTAACCTTGAAGGTGAGATTTCTTGAGCATGCTGTGCTGCCGACGTCGGCAGCACAGCATGGTTATGTTTCTATGCAGAATCCTTCGTGTGTCATTCGTTTTACAAATTGAAAACAATACAGTGCAATTTGTCTTTGCCTCTATTGCTTGTCACAAACTTGACTCATAATAAAATAATAATTAATGTTGCTATGTTTCCTTGAAGCACTTCTGATTCCAAACTTCATAACTTTACTCTTCTGGAACCAACCCTTAAATTGCTGGAGGTGCCATATGACACTAACGTGGTAAGAAGCATTTTTACCTTTATTTTAATTTTTGTTGTTAAGGAAAATCGCTTTACTCTTTGTCCTTGAAAATGACTTCCTGCACATTTTCTGTATTGTAGGCACGAGCTTTGATGAACCAGAACCACAGTGCAATTACAAGATTGATGTATCAGCTGTTTATATCGCTTGGAAAGAAATCTGTATGTTTTAATCCTACTTTGTACATATACATTGTATTAGACACTCTGCCATGTTATTATACTCTGTAAATTATACAATTGTGCAATTTTTATGTCAATTACATGTATGATTCTTCTACCAATCTTGATCCGATGTTCTTCCAGCAAATTATTGAGAACAGCCTTCCGAGGGAGCAGATCACATTGCTTCAAGCAATTTTGTGCAGACTTCCTACATGTAGCTCTGTTTCGACCTAAAAACACAAGTGAATATATAGGACAAACTGATGTTATTAATAAATATTGTGACATTATGCAGCACTAGAATGTGGATCAATCTTGACTAATGATATTGTAACTTTGTGTATGGTATAGAAAACAGGACTGACTGGCATTGCTATGGAAACCATGAGACCAAGTGGTCCAGTGAAATTAGAGAGCATTGAAAGTGGCATTTATAAAGAGGTTGGTATTTCCTGGGATAGTTTTTCAAAATGATGATTAATTTTTTAAAAGAAGCTGTGTTGGGCGGGCATTCCTGTTGTGTAGTTTATGAAAACACTAGTACCCTGTGGTGTTTTCATCGATAATTATTTAAAAAATGTTGTTCTAGGCATGTGCCAAAACATGTTGGTGTTGTAACAATTGTAGGTAAATGACTACTAGTCAGTGATAAATGGGCCTGATAATTTGGTATAATACGCAGTCAAGTAGACCTTATTATTTATGTTTAACTTAACAGGATAATTATGTCGTTGATTCGATCAGCACGCATGTATGTTTCGAATGTCTTGTGTTTATTCTTACAATAAGTTTTAAACCTGGCTTCACTGAGCCTGCGATCCAATTGAAAACCAGTACCTGGTTGGCGGTTGAATTTACAAAAAAGAAACATGCACGTATGACCTTGATGATCTTTAAACTTGAGCCTGCATTATGGTCATGTGATATTGGCCAGCAGATACCTTGTTTTGACAGGTGTCAAAAAACCATAACATGGATGGCTGCAATATGAAAGATTTTATTTTCCTGTCAAAAAACGTGGGTTGCACCACAGAGTTTCACATTGGCATGCATGGAGCCCTGGGTGGACGTAGTCGTATGGTGATCAAAACCAAATTTTCTTGCACAGATGGTTGTCATAATTTCTTAACCATGGTGCTCTGCATGGAGCTCTTAATCCCTGTCCCTGTCCATTGTGGTCATTTTAGCTGAATTACAAACAAACAGCTCACAGTTCTAGGCCTTTCTGACTACAGTAGAGAAGTGATTACTATCCTCTTCGATTCATCATTGGGCACCCCCTCCTTCCCTTTCCTTCTTCTGGCACCTGCTAATTTGCTATTATAATTTTATTGAAGGTTTCATCGTCTCCTAGCTTGAAGGGTTTTCCTTTGCCTCTGTAATCTCCATCTTTTGATTTTCTTTGGCTGAAGATTTTGCCCCTATTTTAACTATTATTTTATGCTTTCTCTGCTTTTTTTTTCTTTTGCCTATTTTTTTTCTTTTGCCTAGAGTGATTGGAATTCTAAAAGAAGCAGATTTTTGCTGTAGGTTTTAGATTGTAAAATAAAATGACATGGTACTTGCCACAGCCAATAAGTGTTCTTTAGAAGGTCATGTGTTTGAGTCCTGGTGTTTTTCTTAATACAAATGTGTTAACTTTGCAAAAAATTTTTGCGAAATGTAAATTTTACTTCTCATGAAAGCAATCATTGAAAACTTTACTCAGTGCATAGGAAAAGTATCTATTTACAAACATTCTTTTTCCTGTTTAACTAACAAACTTATGCTGACCAAATTGCAACAAAAGAAGCTGTTTTTTCACCAGCCACAAAGTCTGTGGTTGCCACATTTATCGCGGCGGGTCTAAAACACAAGTCAGGTCACAGGTTGCAGGTCAGGTTGCAGGTCAGGTCACAGGTCAGGTCAGGTCAGGTCACAGGTCAGGTCAGGTCAGGTCAGGTCAGGTCAGGTTGCAGGTCAGGTCAGGTCAGGTCATAAGTCCTGTCATCACGTGATTTATCTTGTGAGCACATGGGTAAAGGCCACAGAAATGGAGGATAAGAGTGAAGCTGAGGACAACATGGTAAAAAGCAATTTGCACGTGAAATTCGTTGTTTTCGTTCTGCTGAAACGGATTTAATCGCGTAGAGCCACATTCTGAAGCTTAAAGTAAACAATGCCACGCATTATTAGAGATCCTTTCTCGTAGATCCCGTTAGCTTCGAATTACAGGACTTATGGGTACTTCCATAATTTATTTTATTTATTTTATTTATATTTTTCGTTATTCGCTTTTTTCACCCTTCCCATAATACAGGTCATTTGGGTAGGGGGGGGGGGGGGGGGATTATTTGCATTAAACGATCACGATGGATGTTCAGTTCTCTGAAGCATGATACAGTCCCAAGAGTAAATAACTTGTATTGTTTTTTTTTTGTAAATACCCCCCTCCATTATGGGATGGTGAAAATAGTCAATTTCGTTGCCAGAAAAATATTCTTCCTATTGCCGTGACCTGACCTGCAACCTGTGACCTGACCTGACCTGTGACCTGTGTTTCTCGCAGAATGTTGTTCGGGAGTAACGCAGAAAACCTAGCGAGTTTAGCCCTCTTCCGAATCCGGTTGCTGAAATTGGGAAAAAAACACGGCGAACGACACTATTCTGTGCGATTGCGTAGGAGATAATTATTCTTCGGCCGTATGATCGAAGCGTACTCAACAATCACACGGACTGTAAACAGTCTTCGACACAATCGGACCGGAGTGGTAATTCATGTTTACTATTTAGGCTTCTAATCGAGAGCGCGATTCGCCCGACCCGTTCTTCCTTTTCTTGGGTTTTTCGATCAAACATTACATCCAAAAGTTTGTTAAACTTTAAAAGGTTCGAACATTTTGCCAGTTTCCCAACTTGAATTATTTGATAATGTTGAACCGATAATTTCACCTTGTCGTATAAACCAAGGCCACAAACACACTTATGAAAAAAGAACGTTTTAAAACACAATTATAAGTGTGGATTGGTGAAAACAAAGATTTTGAGAACGATAGCGTAAAAAGCGTGGGAGAAATTTATAATCATTTGTTTTCATCCTTTTCCAGCGTTTTAGAATTGATAGTGACAACAGTGCGAAGAGACTTAGAAGTGTGGTTGAAAATGCTTTGCTTTTAATAATTTGTTTTCGCTGTTATGGATACATGTACTTGAAATTTGGAAGATGAGAACCTGTTAATGACAATGTTGGGCCAATAATTTTTATTGGTGGTAAGTTTAGTTGAGAGTCCAGTAGTGTCAACTAGGAATGATGTTGGCCATCATTGTCGGTCTGTATTGGTATTAGCCGAGTGTCCAACATCACCAACAAATAGTAATGTTGGCCCACATTGTTTGCATGCCCCCTGACGTCCTCCCTGTCCTCCCTACTGAGAAATGGCTGTTTTGGAAACCCCTCAGTGACTTAATACTGGATCCGCTCCAACTGGGCTTGAAACACCATTGCCAATGCTAGTTTTGTCTGTTTACCATAGAAAATCCCTCTGAACCAAGACAGCGTGGCCATAACTAGAGACGTCCTCGACTCAACTGTCGAACGCTGTGTGCGTGAAGTCTTAAATGAAGAAATCCGACAGCAGATAACAAACCTAGCTCTTGAAGTTGTTAAAGATTTACAAGAAATCTCTTTTTCTGTAGTTCATGACATGAAGACAGTTGTAGCTCAAGTCCGAGAAATTAGACATGATAGAACTTTGAAAAAATATACCAGAAATGTAATGCAAGATGTTTTGATGACATCTCGAATTGTCATGAACTTTGTCGACGATCTTGATAACATTATTCAACTACTAAAAAGTAGATTTAAGGGGGTTCGATAATGTATCGCACTTTCGCAATTGCGAAAAAAAAAAAGAGAAATTTAGAACTTTTAAACTCTCGTTTTTAGCCCAAATCAAATTGTTCCATTATCCTTAATTGCTTTTGATGCGAAGTTCACGGCCTGGCCTCAGTCCTCAAGCTTTTATAATGAAAAAACTCTCTCGAGATCTGGATGGTTGTTTAATCCAGTTAATCTACAGTTCTCTTCGGTTTTAGCAAGATTCAATAGCATATTTAATTTTTCCCTCGGAACTACATGTAATGCATTTTGTACCGTGCCGTGTAAAATCCAGAGTAAAACTAAGTTTGTTATACGTTTGATATTAGCGCGCTTTTCATTTTAGTATCTGAAGCAATTAGACCAAAATGTTGCTTTCGATTGGTCCTCCTAAAGATTGACTAAAAGTATTACCCCACTATTTCAAGCTATGAGAATTAGTATAAGAATTCGCACGACTTGTCAACTTCGGAAAGAAAAGTCATTGGTACTCCTGGAGAGTACAATTTGGGATTAATTGTACTCCTCTCGTCCAATCAGAATCCAGTAATTTTGTTGAGTGTACTATAAAGGAGACTAAATTTCATCGTGTCTTGCATGTGAGGATTTTCCCGCTCTTTGAGGAAGTTAAACGTAATTTCTTCGAAATCTGATTGGCTCATCGCGCTCTTTGAGTTTCGGTGTCGTAAATACTCAGAATGATTAATTTGGTATAGGTTTTACAAACTCCGTTGAAAAGGGTTTTATTGTTGTAAATATTACCTTGTTTGTAGCAACTGGGTGCCATCTAGCTCTTTGCATTGAATTGTTTGTTATCAACATGATATTTCAAATAAATATGCATGGATTTTAAAGTTTTCCTCTATATTATAATATCTGTAAAGTACCTTAGGAGCACAGGAGTTACCATATATTATGGTCGATGGCCCCAACCCGGGAGTTATACGTTTTGTTTTCCCATTTAAGGCCACGTGACGTTTCCAAGGGAATTTTTGCATTTTTTTCCTACGTTATGCACACATATGCACGTGCATAAGACGACATTTGAAAGAAACTGTCCCCTAGAGAAGCTAAAGAGGTCCATTACGAGAATAATCATGAAACACTCAGGATGGCTCAAACTTATATTTTGAAGTGACGTTTTCGTCGCCGTAGCCGTCGTGGTTTCTTAAACTCCCTAATACAATCGTCTCGCAACGGTAGAACTCTTCTTTGCCGTTCTCTGCAAAACAAAGATGTTTGATTGATAGACGAAACCGTCTGTGCCGATTTTTTTAGCACACGAATGTAGTTCCTAAATAACCTCTTCTGCGCCTGTATTGGCATACCAACTCAGTTTCGAAGATGTACGGTCTTGGTCATTGGCTCTTGTGTACATACATTTTGATTGTTGGAATAACCTTGCATCCCCTTGGCTCTGTGTGAGTACAAGAGAAAGTTTAAAAAAATACCAGCTGTAGACAGGACTGAAATTCATGATCTTAAACGCTGTTGTCAAATACACACCTTTAGAGCTACATCTATCTACATCTTCATGTTCCAGCACTCGGCCATGGCCCTTTTTGACTTATGACTGTTTCTGCTTAGGTGGCGTCATACACCACAAGCCTTTTTAGAGAAATCACTTACCAAGCCGGCCTCTTTTGCTGGAGAGAACAGGACACCGGGGACTCCCCTACTCTTTTCGAATTGTGCGCGGGTTCTTTAATGTCCCACAGGGAACTTATGAACATATATCCGAGAAGACTTGAAAGTCTAGTAAGCATTTGCAGATGAAATTACAAAGGCAGCGCTTTCTTCTTAGAGCGGTTTTCAAACGAGTGTCGTAAAATAATTACTTTGGCCAATCAAAAAGGACGGAGACAATCCAGTAAACCAATCAAAACTCAAAGTAATTACACGTAGCCGGCACAGAGCGCGGGAAAATGTGCTCGCGAGAGCCACGATTGGTTTTGGTTTCACTTCTGATTGGTTGAAAAAGTGTCGCCACAACTTTGAACCAATCAATGTGTGGAGTAATGCAAAACCAAAGTAATTTGCTAATTACTTTCGACACTCAATTGAAAACCGCTCTAGTTACAAGTATTTTAAGATCCTGAGTTTTGATCCGGCCGGTGTTGGACCCCGCGACCTCTCGGACCTATTGGAGGGGCTTACTTATTACATGTAAATGTTTTGTAATACAGAGTTCGAAAACAAAGTATGAAAAACACCCAACATTAATGAGGCACGCTTTATTCAATTTCTGCAACAAACCAACGCAACTTCAACATTCTGAAAACCCGTACACTGCGGGAAAGAACGTGTCAATGAAAACGCCCGGCTGTGATGCCTGGTTATGAGGGGGGCTTACACGCGTAGAGGCTCAGTACTTTTTCTGTGTACAGGTAGATTGGTCTAGAGTGGTGGTGATGTAGCGGGTGGGGTAGTGTGGGGACGGGGGAGGGATCTATTTTTTGGACTTTTCTAGATCAGAACTATAGGGAGTTGATTGTGTTGGTGGATAGGAATCAGGAAAATATGCGCGAAATCGCGCTGATCTCTATGCAGCTCTGAACATGTGTTTCCAAAGGCCTTTGACTTAAGAGGATTGAACAGCTGCGTTTGCAAATGACAAATGAAAATAACCATCTGGCACCTCAGACTCTTCCATCCAGCGTGATAGGCTCCTTCCAGGGTGCAATATTGTATTTCTCTGTGGTGCTAAGATCTCCTCCCTTTGAAACTTGACCTCCCAGTATAGTCCCATCATTTTTATTTGAAAAGCACGAAATGTTGGATTGTATAGTCTTTGCGCTCATCTGATGAGAGTCGTCTGTTTCAGAGACTGAAGCAGCTTACCAAACGTCAAGTGGATCTGAATTTCGAGCAGCTGGTGCAGAGATATCAGGCCAAACAGAAAGAGCACGAGGAAATGGCGTTTAAGGCAAGGTGAGAACAAGTCTTAGTAGCGTTTAGAACATTTTTTCCCTTTTTTTTCCCAATCTATTGCTGACATTTTTGAGGAAAACCTAAAACAAGAGTATTCCCGAAAGAAACCAAACTTTTGTTTTTGCTATCCAGCTATATAGCTTGCACTTTGCTTTCACTTGATCATAGAGAGTCTCCTATATAGCTAACAATTTGGGAGAACAACCCCGCCTGGCTCGAACGTCGCTAGGGAAACAAATACCCTACAGGGGACCATTTTAAACAAAACCATGCTTACCAACACAACATGAACGGTTTTTATATCCAAAGATAGAAAGGAAATCCGGAATTAATACTTTTATTATATTTGAAGTAATAAGGAATAATAAAGATTTGATTTGGTACAGGTTTGAAGAGGAAGAGAAAATGAAAAAGTATTTACAGGGACAAAGGAAACAAGGATTGGAAAAGGTATTAATAATAATTTCGTGACTTCGCATAAGTTTTACAGTGTTCTTTTTTCGTTGTTAAGTGAGATGTGTTTTTTTTCTTTTAATAGTCGCGAATAGCAAAGCAGAAGCAACTTGAGATGATGGGCAAAATCAGGTACAGTATGGGTAAATAATGTTTTAGTATAGTCAGATTGTTGTTAGCTTTGAAATCTCCCTTTAGTAACTAATTCGCCCAACTGGTTCTTTTTGCAAAAAAAAAACAAAAAAATTTTACAAAACAAAAAAAGAAACAAACCAAAAAAAACAAAAACAAAAAACACCCAATGTCTTCATAATTGGTGCAAACTTACTTTTTTACTACTAAGTAACCAACCGAATAAATGGCTAAAAAAAGCAATGGACTTTTTAGATAGACAATTAAGAATTAGCCAATGTGACTCACTATGAGGTAACGTCATTCTAACCTACTATCACAAATTCTTATTAGCCAATATCAAAAATATCATAATACTCTTTGTTTGTCCCTGCAAAAGTTTGCGTAAGCATTGTTTCCAGTTTCTCTTGGGACCATGATAAGGCCCCAGAGAAAATAAAAACAATGCTTATGCAAAATTTTGGGTGACGAGCAAAGAGTATTATGGTATTTTTGATATTGGCTAATAAGAATCTGGGATAGTAGGTTAAAATGACGTTGCCTTATATAGTGGGTCATCGGGGCGTCATTCTAATCTACTATCGCTGATTTCCATTCTTAATAAACAAACAAACAAGCAAGCGAATAAAGAAGTAAATAAATACAAAATTAAATAAATAAACCATAACATTCGTTGTCCAGGCGACTCGATATTTCCTTACGCAGTATTCTCTACTGGAACTCTTTCGGGCTCAAAATTCCGAGAGTGCTACTAAAAAAAGCGATTCAGTGTGAACTTGATGTGCACTCATGTAAGTCTTATGTTTTTCATATGTTGTTCATACCAACATTTATTTACATTCTCTTCACACAGAGAAGCAACGGTTATGATCCCCAAGCCACCTCATTCCAAGGTAATTTTTTGAAGAAAAGAAATTGGCATTTTCTACCACGATTCTACTCAAGTGCTTGCCACTTGCCTCGGGCTTCGCTTTCAAAATTGCGTGCGCCCCTTGACGCTTGGAACGGTAGCTTAGTGCACCTTCCACCATAAATAAAATTAAAACATTTATATCATCAAGCAGGCGAAGTTTCGCTTTTCATTTACAAACACTTATCTTAAAAAAAAAAGACTCGGAGTGGATCGACCATGTATTGTTTGAAGTGAAGCACAACAAATGGGTACCATCTTGCATATTGGGACCTTCTTGAAACCTCGGCGTAAGAGTTGAAAGTAAGAGGAAAGCATTGTGGCAATGTTGTTAAAACACTGTCAGAATTTTTTCCTCAAAATCTCGAAGGAGGTTCCGTTTTCAGCCCTAACTTTTCTGTCTGTATGGCTAAGCTTTAACGCGAAAGTGGTCTCAACAAGATGTTTCCGCGGTCTTCACTTTTGGCAGGGTGAAAACAATAGGTTACTCTGTCCAGTCTACCTTTTAGGTAAATGTTTACAAATCGTGAAACCTCGAGGAGGTTGAATGGTTGAATGGACCAAATGGTACAGGAATTTCCGAATAAAAAGCCTGAGGTTTTTTTTTGACGTTCTCCACAATATCGGGAAATGCCTGTACCACTGATTTTCTACCCGAAAATTTCCGTTTCCCATTCTATATTTTGAAACTATATGTTTTTATCCGTATTTTGTTCCGTTAGCTTTTTTTAAAATGCTTTATTACTCTTTTTTTGGATTCCAAGAAAAAGGTTCAATTTATCATTACGTCAGTTTCTACTTCTTAAATCTTTCTGCTCCAAAACCGGACGTAAATTCCATTTCCTTTTCAGAGGACAGGCAAATCGCGGGCCGAAGTTCGACGCCAGAGAGAGGCAGAGGTATATATGTTTCTTAGGGGGCGTTCGATTGACCCTATTCCGGAATAAGAATACGTGGAATGATGATTAAAACGGTATGTTTGGCGCGTTTCGAAGCAGCAAGGATAATAAAAATATGTTTAAAATAGCATTTTAGCAGATGTTTGACAATTTTTACGTGAATCTCCGTAAAAACGAAGGATTTCTAACTGATATTCCATGTATTCCTATTCCGGATTACGGCCAATCGAACGCACCCTTAATGTATGAATTCAAACAGAGCTTTCCGGAAGGTTACGTCAATTTATTATCATCATCATCATCATCATCATCATCATCATCATCATCATCATCATCATCATCATCATCATCATCATCATCATCATCATCATCATCATTATTATTATTATTATTATTATTATTACGTGGTCTCTTCGTACACTCACTGCATGGCCTCCGTAACTCTTTCTTCGTGGTGACTCACCGAGACATTTGGAGACAACAATAACAATGAGTTCATTTCAGGAAGCAAGCCTTTTCCTGCCTGCCAAATCTATTTCGACCTGTGCGCTCTCACCACGTGTTAATTGACGAAAAAAGAAAAACCGTTCTTCGATCAAAACACTGTCCCCCTGGCAATATTCTTTACCTTAATACCCCTAAGACTGATATGCTTCGTCCCGTTTCATCCCTCGGGTTTTTGGACCGGAAATGTAAGGTCATCACGAAGTGAGCTAACTTAAAACGCTTGAAAAAATCTGAATAGTTTAAAACGCTGATTTCTTCCCACATTTTTGTAGGAGGTGAAGGAAAGTATTGATGCGTTTGAAGCTAGTCTACGAGCCGTGATTCCACCAGCGAGTCCAATAGGATTCGAGGGGTCAGTATGGAGTATTTCAAACAACGATGCTTTTCCTAGGGTTACTTCATGTGTTTTGTTTTTATCTCGTCTTCAGAGAGAGGAACCGTGAAGTTGACACAGAAATGGACGCATTTCTTGGTTCAAAGGCTCCGAAGAAACCCGTCGACCCTCTTTCATACATAAAAGTATGCTCTTTATCAGACTACAGCTTTTGGTTTAAAAAAGTTAAAAGGTTCAAAGTTTAAAGGCCCGAGCAAACGGCTTAAACGTTTGCTTCAACATCCGTTCGATTTTGTTGAACAGCAATGTTGAAACCTTTTGCATCCCACCACCCCCCCCCCCCTCCACCCCCCTTTCCCCACCCCTTGTTCGTCTGGACTGACAAATCGTCTTCGAAATATCGTTTTCCTATACGGACAAGTTTGGAAACCGGAGATAACCGCCGGCCTGATGGCCTTTCCTAGGCTCGTAGCAGAGACCTTACCTTTTTATACGGACAAGTTTCAGGCGACTAAGTCGTCTAAAACTTGTCCGTCTGAGACCATTTTATCAGAACCGACGATGTGATCGTCTTGTAGTGTGAAAACGGCCATCATTAGACTCTTTGTCCAAGTTAAAACGGATCGAACGTCTTCCATAGTCTTTCTTTCCCTGACGTTTAACCTTGTTTAGCAATTTGAAACCCAGTTGTTAAACCCCTCCCTCCTCTACCAAAGACAGTGAGCAATTAAAGTTTACACTCTCTGTCTTGAGTACTGTCGTTTTGGATATTAATGCAAAAATTATTCTGATGTTCCCATTGCAGTTTTGTCCCTACGACTAGGAGCCTACTTTATTTGTATTGTTGATCTTGGCATTTCACTGAAAATTTATAATTTGTCTTTTAGCCCAGTTCTAACGACAATTATATCAACAAAATTAGAACAAGACTTGAAGAAGATTCAGTAGCAAGGAAGGTAATTACATCGTTTGCTCACAAAGAACGCTTTTAGGTCAGTGTCGTAGGAGAAAACCATAGCAATAAATCTGGCCCTATCAGAGAAGACACAGGCGATAAATGAACCAGTCACATGGAGCATACCAGGGGCTCATCAAGGGGCGTAACTATCTCCACTAATTCCTTTAGTCAACCCTTAATTTTTAGGAGCAGGTTTTCCCGTGAAAAGCTTAAAATTTCCGTTGATTGGCTTTTAGAACAGTGGGGGTACTGAATCTCCCAAGGGAGGCGTCGTTTGTAAATAAATCTACTCCGGGGAGGGTTGACTTCTAAGCCAAGTACGGGAGATAGAGGCTTTCGTTGACGAGTTCCTTGAGCATATCAAATCAAAATGCGGCCGGTCCAAAGTAAGGGGAAATACTTGCGACCATACGTCAGGTTTTAGGTAGCGGTCAATCAGAATCAGGCATCCCATGCATGAAGGTATCAATACCTTATTCTGTAGAATGCAAAATTGTGAGGAATTTCTTTGCAAAGCATGCAACTTGAACCCGAGATAAATAAAAAGGGCTCTACTTGTATGATATAGCAATCTGTCCTCGTCACGGGATTGGTGCGGATCGTCCATGCTGCGCATGACTGACGTAAAAAGACTGATTTCATGCATAATATTAGAAGGCAGTAAGCCCATTTTTCATTTTAACTACATTTTTTTTAACAGGAAAGAGAAAAGCGAAGGAGACGTGTTTTAATTGAACAAATGAAAGCGCATGAAGCTCAGGAGGTTTGGTGGAATTCAAATGTTTTTTAATGTTATTTAAGAATAAATGCAGCCATCATAATTATCCCCTCTTTCACGCAGACACGCTGCTGAATCTCTCCATTTAAAATCGTGTTCACGTCAAATGTCGGACTGAAATTTGCGTTTTGTTTGACACGAGCCTATTTCTTGTCTGTTAGCTCCATTTTTCAATGAACCTCTCAAAGGATCCCGAATAGTTACAATAAGAGAATTTTCACGCCTTAATTTGTGACAAGCAGGATCCTGCAGTTTCCTTTTGCCGTTTCTTGTAAACACGATGGTAAAGTTCCGTTTACACGAGCAAGTTTTCATTAACAAGGAAAGATTACTCGTGTAAATAGGGTAAAATTGACAACTTTTAATTTCTTTTACGAGGAAAAGCTAGCAAGGAAAGGTTGCCAAGGAAGAAATAGGGAGCTTAAGCAACGACAACGGCGACGGCAACGAGAACGTCATCTCAAAATATAAATTTGCGTTATTTTAATCGCTTCGTGACTATTTCAACGTTTTTAATATGACAAGGGTGTGGTATTTCCTCAAAGATGACACCAGTCGGAATGGCACTCCATTTTAGGAGAGAAAATGAAAATTTATCCTCAAGTGCTGACGTTTTTCCACAGGTAACCCAGGCTCACTGTGTGCGTCACGTAGGTATTAAAATATAGAGAACATATGAGGCGAAGTTTAGGTCTGAAAATTTGCTAGAAAATGGTAATAAAAATCGATAAAACTTACCATGTGGTGAGCTGTTGTTGTCTTTAATACGTACACGAAGTTTCGGGGAAAATGGTCCCCGTTCACCTTCCTTCATAATATAGTGACAAGGTAGGAGACGGAAGCCAGCGTCGGGACTCCGATCGACCCAAAACAAGCACGATTTTTTCCGCGAAAATCAAATCCAGTCGCTAAATAAACACGCCAGGTTCGTGGAATAGGAATTTCTCTAAACCATGAATCCACTGAAGCATCTCCAGGTAGCAACGCGAAGCCACCAGACTCCGTAAAACTTGTAAGTTAACCTGCTAAAATGGCGGCCAGAAAGCGTGGTACTCGCGAAGTGTCCAATTCAACGAGAACGCCACATATTTGCATATTTAGTGGGCAAAAACAGTAGTATTGCACGTGCGTTTTACATTTTGATACATTTCTTTGTCGTTCTCATCTCGGCTACGACGTTAAATGATCAAATTTGAGGTCATGTGGGAGACGAGGGCAAATTACGATGAATTTTCAATTTTCTCTTAAAATGTCCACACCGTTCTCATCAATTTTATTCTTGGATTGTGTATTCACAATTTCCTTGCCGAGCAACATGGAGTAATCGCAAAATTATTACAGTAACGGGAAATAATATTTTTAGACAAGGTTCTCGTAGCCGTCGTCGTCCTCCTTGCTTAAGGTCCCCAATTTCATACCAGTTCATCCTTTAATTTTTGGATTCCTGCTCTAGATCTATCCTCTCACATTCAGTTTTACTTCAGAAAGAACTGCAGAGAAAGGAATCGATAATTTTGACAAGAAGCTCGCATGTCGCGAAAAAGAATTACCAAAGCTGATTTATTTCCTGTACCTTGTTGCATTGCACTGATTTGCCTCTCGTAAAACAAAAAAAGGATACGTACCATTTCTCATTTGAGCGTGGAAGACATCCTTTCTTCTTCATTCTTCTCACCAGTTCTGAATTCTCACCAGTTTTGAATCCGAAAATTCCCTCCAACTCGGTGATTGGGCCCTCTCTACTAACTATGTTCTGGGCAATATTCTCGAGGGTGTAGTGGGACAGTGAGTTTTCTTTTGAGCAATTTGGGACTCCCCTCCCTCGGGGGAGACTTATTATACTCGTCACCAGGCGTCCCGAGTTCAGTGCCATTTTGAATTGGACACTTCGCGAGTACCACGCTTTCTGGCCGCCATATTAGCAGGTTAACTTACAAGTTTTACGGAGTCTGGTGGCTTCGCGTTGCTACCTGGAGATGCTTCAGTGGATTCATGGTTTAGAGAAATTCCTATTCCACGAACCTGGCGTGTTTATTTAGCGACTGGATTTGATTTTCGCGGAAAAAATCGTGCTTGTTTTGGGTCGATCGGAGTCCCGACGCTGGCTTCCGTCTCCTACCTTGTCACTATATTATGAAGGAAGGTGAACGGGGACCATTTTCCCCGAAACTTCGTGTACGTATTAAAGACAACAACAGCTCACCACATGGTAAGTTTTATCGATTTTTATTACCATTTTCTAGCAAATTTTCAGACCTAAACTTCGCCTCATATGTTCTCTATATTTTAATACCTACGTGACGCACACAGTGAGCCTGGGTTACCTGTGGTTTTTCATAAAACCTCAAATTTGGCTATTTCACGTTGTTGTTTTGCTGACGACGGCAACGAAATGGACAAAAGTGAAAAACGCACGTGCAGGGCGTGCAATGCTATTGTTTTTACCCACTAAATATGCAAATTCGTGACGTTCTCGTTGCCGTCGCCGTTGTCGTTGCTTAAGCTCCCTAATTTGTTCGTGTAAACGGACCGTGACGAGGAAAATGTAGCAAGGAATATCTATGAGCCTTACAGTTATGCTCATTGCTGTCAAGTATGCAAAATGGTGGCTAAAACGAAAGCAAGTTGGAGTGATCGAGCTTTTTTGCTTATTCGCGGAATAAAAGTATTGTGGGCACAGGCTAAACTTTTCAAGGAAAACTTGTTCATTGTCTAAATGAGCATTTTTTTTTTCTTTTTCAAGGAAAACTTGTCAAAGAAAACTTGAACGAGAAATGATAATTGTTTAGGAAACCTGTCAAGGAAAACTTGCTCGTGTGAACGGGGCTCAATCTCTGTGATGTTCTTATTCGAAAAGACTACAATGGATTGTACAAAGTTTGCCATTACAAGGAAGGCAATAGAGAGCTTTAGCAACGACGTCGAGAGCGGCAACGAGAACGTCGTCGTTAATTGTAAATTAGCGTTATTGTAATCGCTTCGCGACTTTCACAAGTATTTTAACGTGACAAAGGTGGGCAAGCCCTCAAGAACGAAACTAGTGTGAACGGCGCTCAATTTAAGGGACAAAATGAAAATTTATCCTCAAGCGCTGACGTTCTCCCTAAAACTCACGTTGTAGTTTTGCTGACGACGGGAAAGAAATAGACAGAAATGAAAAGATCTTTTCATAGATGCACGTGCAGAGCGTGCAAAGCTATTGCTTTTGCTCACTAAATATGCAAATTTGTGACGTTCTCGATGCCCGCGTCGCCGTTGTCGTTGCTAAAGCTCCCTAAGAGGGAGTTTAAGAAACCACGACGGCTACCGCGACGAAAACGTCGCTTCAAAATATAAGTTTGAGCTATTTTAAGTATTTCATGATGATTCCACTTTGTTTTTATTATACAATATGGGCCAAGTGTCCTATACGAGGATTAATACTGACGGATTTGATTCGAAGTAAGGAGTGATACTGAAAGATTCCCTGTAGTTTGTCCTCGTTGCAGTCAAACCTAAAATTTGGTCATTTCACGTAGCAGTTTTGACGAGTACGGGAGAAATTTTACGGGAGATAATTGTTAAAAAATGCGTGCCGCACGTGCAGCAGGATCATTTTGGTTTTTTTAGCCAATAATATTACTGCTTTTTGGCGTTGTCGTTGCTGTAGCCGTCGTCGTTTCTTAAACTCCCTAATGTCATTACAAGGGCAGGACTAGTTTAGACTCAGACGATAGTTTGATGCTCAACTAACGAAACAAACTGTCACCCTAAACAAGTTCCTTCCATGAAGTATCAAAGTCTTCTTGTTGCGTATCCCCCTCTCCCTCCAAACAGTGTTGCGGCATTCTTTCCGCTTCTTCATCGCCAGCTTGTAGTAATTGTCCAAGAGGTCAAAACCTTGGGACAAGTCTCAACGATTTTTGTCCAAG
This sequence comes from Montipora capitata, assembly GCA_949126865.1. Classification (NCBI taxonomy): domain Eukaryota; kingdom Metazoa; phylum Cnidaria; class Anthozoa; order Scleractinia; family Acroporidae; genus Montipora; species Montipora capitata. Next base: position 1,820,230 of record OX421457.1, on the reverse strand, counting down.
ATTGTAGCTTTGGGTTCGCTATATAATCACGTTTGTTAGTCGTCGTAGTCTTGTACATCCGGGACAATGCCTACGAGTCACAATTGGCTTGTTATTTTTTTACTTCTTATTGGCCAAGAATGTGGCGCGAGAAAAAAAAAAAGCAAAAATTATTTAAGTGTGTAATCTTCTAGTGCTGGAGCAATAATTGGGGACACTGTAAATTGAAATCAACAAATCAACGCGAATCGAATCAAATTTTGGTTTTAGAGATTTTTTTAACTTTTTTCTTTTGACGAACAAGTGAAACCCCCTCTTTCTTTATGCATGATTGCAGGAAGCTCACCGGGAAGAGATGTTGGTAAACAGACTTATGAGGCAATCCCAGCAGGAAAGACGGATTGCTGTGCAACTTATGCAGGTATAAGCGTACGCCGGAAGCCTGTGAACCTAAACTTTCAATTTCAATTGTTTTTTTCCAAAGCGTTTGTACAGACTGAATTGTTCTTTTAGATTGATTTTCCCGCCAAACCAGACCATTCAAACAATCACAAGCCTTACAATATCAATTATTATCCTCGGGATGGAAAATGGTGCTTCGTGCGATCCGAAACTTGTTTAAAATCTCTTTTAAAAATAACCTGGTCTCTTGAAAAACCGTGACAAAAACCTACTGTGATAGTTGGACTCTCTTGATTTTGCTTTGATAATTAAAATAGGGATCGTGTGTGCAAGTGGTCTTGGATTAGTTTTTTTCACAGTTCACCAGGAATAAGCACGGAGGTGAGGCTAATTGTCTCTCCGCCTTAACCTCATTTCAGTGCATGGTCCATGCAGTAATGTAATGTAATGTAATTGAGAGAATACGAAACTGGCCGACTGTCTGTCCTTTCTTAAGTCCTTTTTCAGTCAAATATGACCATTTTATTTTAAGGGCGGGCGACTTAAATTCATTCTTTTCTAATCACAAGAGTAATGGACTCGGCGTAGTACCCGTCCCGCAAATGCGCGAAAATTTTTGCCGGAGGGAAAGTAGTGATCTGGATAAGCCGAGACTCTTTTCGAATCTTGTGGCGGGAGAACGCGCCGTACAACTATGGCGATCATAGTACTTAACGTTGTTCTAATTTACCCGATTACTTTATTTGATATACAGGTTCGTCATGAAAAAGAAGTCATCCGACAAAACAGGTATTGCTGTTATCAAGTTTAAGTCAAGTTGCTGCGCAGAAAGATCATTTTGACTTTTTTCCAAGTAACGGCATTTGGATGTGTCCCGTTATCCATCTCCTCAACTTTGCATCAGTTCTGTCCAAAATAGGAAGCCTGAGCGTACTCCTCTAGTAAACAAAGCAGTTGCCATTAACTTCAACCAGTCACTGACTTTAACTTTGGCTCAGCCAGAATCCGAGCACAGTGAGAAATGTCCAGGATAGGCCATTTTACGGATACCACGGCCATTTTGAAATCCATTGTTTCAAATAGGGATTGTGGGATTCTAAGGGGGCAAATGCATACTAATTTGCCCACTTAGATTTTGAAACAATTGCTTTCAAAATCGCCGCCGCACCCGTAAAATGGCTCATTGCGAGTAATGACGTGTTCACCATTTTGTATAAGCGTCACGAAGTGTCCTCTTACCTCTTCCTCCACTTGAATAAACTACTTTGTCCAGAAATGGAGACAATAAACGCCACAATGCCTCTTCCTGATTTTACTCAGCCAGTAAACAAAACAGTGTGGAAAACCTAACTTAGAAGTAACACGAACATTAATGTCATCTCTATTTTTGTAAAGACGCATTTGCCGCTTTACTCTGAACGAGACACTTTGTGAGGATTACCATTTTATTACTTGCGTCCCTGGACAGAAGTGCGTTATTACTCAGCCCTTCGACTTTTTCGCTCTAGGATATTCAGAGAAAAACAGTATGCAGAACGAAGATTAAAAGATTTTGACGACGCACTTACAAGAGAAGCGGTGAGCGACTTTGATTGACTTTCACAAGGTGTTTTCCACTGAAGTAGATACACAAGCAGTTTATTTACTCGATGCTAGAAAACGACTTGAATTCTTAAAATCATATCTGTTCGCGTATGGTTACTTTCTTTGCCTCTGTTATCATCTATTCACCTCTTACGACGTATGACACGAGCTCGCGTTTTCAAGTGAGAAAAACGGGGCAAATGGGATGGATAATCATTTATTAAAGGTACCCCTTTCCTGTCGTACTGAGGGAAAAGCCTCTTTGAATATTGTCTCGAAGTGGACATTGGTTAAAAGCGAGTGCTCCTTGTTCCTCCATGCCAACCCAATTGCTAATAAATTGTTCTCGCACATGCGTTAGAGCGGTTTTCAATTGAGTGCCGGAAAACTAAAACCAAAGTAATTACTTTGGCCAATCAAAAAGGTCGGAAACAATCCAGTAAACCAATCAAAACTTGAAGAAATTACACGTAAATCCAGTAAACCAATAAAAACTTGAAGAAATTACACGTAGCCGACACAAAGCGCGGGAAAATGTGCACGCGCGAGCCAAAATTGGTTTTGGTTTCATTTCTGATCTGATTGGTTGAAAAAATTGCACGAGAACTTTGAACCAATCACTGAGTGAAGTAATCATAAACCAAAGTATTTCACTAATTACTTTCGACACTCAATTGAAAACTACTCTATTGATCAATTTTTTTTTCTGTAGGAGCTTTGTCGTCAGGCGAGAATAGAGTATGCGGAGGAAACCAGGAATGCTCAGGAGCTACGCGATAAAATAAAGTCCGAGATCGCTGAAGCGAAATACAACAAACATTACAGAATCTGCTGGGAGGTAAATTTATTCATTCGTTCCTAATTCGTTCATTTGTACGTGAATTTGTTTGTTGACTCACTAATTTACTCGCTGATTTCTTTATCTCCCTAGCGTCCTATCCTCGTTCCTCCCTCCTTTCCTCCAAGCTCTTTTCCTTTCTTCCTTCCCTTCTCCATTCCTGCCTCTAGCCTTCATTTATGTAGTCTTTTATTCATTTGATCACTCAGACAGTTGTTTGGATAGTCTTTTGTTTGTAGGTCGGTCGATTGCTCAGTCATTTATGGTTTTTTTGATCTAAATTTGGAGTCTTTGTGATTTCTTTCTGTACAGATTTTATCTCAGATTGTGGACTTTTCTTGTAAAATTGGAGAATATCGGGAACTCACTGAAAAGTATGTCAATGCCGTTTTTGTAGCTTGAATTATGTATTTTTTCCATTATTTGTCATTTTTGCATCTTTAAAACTGTTTTGAAATTTATTTGTTGATTTCATTGGATCTGTGTAATTACCTTCACTGATTGGCCTTTATGTTGACCAATCAGGTACGCAATCTTCATCTTAACTTTTTCTCTTTTCTTTTCCTTCGCTCTTCGCTAGCTCCATGCTTGTACTTTCAAAATTGAAAAATATGACTGAAAAAGAACGTTTCATGCAAGCTAATACTTATACATAATTTCTCATTTTAGACTCATCCCACCCAAGATGTTCAGGGAATGGAAAGCGCTATTCCTTGAGGGACTTCCTATCTACGAAGATGAGGTTGACTAGCGTGTCTTGATTACGTTTTCAGTCAAAGAATGTAATCTCAAATTTGCCCTAAATTGCATCAGGCGAAACAAGGGGTGGCAATAAAGGGGTCCTTAGGTCTCTGACAGTCATAAACGCGATCACCACTTGGCACTTGATAGAGTTTGTCATGAGCAAAACAATGACCTTTTATGTGCGTTTTGATCTTTTGCGCCTTTTTCAGTTTTCTTCAAGTTTGTAGTCCCAATGAAACGGTGACGCTTATTTATTGCTCGTAGTAAGAGTGAATTAGATAAGAGTTTTTCTCTATCAGGTTGCGCGCGAAAACAAAGGGCCGCGATGTCACGCGTTACTGCTTCTGCCATGTTTTTTTTCAAGAGCGTGACAACTAATTTTCGTGGGAAGGGGTATTCTAAAAGTAGGCTCATTTGTGACTGTATTGGAGAGCCATTCATGCAATTACAGCACTCTTATCTGAGGGGGTATTTGCATGAGACCGGGTCGAGCTCAGACCGGTATGAACTTGTACCGGTATAAATTTTTTGCAGCCGTTTACATGAAATCGGGACGAGATGCTTGGTGCCTCGTTTCGGGATGAAACGATATGTTTGCTCTAATAGACCGTATTCATAAATGGCGGCTAAGTAATTATTCTTTTGTCTTTATGCTAATCATCCTCACTAGCCTCGCTAGCACGAACAAAATTCAAAACAATTTTTGCTTCAAAGTGAGGCTAGTGAGGATAATTAGCATCAAGACCAAAGAATAATTTCATGGCCGCCATTTATGAATATGGTCTATAAATATATAGCTGACCCACAAGAATACAGGCTTGAAATTTCTCGACCGGGACTGAGATTTGTTGTAATTTACGTGAGACCCGTACGAGAATTTCTCGTCTCGGTCCAGCAACCGAAATGAAGTCAGTCCGGTCTGAGTTCATTGTTAGGCCAGTCTCATGTAAACGCATAAAAAAGAAATGTATGGAGGCCGATACGAACTCATGCCGGTCTGAGTTCGTCCTGGTCTCATGTAAATACCCCCTTAATTCACTCTTCGGTAGGTAGGTAGGAACTCACATGGCCGGACCTTATCTCGGTAAATGTGGCATGAGGCTATATAGAGTATTGCTACCCACACTCCACCCCTGGACAAGATGCTCCCAGGGATATGTCTCCGGTATCCATTTGGGCGGAGAGAAGAGCGTCCCTAAAAACGAGACATGAATGTCACCACGACTGACAAACTTTTTGTTATATGAATAATGCAAAAAGCCCTTTTGACTTTTCATTGTTCTTTTATCAGTAAATTTCGTTCTTGGGTCAGTAATTGCCACATTTTGCTTGTAAAAAAAAAAAAAAACTTACAGGATCTCGAAGTTATATTTTAGGTGTCGTTTTCGACATCTTCGACAAGTAAACTGTCAGTTCGCAGTTTGCCCGAATTGAGATTCGCCTCAAAAAAGGCTCCCCTGCAACAAACTCACCCGCAAGAATGGTGGGTTACTCTGTATTCATTGCGCAAGCTTCCTTATGCAATAGATAAGTAGAGCAGTGGTTTTATCGCAAACATGAGTTTCGTTTTTTTTTTTTTAATTTTTGTTTTAAATTACATAGCTGGTCGAAGAATTTAACTCTGAGGTGGCCAAACAAAAAGAAATTGAGAAAGAAAAGGAAGGCTTGATGGACGAAGGAGACTTTTTAGAGTACAAGGTAAGTAAAGTATGATATAGCTTAGAAAGTACTTTCAAGAGTGACAGATAACTTCATCCCGCAAACTATGGTTATCGTCTTTTCCTTAGGTCACTGTTGAAGTTTTTAACCCTCCCGAGCCCGAAAACGGTTTCGGACTCGGAAAACATTTTGTTCAACAGCGATCCACTTTGTCTTATTCAGAATTATCTTATCTTCTATTAAGACGTCTTCCGTTATTACATATTGTGGGAATTTCTTTGCTTAAATTTGGTCCAAAAGTGTGGGGAGACTTAAGAATGGGCTGTTGGAATAGTTCCACGGAATTTTTGCTTGCCTGCGCGCAAATCTCGCAGTTTTTCTCCACGCGAGCTTGCCGGTATCAAAATCCCATACGTTTACACTTTAGGCATGTTTGCCTCCTAATCAAGATACTTTTTGCCAGGCAACGTATTTGCAAAGAAATCTCCGTGGGTGCCTGTCGTGCAGAAAGCGTGCGCACGTCAAGATAGTATCCAAGCGAGCATTTATTTGGACTGTTTATGATGTGAATATTTTTTTTCGTTGCGTCTTCAAGAGATAAAAATCTTAACAAATTTGTCAATCTAATATGTAGTGCTTAAGTGCCCTCTAGTGGACGTCTGCCGGAATTAAGCAAAGATCACATTACTACGCCTTCTCTTCCTGCTCAAATCGAACCCACAGTCGGGGACAAAATTGTTGACAAAATCACCTTTTCAACCCCCTATTACGTCATTTTTACTTGAACTTTTTTGTCCTCGCTAGGCTCCACAGTTCGCCCCCCTTCCATTAACAGTGTTGTGCCGTAATTCCTGTGATCTTTGACTACAAACAGACAACATTGAATGAGGGAGAGGGGTTCTTTTGGAAAATTTATAGCATGGTACAAATAATCCTTTTTTTTTTACGCATAAACACTGCTGTACAGACACAATGTGTCTACTCATTTTGACGCCTATTTTAAATCATGCGCTTAACCTGCCCTTCATTAGAGACACCGAGCGTCGTGCCTACGACAAACGGCAAATGTCAACCTGTTACCTACAGATATCAGGCTCTCTCTCAAAAGAGAGGGACAAACCAAAAAAAAGATCCATGAAAGTAGTTGATCTGCATCTTTACAGTCTACTCTAATCATAAGCGATGTCGTTGCCACTATTGTGTGTTATTCTACTCTAGAATTTAATAGGAGAATGGACGCCAGCAGAGGAATCGGAAATCCAAGGTCCTGCTAAAGATAATGCTGTGCTGGGACACATTATTCACAGACTATTCAAAATAGTTTCACCGCCTGAGGTATGTTTTAATGTCTTTTGATTCTGAATGTCAAAGAGTTTCTATCCCCCATTTCAACCTCAACGGCCAAAGGCTTGCGCAGTATTTTTCACCACATTATCGGCATTGGCTTGAGGGAGAGGGGGGACCAATATAGACTTTGTTTGTAAGTGCATGTCCAATCATATTCACGCCGGGAATTTTCCCAACAGTTTTGTCCAAGAATATAGGTCACTTATCTTGCATGGTGGACTTGAATAAAGTTTTTTTTTTCTTATTCACTTGACCACCCTTTCACCATAACACCTATCGGAAGCCCTTCTAGGTACCCATCTACATTTATAAAGTCGGTAATAGATGTGAAGACGGGACGTACAGAAGAAACCCGCGGAAACACAAAGAATCGACAGTGGATCTAAAGTCGTTGCCTTACCCCGTCACAAGGACAACCTGTAGTATTTTTTTTCGGTGTATATACGATTTCAGCTGATCAATGAGCACCTGAAACCAAAGGAATTTTAAAGAAAAAAACGAGTTTACACGATGCGCTTACTGTGCAAGGATGCTATGCATCAGGAGAGAATGCTGGCTAACCTTTTTTTTTTGTTTCTCTCTGTCTGTAGCCACCCCCTCCCCCTCCGGAGTTTCCACCGTTCCCCCTCAAAGTCTGTTTTCTAGGAAAGTTTTTCAGCGGGAAAACGTCAACCATCAACAAAGTCCTTGAAGGTAGGAACGATTATTGGCATAGGTTGTTAGGTCTCTCAAGCGAATACTTACGATCATAATACTTAATTGTCGTGTCTAGATTGTCTTAATCTCTTCGTTCGTAACCTTTCCTTAAAGGTGAAAAATCTTTAGATCGTCGGATGAGATCTTTAGATCGCCGTACGACTAGAAACTTAAATAAGATCGTCGTACGACGATCGGACACCGATCGTCGTACGACTAGACACTTAAATAAAGTTCCTTTTATGAGGACGACTACAATCTCGACCCCAGAGCTCTTCTCTTGACTGAGCGAGAGAAGAGCTCAGGGGAACCCTGAAACAAAGTGTCTTCTCATTGGTGTTCGTGAAGAACAATCAAAAGCGTTTCTAATTGGTGCATTCATGTTAGAGCGAGGAGTGAGCAGGCGCCGTAAGGTTCAAAGAGGCAGTTTTTGGCTATAAGAACCCTACGGCGCATGTTCTCCTGCATAGAGTTTCCCAGAGCCTTGGGTCGATCCAAGGCTCTGGTGACGAGAATGAGGACGACTACTAGTACGCGTTTTCCGTACTGAGCATGCGCATAAAGCTTGGAGGCCGACATTTTTCGTAGTGCAAGGGCACAGAACGGAAAATTCGTCGTCGTCCTCGTCCGACGATCTAATAGTCCGTAGTATTAGGTCACAGACATTCCTTTCCAATCAAGTACTTTTCATGGTCAGACGTAAAATTAAAGCTATGCGTTATCTTTACGCAAACCCTTTTAAAGCAAGAGTTATATCTTACTTTGAACTGGAACGATCCCTCTGTTCGCTTTATATTGAATGTTTTTTAGGTCATCGCATGGTTCGTCTGTCCGCTGATGATCTGGTTGCGGAAGCTGTGGAGGCTTTCAAAAACAACGAGTGCATCGAAGAACCACCAGAAGAACCACCGGTATTAATTCTGTCTCCAATGTGAAATTTAATTTAGACTATGCAGAGGGACATCTTTTCGTTGACTCTAGAATTACGTCTTGAACGGTGTATTAATATCCTACCCTTAAAATTACTAGTCAATTGAAAAATTCCTTACTAAAGTACTTTGCTTTGTGCTTTTATAATTATGCGAATTATGTAAGCTTCTTAATTTTTTTGAACAGGTTGAAAACGCGTCTCCAAAGAAAGTGATCATCAAAGATCAAGCAATAGGCGAGTCCCAGGATAACACGCCTACCTTGGCTGGGGTTGAGGAGAGGACTGGGGAAAGCAAAGGTGAGATAAACGTAACTGTGAATTGTGGACATTTCATCGTACCAGATATCGGTAGAGTGCGCTGTTAACAGTACAGCTTAAGGGGGCACTCTCATGCTTAATTTGCTGTGTTTAGGTCAAAAATGGGTAAAAATCTAAGTTGGTACCTTAGCTCACACATGCAACATTCTTGACAACCCACTGACAAGATGTAAAATATCATGGCACAAAGAGTTATTCGCGATTAATTTTTGGTGTCTTTATGAAGACACTGTCTCGAAACTTGAAAAAACTAGCCAGTTTTTTCAAGTTTCAATCCATTTCCATCCTTGGCTGCAAACAACAAAGAATAGCTTCAGTGCACTTTAATGGTCATTAGCAACAAAATTACAGACATCGTTTATTGTTTTAAAGTTTGACTAAAATAGCATGACACTGCTCCTTTAATACAAAGCAAGAATTTTGTATGGGTGATGATGTTACGAGATGACGCAACAAAATGCATTTAGTATTCACGTTATCTCCATCGTCATTATCGTCATTATCATCGTCGTCATCATCATCATCATCGTCGTCTCCATCAGCATGTCGTCATCGTCATCGTGATTATTATCGTCATCATCACCATTATCGTCATTATCATCGTCATCAGCATCATCAACATCGTCGTCATCAGCATGTCGTCATCGTCATCGTGATGATTATCGTCATCATCATTACCATTATCGTCATCATCATCACCATTATCGTCATCATCATCGTCGTCGTCATCATCGTCGTCGTCATCATCATCGTCATCATCATCATCATCATCATCATCGTCGTCATCCTCAATCGCCGGAGGGCACTGTATCGTTTGCTCCATCTATTGTCGTGTTCACGAAGACCTGATTCCTCGAGCCTATATTGAAAGCTATTACCTAAAGATGTGACCGACGCTGCTTTTATTTCCACACAATAGGAAAGTATTTCAGTTTCTCGAAATGTTCTAACTTCTTGTTCTTCGAAATACAGAAACTGAAGATCCCAACAAAGTCGAGGAAAAGCAGACCAGTGAAGCCGTTGAAAACGAGGAGAAGAGGGATAAGACGAAGGAAGAACTGGAAAAAGAAACTGCAGAGGGGAAAGAAGACGAAAAAAAGTCATTGGCAAAATTAAAAGAGTCCGAACCAGTGTTACCCAAAACAAAAGGACCAATGGTTAGTGTTGATGATTGCTTAGCGGCTTAATTCTCCTTTGTCGCCCTGTATGTTTTGATGCTCGTGTTACTGACTTGAGCTGATGAACGGTGTTTAAATGTAGCTGGCTTACAGCACGGGAAAATGAGTGCGGACAAATCATTAAAGCTCAAAAGAAGAGTGGGCGCGGAAAACGTTCATGTGGGTGGTGATGTACTGCTTAAATTATGGTCTATAAGTTTGGAAGCAATTCGTTAGTCTTTCATATTCTTTTTTTTCTTTTTTTTTTTTTTTCGTCTTTTTCTTTAACAGCCAACGAACCGAGCAAAACTAGGATCAAAAGCTTATGGTTTCCTCAAAAAAGGCAAAGCTACACCAGATCAGCTGTTGGTTGACATAATGGTGGAATCTGTGAGGTAAACGGGTACAAAAAAAAAATGGTTTGTTACGTAGCCAGCTCAATAAGACAACAGGTCGTTTCACGACCTCGAGATTAGTGACCTCGCCAAGGAATGAAAGCGAAGGCTAAAGTTGTCTTTTTCAACCAGCAAATCTTTCCTCCTTTGCAATTCAGGTTTTCTTTAACAAGAAGAGCTGCTTGTTATAATCATTTTATTAACCGGTAGTTTATAGTGCCGAGCTCAATGCTCTGCTAAGTGGAAAGACTGTAAGTCAAATACACTAAAATCAAATGAATGCGGATCAAATGAAATGTGACAAGCGAGACAGTGCTGTTAGCACGGCTCCATCCCTGCTGTTGCATTTTGATGTTAAAGCAAATCGCTTTTATACAAATTGGACAACCACCTGTTAATTAAATGGCTTAATTGGTCATTTTCTTAAAAACTTGTTTTCCCTTGGTTTAAGAGGACTTTTTTTTCCTGAAGCCCGGGAGAAAGCTGTGCTGGCGAGCCAACTAGGCACGTTATTTTCTTGGACCTAGGAAAGAAAATTCCGCTAGAACTCGCTTATAAGCTTCTTCTTTCACACGCCTTGGATCGTCTTTTTTGAATTTACTGACTGCGCTCGTCACTGTGCACACATAATAGGGAGCTTTAGCAACGACAGCGGCGACGGCAACGAGAATGTCACAAATTTGCATTTTTAGTGGGCAAAAACAATATCTTCGCACGCCCTGCACGTGCGTTTTTAATTTTTGTCCATTTCTTTGCTATCGTCAGCAAAACTACAACGTGAAAGAGCCAAAGTTGAGGTTTTAAGGAGGACGTCAGCACTAGGAGATAACTTTTCATTTTCTCCCCTAAATTACGTGCCGTTGTTTTGCTTGAACTCCCTAATAACTTGTTGTTGTTGTTTTGTTGTCAAATGAATAAATTCAGCGTCTCTTCATAAGAAAGCCGGAGAGTTATTAAGAAGTATGTATTTCTATTTCCAGGCAAGTACCAGAGGGGTCTGGCTGGATTATGGACGGTTTTCCTAGCACCATTAACCAAGCTAAAGTAAATATTGTCGAAATTATTTTCGTCTTAAATTTTGCTATTTGCAAGATCGAAGAATTTGCGTGATGTTGCGTCTTGTTCCGTTGCTTTTCTTTCTTGAGCGTTTTCATGTATTCTCCTCAGTTGTTGGAGAAAGCCCTGAGTGGTTATGATGCCCAGAAAGAAGCCAAGGACGCCAAAGCGGCCAAAGAACCATCCAGGGTAGGGAAGAGCAGGAAATCGCGTCTCGCTCCCGACCCCCATCCGTCTCCGGAGGTAAGAAGATCCGCTTCAGTTGGAAATATGCGTTTTCCATAAAGAAAAAGGAACAGCCTAGCCGAGAAGAGATCTTGTTGTCGTTATACACTATGGGCAAAGTATCCTACAACCGGATTGGTATAAACGGTTTTAGAGTCAGGTTTTGGTGTCATGCTGGCGTATTGGTGATCAACCGTGCTTTCCACCGCTGCCATTTGTAGTGAGCTGAGCGTTCAGTCAAAACCTAAAACATCGTGATTTAACGTTATTGATTACAGAGTGCAGAAGAAATGTACGTACTAAGGTTTATTTTTTCCCCTTTTAACCAATATTATTATTATATGGCTTTGCCTCAAAAGGAAACACCCAAATTCATAAATTTGACTGGCTAAAATCGATATTGACTGCGGTTTAGGTTTTCCCGCGTGTAGACTGACATCTTCATCTATCTTGTTGTAACATTTCAGTCTTGATTTCTTGTTTCCTTGTAAAAAAAAATGCTCTTATGTTCAAGTTGCCAAAACAGTTTGAAGGAGAGAGAGGATGTTTGTATGTTTCCCCACACATGAGTGATCTTTGTGTACCCGGACGTCCTGGCAGACGGAAATGTGGAATTTCTTTTTGTTTGCAGGCCCCCATGCCAAAGAGTGGTATTGACTTGGTGTTGCTGTTTGATCTGCCGGATGATGTTGCACTTAGGAGAGCTGAGGGAAGAACTTGTAAGGATTTTTAGTCAATAACGTCTTACAGTTCCAAACATTAAAGCTACTGAGGAGAAATGCCAGCTGAATCAAAACTTAGGGGTCGGTTGCTTGAAGCCTGTTTAGCGCTAACCGTTGGTTAAGAGGTACCAGAACCATGGTATTTAACGCTGGTTAGCGATAACTATGCCTCAAACAACCCGGGTCATATCTATACAAGTAATTTCTCTTGTACGCCCGCTGGGATTAGACAATTTAGCTGACCGTGTTCGGAGTTTGACAGTTTGTTTTGTTGTTTTCTTGCAAGATCTAGAGGTAATCAACAATAAATATCTCAGTAACCTTGTTTTATCGGGCTCGTTACCGCTCCTTCTTTTCTCTCTTCATTTTATGGCCCGAGTGCGAATTGATGGAACTGGAAGAAATCGCTGGCCTTATACTCACAGTTATGGCTCTCGATTTGGGGTGAGAATGCAGCCATTACAACGGCGTTCTCGATTAGTTCAGATGTCAATAGGCACACTGAAAAAAGTGTACAGCAAAAAGGTAACCATTGGGCCTAATGCTAAACACAATAGAGCGGTCCGTTGAAAGCAGAGGTTTTAAAGGGCAGTATGGTATCTTCTGGAACTCGGTTAGGGAGCAGTACAAATTGTGATCATTCGTGCATTTGCTTCGCAGATGATCCTCAAACCGCTGATCAGTATCACCAGGAATATAATCCTCCCGTGGAAGGAAGTTACACAGGAATGAACAAACAAGAGAAGGTGGTGCCAGTCACGGATCCCTCAAACGATAGAGAGCAGGTCCAACAAAGGTTAGTGCGTCACTCTGCAAAATATCACTGCATTTCAATCTCGTATTTCTGTCGTTCTTGTGAAAACGCATTTGACCTTTTAAGCATTTTAATTTGAATGTGCTTTTCAGAGCCGTTGATTACCTATTTTGGGGCAGTTTTCGGTCTACGACAGATACGTTCGTTCTTATGGAATGGGCATGATCTTTTCCGCTTCGGCGTTTGTGCTTTAAAATAAAGATGAGCTTAAAAACGCGGTTTTTAATTTCTTCTTTCGATTGAGCAACGTTAATTACTTTGAACGAAATGATATATCAAATTAATTATATACTGAAATGCGGATATGAAATCAAGTAAAGCTATGATCCTCGCAGTTATGGACGCAAATTTAGCAAATGCGCAGAGAAGCTTGTAATAATTCAGTTATGCGTCCATAACTGCGAGGATCATAGCTTTCTAGTACTTGTTAATTACTTTGTTCGTTTCCTGGGTGGTTTGGTTAGCTTGTTCAAATCAAATAGGTTTGGGCACGTTGAGCTCTTATCTAGTCATTTTCTGTTAATATTAGGTAATGGCTGCTAATAGGTCATCGAGTCATTTGCTGTGGATAGCAAATGTAAAAACCGTCATTTCTTTATCTTTTTAGCCCAGCTAACGATGTGCTTGTTATCAAATTGACGCAATAGTTATGTATAAATTCTCAACTTCCTAGAATCGTTGGTTTTGCCGACTCCTGGCCGAAGCTGGAAAAATGGTTCATTCGATTCGGAATCTTTCAACGAGTTGAGGCAAATACCAGTCAAGGTATGAAGAAGCCTCATGTTTGACTTCTAATGATGTTTTAGTCGAGGAATTGATGTTATTTTGAGAATGCTGACTGACGTGAAGCACACCTTGAAGTACCTTTTCTCTATTACTTGTCGAAGCACTGCGAGAAGTTCTTTTCTCTTAACTAAATTCTCTTCTATATCAGTAGAATTCTACTAGTATACTAACGCGAATTCTGTAATCTGATTGGCTGAGCCATTGAACACTATCAGCCATTATTATCAATATACGCGGCCAAATAGCAAATCGGCCTCTTCAAAACACACGCTCAGCGGGCCGCAAAAGACTGACAGCGGGCTGCTAATGCATTATCAGCCCTACAGCTGATTGGTTCTTGCTTCAACTTTGTGACATGCCTATTATTTATAGACGATTTTACGCATTTTTTCGGTAATTTTAAATAAGTTCACTGGACTGAGTTGATTCTTTAATAGCTTGTTCAATCAACACTTACATGATGATTTGAAGTGACTTTGAATTCGTTATTCACTTAGCTTGTATTATTAAAACTCGCATTCTTGATATCATTTGGCCTTGTTTATTGATAATAAAAAATAAAATGACACTACGCGGGCGCAAATAAACAATATTCCCTCAAAAAGTCATGTTATTCCCTTATTCAATCCGAGCGATCTTTTTCAGGCCCCTCAATTAATAATACGTCAAAAAATAATTGGAAACCGTTGTTAGAAGTAAATTTTAGTAAGAATTCCACTAAAACATTTAGATTATTCGCTCTCGATTTCTATGAGGTGATAGTTGATTCGGGCTTCGGTCTGATCATCAACCATCACCTCATAGTAATCTCGAGCTCATAATCTAATTGTTAAGTAGCGGTTTGTATGTTAATCCGTTGGCCTTTGTCAGTAAACTATGCTTAAGATGCTTTTCCGCTTTCTTTTTGTCAGATGAACTTTATGATGAAGTCTCCGCGTTGTTAAACGAAACGTACCAAAAACTAATAGCGCCTCCTGAGGAGACACCATCTGTAAGTATACATATACATTCTTATACTCCAAAAAAGTCGGGCCAGGGGCCCGTTTCTCAAAAGTCCCGAAACTTTACGGGCCATTTTCGGGTGTCACAATTCCCTTTGTATCTCAAGAACGGAGAGCATTTTATTCGTCAAACTTCACAGGGGCCCGTTTCTCCGAAGTCCCGAAAAGCCATTTGGGAAACCGCCATCCTCTTGTTTCGGAAAAGCTGATCTTTAAAGATGTTTTCAAGATTGGAAAACGTAGAATAACTGAGACGTTTGACGTCTTAAAAGCTCTCCGTTCCAGAGATACAGAGGGAATTGTGACGCTCGAAAAAGGGATGAAGACTTTCGGGACCTTCGAGAAACGGAACCCAGCAAGACGCAGCTTTAACAACGACTCTCGTGATTGGGTAGGAAACAATGAACTCTAATCCATAACACCTCAGAGCTGCATCCAGTTTTGGTCCAATGAGATTGGAGGTTGTAAAGAGCTGCCTAGTGTTTGAAAATATGAGAGACAAATCACCTAAACTTCGTACAGAAGCATAATCCGTTTTTCTAGGAGGTGAACTTAACAGACGTACTTCAAGTGTTTTCGGGAGATCCGACGTCCCAGATGGGATAACGCATTTATTTAGTATAAAAAATTAGCTTTATCAAAACCTTGAATGAAAGAATGAATGAATGAATGCGCTTCCAGCGCATTTGTCTTTGTTAAAATGACACTAAAGAGACGGTGACTTCGTTCTTATTTTCAAAATTAATTTTTCAACAGGAACCATCCGTGATGCCAGGACAAGCTGCTGAAGGTAATGCATTCGTAACGCTGTTCGGGGTGTGTGGGTGCATTCTTGATGTCTTTAAGTTCAATGTTGTGAAATACTATATTAAATACATGTTTCAGATACTACGCGCACTGTTATTGGCCATTTTAACTACCCACTAATTTGAAAGTTCGTTTTTGTTGCTTAGTTTATCGAGAAATATGGTAGACATCTTACGACCTTCGATTTCTCGGACTGTGCTGTGAGTTACGCTTCCCCACACCCCTCCCCCCCTTTTTTAATCAATTCATGGCCCTCGTAGCTCGAACACGGGCCGTAAAGTGAACTGGGAAAAAGACGAGACTGCAACCTTAAGGGGCTATGTCACGTTATTTTAGGGTGTTTAGGGGACAGCTTTACCTTATCACCAGTTTAAAATTCGAAAATGGTAATGTGGAATTCCTTTGCTGATAAAATTATCGTTATATCACAAACAAGATGAAGATTAGTATCCAAATGCAATCCGTTCCAATCTTGTCCATTTGTGTCCATCCATGCTTCTTTTTCCCCCTGCTGTATTTTAAGTCGTTGTTGCAATGTTTCACCCTACTTTTTGGGCATTTTGGGTGCAATTACATCATTTTGCGTGATATATCCCCTTTAAGACCTTCGTTCTCGGAACATGTCGTGTTCGTTTTGGATCAACCATTCTAATTTGGCTGGGTTCTTTTTTTCCGTGTCCAATTGGGAAAAAGTACATTGTAAATTGATTCAGATGATCACCGTTTTCAACTGACTTTAAATATAAGAACCAAAACCAAACCCAACACCTTCCTCCTCGCCTGCTCAAAAACAGAAAATTATTTTTGTTGTCTTGCTTACTCTCCAAAGGCGAGACACCCACTGGAGCGCAAACCACACAAGGTGACGCCCCTCCCACCGAGGGCCTCGGAAGTGAGGGCGCAGTAGCTCCTCCTGAAAATGTTCCTGGACCATCAGATGCTCCCTCTGAGGCAGGGGCGAAATCTGAAGTTAAATCTGCGAAGAGTAAAAGTGATTCTAAACCAGGTGAGTAATAAATTTACTGGCAAAAAAAAATGGTTAGGTAATCCGCGGCGTGACTAGTACTTTTACGTTTGCTGACTTTTGTTTTGTTTTGTTTTTTTTTTTTCATTTACGAGGTTCTCCAAAGTCCAGAAAGAGCAAGAAAGAGCGTTCACCCTCTCCACCCACCTCCAAGAAAGGAGCAAAAAGTCGCAGCCCCACCCCTCCGAGTTCCAAGAAAGGTTCTAGATCTGGTTCCAAGTCTCCTTCGCCGTCAAGAAAAGGAGGATCGAGGCCTGGGTCCAAAGGCTCAAGACCAGGATCGAAAAGAGCCAAGTCTCCAAGTATGTAGACTGAATGCTTTTCATTCGTTTTCATTTAAGGAGGTCTAAATACAGAATACTATACAACATTGTTTAACTTCAGTTTTATGCATAAAATCACAAAATGGAGAGCCGAGAGGGAAGATAACTGTTCAGTAGCTTTCATTTCATCCATGGTCCCACATGAAATACTTCACCCACAGACGAAAAGTAGCTTTCATTTGAATGGTGACATTTAAAACATTTCACTCGCATTCTCAAATATTAGAACCACTTTGTGCAGCTCAAGGAACATCACCACAAAACGTACTCACGGCTTCTCAGCCGCTATTGCGTGAATGGTGCCATTTTGGATTTCATCCTCAGAGAGACATAAGGATTTTATTAGCAAATTATGAATTGAATTTTGTACAATTGGGGATCAAATTCTTTGGGACAGTCGAGGAAATACCCAACAAATTTAACATTGTTCATGTAAATCGAGCGAGAAAACCATATTTCGCTGTAACTGGGGGGTGTTCACTGTCCCTCCCCTTTCCCCCTCCTGCAGTGTTGTTAAAAGGAAACAGTTGTGCAGGAGGTTTTGGACGTACGGCGCAGAAAATGTAACATTGTTTGGGGCGGGGATCCGGAGGGGAGAGTTCAATTGATTTATCTTCACGGCGCAAACTGTCCCAATTGTAGACTTGACTTTAATTTTTTAGTATCAAAGGGTTTAAGTGTACATGCGCAGAAGTTTAAATTTTGTCTTTTCCAGAAAAAGGTGCAGCGGAACCTGAGGAAGAGAAGCCACCTGAACCACAGGGACCGCCCGAGCCGGAGCCTGGGTCTGAGGATTGGGAATATGTGGATCAGCCAATTGAAGTGGTGCGTTGATTGCTCTGTTTTAAGCAGGAGAAAACACAGGCCGTTTTACAACGTTCTATGGAAATAAGTTACACCTTGTCGCAATGTGCAGAGATCCTGAGAAGTAGCATTTTGAAGGGCGAAAATCCAGAACTGATTTTGGGAGAGTGTCTTCGAAAGCATTCATGAGGGGATCTTCTTTGAAGTTCGCATTGTTCAAGTTTTTTCCTAGATATCAGGCCCGTTGCATGATGAGTGCTTTAGATGATTCGGGGTCTAAATCAGAGATTTATTTACCTTTTTTAAGCTTCTTTTAGTTGCAATTTAATAATGAGAGCTACGTTTTATCAGAACTATCGAAAGAGAGTTGGAAGGATGTTTTAGGTATTTTTTAGATATTTCAGGGAGAGATCAGGGTCCAATTTTACTGTTAGCGTCTAACGGCTTGTCATAAAAGGCTTATTAATTATCTTACTGCTTGATCAATAGCTTCGGCTAAAAGTTAAGAAATATACAAAAAACAGCTATATTTTTTTGGGATTGGGTAAAGAGAAAACCTTTTTTCGACGAATGCTTCAAGGTTGTCGCAGACTAGAAGCTTGTACTTGCCGGGGCAAGCAAGTTATCCCCGCGATTTTTCGCGGGTCTTTTTACAGCTGCCCTATTGTTGCACTCGTTTCGTGACCTTTAATCCTCTTGTGTCAATTACAGTGTTGTGCTTATTTTCCTGTTCCTTAGAAATACGAAGGCCTTCTCATGGAAATTGCTTTTTCATTCGTGTTTTGAGTAAAACTGAATGCCATCGTTAGAGTTTTTTGCCTGGACTTAGCGGTACCTTATTGAGACTTAAAACGCAAACGTTTTACGGCTGTAGTTTGAGCTGTTGTGTTTTCTTTTTCACAGGAGTTTGCTAGTGTGTTAACAACGCAATGGGAGCATTCAGAGGAAATTTACATCGACTCTTGTAAAAAGGTTTTTGGAGAGATCAGACGCGAAAGAGAACTCATACACAGATATTTCTACGGCACAAGGTCAGAACATTCGCATAATATGAAGCGTTTTCGACTCGAATTTTGAAAGAAATTTCACAATTGGTTTGCTTTAGGATCACTGTCCCTTTTAATTAGCTCACCATTTTCGCGCCATTTTCTCAGCCAATAAGGAACGAGAGTGTAACCTACTGCGGTGCGCTTTCGCGTTACTTCCCGCGTTTGTCACCGAGTACACGTATTCTTCAGCTTTGTGATTGGTTCATTTTAGGCCTTTTTTATTGGCGGTTTCTTGGATTTTCGATTTTTGGTTGAAAACTGCGCCGTGAGAAGTTGAATAATCACGGGATAACTTGTTCAATAAATTTCAGTGCTGGAAATAACAGTCGGTCATCGGACATTGTCCGACCAAATTTTGAAAATGTCCGGCCAATTTCACATTATGATCGGACACGATGACCGAACATGTCACCAGCACATCTTGAGTTCTCTTCTTCAAGGTGTTGTCAGTCGATAAATTATGTCCGGTCCAATTTGTCAAATGTCCGACCAAAAGGAAGATTTGAAAGGACATATGTCCTCTGAATAAAGAAAAATTATTTCCAGCACTGAATTTCAATACTCTTTTTTCTCGAATTAGGAAAGATTTTGTGGCGTTCTTGAAGAGACCGGACGAAAAACAGGAGTATGTCCTTCAATGGCAAAAGGTGAGTGTTTCTTTGTTGTAATATGGTTTACCGACTTTACAGCTGATCTTGGCATTTTTAGGGATATTTTGATTGCTCGGCTTCTTTACTCCTTCATGCTATTATTGGAGGCAGCTTGTACGAAATATATCTGTACCCCGAAATTTATTATATGCAATATTGTATTTTCAATAAGGGCAAATAATCTTTAATGTTGTTGTAGTTGTTGGCTGTATTAACAGTAACAGCGTTGACACGATCATGAAAAGTCATGGAATCTGAAAATGCACTTTCCAGGCCTGGAAAAGTCATAGAATTTGGGTTAAATGGCCAAGGTCATGGAAAAGTCCTAAAATTATATTTTCTCTCCCGGTCTACGCCTTTTTGCTGAATACAAATCTTGAATATCCTTCTTGTGATTGAGCGAAATTGTGTCGAAAAACGTCAGTTTCATACGCACGTCGCACGTATTTCTTCTTTTTCAGTCTAAACCCTGTGTAAGTTTTAAGTATGATCTTTTCCCCTTAAATTATCCTTAGGTTACTGCTTCTCTGAATGGTACTGAAAGAGATGTTTCATGTTAACCTCGGTCATTTTATCGATGCTGACTCGGGGATACTCGGCCAAAATCTGAGTGCTCCTCGGCTGGAGTCGAACCCACGACGTTCCGATTACTAGTTCGGATGCTCTACCACTGACCTATAGGGGACGATCGGAAAAATCCGATTGCTTGTTTGCAGGAGTCGAACCTACGACGACCTTCCGCTTACTTTTTCAGATGCTCTACCCCTGAGCTACAAGAGACTCGTAGGAGCTCGGTTATTAAACTATCATCCAAGTCACCTTCGATAAAATAGATCTCTTTAGTTCTTAGAATTTACGAAAAGGTGTTGTCTCTTTTTTGTGTTTCAGTCTTATAACGAAGTCTCTGAGGATATGAGAGGCGACGATGAAACAAAGTCGGAACTACACCAGCAGCTTGATGTACGTACAACATATACGACGAGTAATATTCAACTTAAACAAAGTAGAAGGCTTTTTTTAAATTATATAATAGTGTCCAGACGGTCAGTTACTGAGGTGATTGTTCGGTAGGCCAGTCAGTCAATCAAGCAGTCATTGAATCAGTCATTCACTCAGTCACATGACTCAGACCAGTCCGTTGGTTCGACCATTCAAACAATCACTTGGTCATTTCGTGGGTCAGACAGACAGTCAGTCCGTCATTCAGACAGATAGACTTTCAGTCGGTCAGTCGGTGGTTTAGTCAATGAGCCAGTCAGACAATCATGCAGTTAGTCAATCATTTATTCAGACTGATAGTCTCAGTCAGACAATCAATCAATCAATCGCGTGTCAATCTCTTCATCAATCAGGTAATCAAACTCATGCCCTGTCTCTTCTGTTTGTTCACGATTCGTCATTTGAGAGTTTGGCATAGAAAACTCTACAATTTTTTCTTATTTCGCTATTTTCCTTCAGGATCTTTGCGACCGCCTCTACGATATTTGCGACAATCGCAAAGAGCTCGCAGAGAGAGAGCGCCAGTCAGTAATGAACGAAGGATGGCTGGAGGATCGACTTGGTCTGTTGACTAACTTCTATATCACGCTCATGCAAGCAGAGGTGGACAGATATCAGGACACCGTCAGGCTGCTGAGAGATTACTATGTAGGCATGGAAGGTATTTGTTTGATCCCCGTCTTGTACTTTCTTGGTCTTATTCTGTCTTGGTCTTATTGTGTCTTAGTCTTATTCTGTCTTGGCCTAGTGTTCTTTGATCTGAGACTGAGAGACTAGGATTCGTCACCAAAACAACAACCCTTATGCCTTGTACCGGGAAGATATCGCTGACGTCACCTATTGTTATTAATGTGCCAACCAGAGCCTCATTGGCTGTCGAAACAAAGGATCTTTTGTTCCTGTGGTTGGCAAATTTGAATAACAAAAGCAATGTTTGTAAATAGATATCTTCCATGTTTAGTTTAGCTTAAACCTTATATAACTTATCTTTAGTATGTGATTTATATCTAATATTAAAATAAAAATAATAATTAAAATGTAAATAAATAAAACGGGCGGCTTTGTCTTTTTATCGTGATAAGATACGCGCTGCTTTTTTTTTAAATTTTGTATACAAGCCTAATCTTACATGTTACGTGAATGTGAGATGTAATACGCTAATGGAGTGTAATAAGACTATTAATGCGTACTGTAAAAGCCTACGTTTCGGAGTAGCCATAATTTTCACTATCAAGGTAACTTTGTTCCATATTTCAAGGAGGATTTGTAACGTTTCCATTTCTCATCACGGATGGATCGATAACTTGAGACTGCTTCACACGGCATATGCATCGCATTGGAAAAAAAACCTCATTTGCTCGATTCTTGCGATCTTCATCTTGTTATTTTTGTTCTCCCCTTATTTTTAGGGAAAATCCCATGTGAGGCTATTAGCGAGTACGCGCGCTTACCACTGGTGGAACTGCCGCTGACTTTAAGACCGCAGTCAGCATCATCCAAATCTGGAGGCAGTGAGAGCGCAGCCAACTTAGCAACCCTTGAAAAGAGTGAAGTTATTAAAAGCCCAACAAGCAAAAAGGACAAGGACAAGGGAAGCAAAACACCTGAACCTGTGGAGCCACAAGAGGACGAACAGAAATCACGGTAATTAGGGGAGAACATTCTTGGAATAGTCTATTTTGCGTATGATTAGTTCCTCCTAGGTAGTTCCAGCCCCCTTTTTCTTGAGGGTGGAGGGGGGGGGTTCGTCAAATTTGACAGTTCATTTGGAATTACCATTTTTGTCCGTTTATCCACTCTAGGAAATGAAAATTCCAAGGAATTGCGAGAAAAGGAGAAGGACTGTACTTTGTGATTAACACGTCCCTGGTCTGAGCGGAAGTTACTGTTAAAACTTACTTAAAAGCTTTTTTTTTTTTAAACGAGTTCTAAAGCTTGTTTTGTCTCTACCAAGAATCCCATTAGTGCCCCGTCGTCCCAAATCAGGAGAACCAGGTACAGGGAAAGGAAAAGATAAAAAAGCAGACAAGAAAAAGGGCCAGGCAGCTGATGCCGACAAACCAGATACCCCTGTGGCACCGTCTGATCCAGATGAAAAGGTAAATATCCTTGTATAGCGTCAAGTGCAGAAATACCTCAAGTATATCGTTCGTCTCCTTACCTCTCCCTGCTTAAGAGCTCTGTATCCGTTCCTGAGATTATTTCATTTGCAAAAACCGTTTTGATATGTGTGCGTGTGCGTGTGGGGTGAGGGGGGACTGGGTGGGGGTCGTCTTCTCTGCGTAAAACCAGGTTGAAACGGTCGGCAGTGCATGGGAAACGAACGTTGTCGTTCTTGGAATTGGGTGCGGTCTCCAGCTTCTGATAACCCTCGCGGTGATTGTTGGTGATGTCTATTTGAGTCTCTGGGGGCTACCGCGTTTCCACAGAGGTCACCTGAAGACGTGTTATAGGGAGACGTCTCCCTCTTCAAGCTCTAACTTATCTAGTCACTAGCAATTTAATTATGTACATGAACAATATAATTACGTACATGTACAATTATATTCTCCATTTTTACTTGATTCTGTTACTCAGTGAACACTAATATCTGGACACTGACTCGAAAACCTCTCGGTTACTTCAGTCTCCAGGCTCAAATAGTTGCTCATGATAGAATCTACCATTTAATTTATAACCTCAATGTAATTAGTGCACAAGAGCAAATAAAGATGGTTTGATTGAAAGGCTTGTTCCTAATGGGATAAGATCTTTGCAACATTCTTTATCAATCTGGGTTTAAATCGTTACCATTTGCTTTTCTTTTTTATCATATAGCTCGTCTTTGATGCATTCATGGTTGGTCTCACCATCATTGAAACAATGGTAAGTCACACCACGCCTAATTGGCCTTTACTCGGATGTCCAAGTTACCAAATACTGAAAGTGACGTTTCTGGGGAATGGAGGGTGACGAAGAACGACCGGCAGTTTTAGGTACCGGCCTTCGGTACAAAGTTCCTGTAAAAAAGCTGTTATAAGGACGAAAAGGCGTTTAAACGCGTTTAGAAATGCAAGCCCAACCGATCACAACACTACCTAGGCCTTGTGGTCTCTCCTCGTGCGTCTCTTTCGTCTTGTAGTCCGATTAACTTGACAATGCAAAATATAACTGCATCGTTCGCACTCTTTAATGAGGTGTTGTCTGTTGTCCACGTTACTAGGCGTTGATAGATCAGACCGAGCAAGAGGCCGAAGCCATTAGACAGGCAGAGCTTGAAAAAGAAAAAGAAAGAGAAGCTTTGCAGAAGAAAGCTAAAGAGAAGAAAGATAAGAAAGGGCGAAAAAGTCCAGGAAAGGGCGGATCACCCTCTAAAACCGAGACACCGCCACCACGTACGTATTTACTCCACTACACAGTTGCCCACTTTGGCTTTGGAGCCATCGACATATCGAACGGGAGCGCCTCAGTAGCGTTCAGTGAGTCGTCAACGCTCGGGATTTCATTCAGAATAGAACCTAATGACTAAGAGTGAAGTGGGTATCTTCCACACTGGGTCTGTACACCAAGGTAGTATAGTAGAGGTTTTTTCTGGAATGTTTCTCCAGGATAGTTCCAGGTTGAAAAGCAATCCATCTTGTCTGCGCCGCTTTGGAATTTCTTTGCAAACTCCCTCATTTATGAAGAATAAGGAAATTAATATAAGGCCTATAGAGGGCCCCATTCTATGTTTTCGAATGCCTCGTTCTTTGTTTTCAAAGTTTTCAACTCGCCTGATTTTTTTAAAGCTCCTCAAGAAGAGCAAGAAGGCCAGTCAGAGGAAGAACAACTGAAGCAGAAAACAAAAGAGAGAGCTAGAAAAGAATTCCTTGGAGCTGTGGCGTCGGAAGGTAAGGAATTTTCTAGTGTTGTGGATTTGGAGCTTATTTATTCTTTGGTTTGTTGTCGATGACATTTTACTCTTATTTATAATTCCAGATAACGGATTGAAAACTCGCCTTGAAATGATCAAGAATCACGCTATTTCTGTGCTTCAAGAACTCAAGGTAATCCGGTCGGCGATTAGTATATCAAGGAAAGCCGTCGGTGGCATTCTGTACTGGCAGGTGTTACCTAAACTTAGATCAATCTCTTTGCTTCTACGAGTCTTCTGTATCTTTGTCGCAGAGCGCGCCCGGACTAGTAACCGGATATTCCTATCCCAGTGTTCAGCTGTTCAGGAGCAGTCGGGTTTTTCCGAGTATGCGCCGAGTAGGGCACGAGTTCTCGGTGTTGTGGTCTGAAGCAGAGGTTTCAATAATGGAGAGCTTTAGCAAAGACAACGGCGACGGCAACGAGAACGTTCCAAATTTGCATATTTAGTGGGCAAAAGCAATGGCTGTGCACGCCCAGCACGTGCGTTTTTCACTTTTGTTCATTTCTTTGCCGTCGTCAGATCATAGATGACGTCAAAATGTGGTAAGAACAAAAAAGTCGCACACGAGGCGATAGCCGAGTGTGTCACTGATGTACTTAACACATTTTGACGTCATCTGTGATCTATTACTGAACAGACGCACGGCAACATGGAATCTATTTATATATATACCATTGTGATATGATCGGTGTGACGTTCTCTATAAAGATCCGATACAAAATGTTGACCTAATATTGCTGGATCCAACATGTTGCGCTCGTCTTTCCTTTTTTCAGGGCAAAGCCGAGTCAACCTATAAAGACATGGATGATTGGTTAGGAGAGAGATTCCTGCAAGAAGTTGAAAGGTATTGGCCATTTCAATGTTTCAGTTTATATTCTGAAGTGGCTTTAAGAACAGTCTTAAAACCGGATGAGTTCGCCCGCTCCACACATCAAGATGAAATCTTCTTTCGTTTTACATGATGTCACAGCTGCCACGATGGCGTCTTAAACCACTGGAAATCCTCACGGCATTGACTGTAGTTGATTATAATTGTAAAAAAATAACTTCATTTAAGTCCTAAGGTATTGTAGCCGAATTGTCTAGTATGAATAGGACTGAAGCACGCACGCGCGCATTCAACCCCAAAGCCTAATGAAGATTACCTTCCCTCATTTCTTTCTTCATTCTGTGTGTGTAAATTTGCTAGTGCTTGCTTTTCCAATAGGCCATTTCCGAGTTCATGTCTGCCTCGTCTTCAAGGCGAGTCTAAGTGCGAAGTTTTTGTTATGAAAATTCGTTTTCATTCATATGTAAAGTAGAACTAATTACCATCACAAAAACTTCGCACTTAGACTCGCTTTGAAGAGAAGGCAGGCATGAACTCGGAAATGGCCTATTCTTATTTAATATATTTTTTTTTTGGGGGGGGGGGGGGTTGGGACACCTGGAACACCCTTTTGCCACCCCCGTGACATGACACCCGTGACAAACCCGGACACTCCCGTGACGTTACGTGAAAAGTGAGAATTTGATTGCACTTGACGTCACGGTCGGCATGTTTGTGGAAAGACCAATAGCGAAAACGCCTTTTGAACTTGACCTACATTTTTCTATTGTTGGCCGTCTTATCACGTGAGTGCAATCAAAGAATTTCTGTACTAGCGCATTGTTTTTGCTAATTTACCGCGCTGTAAGGGACGTAATTAGCGGAAACACCATTCTCGTATTGATTTTTTCAACATCTTTTCCATTTACCTTTAGTATCAAAGGAATGGCAGAGCACATACGCTTTGTGATTGAGAAAGAAGAGAAACTACAGGAAGAAATTCTTCTGAAGGACAAAGACTTTGTTGTTGATCTGGTAAGAAGCGAGCTTTTCCATCCAACCTTTACTGAACGGATCTCGTCAACTCAGAATTTACTGCCGTTTTATTTAAAAAAAAAAAAAAATGAAACTTTTTTTTCCCCAGAGATTAATTCATTTAACGGGGTTAAAATTTTACCATTTCCACTTTATTCACTGCAATTGCCAAAGAATGCCCCATTGCCAATTTTAGTGCTTGCATTATGACAGGACAAAAATTCTTGGTTTGCATCGACGTGATTAGACGGCCTTGTTGGTTTACAAAACAATAGAAAATGGCCTCACACGTTTTGCATAAGAATAGAGTCAAATTCCCAAAAGGCGTTTTCCTGCATTTTTCTGTACACCAACATGGCCGCCGTGACGTCATATGCAAACTGAACCCGGTTGAATGGCAGGGGCTTCCTCGACCGACGGATATCCTCTAGCTTAATGGTATAGCATCCGAACTTCCGAGTGTCCCCGACTCCCCGCCGAACTTATAATCGGAATGTCATAGTTTCAACTCCTGCAATGTGTTTTTTTCCGAATGTCCCCGATTCGTCATAAAAAAACATGTTTTTAACTTATTTCAAATTATGACCGAAGCGAATTTTTCCTGGTGTGGTCTTAACTGTGTGGGTCGTGGAAATTCTTTTGACGAGTCTGTTCATAAATATACTCTCATACGATCAAAAGATAATTGCTTATAAGTATGACTGGTCTTCTTTGTAACATGTTACCCATTTTGAATACTGAAAGCATTGATAGATTAACTTCACCTATCTTCTTTTCTTAGGATACGAAAACATTCAAGACTCCTACACCACCACCTCCTCCAAGCCCAATCGAGGTTCCCCAGAGTGATACATTCACTGTGTCCCAATTGATGCACCTCTATCAACAGGTTTGCATTAAGCTCCTAAATAAACCACGCACGTAATTTACTGCAAGCCCAAATTTGATATCCCACACAAAGTGTCCTCTGAAGTCTAAACATTTGCTACGTATTTTCAACAATGATATGAGTGTTTAAGTTAGTGTTATTTTTAGGTTAGGGTAACTCAAGCTGTTGTTGTTGAGAACAGGGGTCGGTTTCTCGAAGCCTGGTTAGCGCTAACCTTTGGTTAAGAGATATCAAAACCAGTAGGTTTCCATGGTATTTAACGCTGGTTAGCGCTATCCATGCTTCGAGCAACCCGGGCCAGGGGCATGTTTCTCGAAAGTCCCGAAAACTTTTCGGGCCCGAGAAGCCATTTGTGAAACTTCCAACCGCTTGTTTTGGAAATCCGATCTTTTAGCATGTTTTCAAGGCAACAAAAAGAAAAATGACTATGAAGTTTGACGACTCAAATCCTCTCTATTCTTGAGATACAATGGGAATTTCAAGAAACGGGACTTTCGAGAAACGGGCCCCAGGAGTTTAGAGAAAATTTTGTGAACTTAATTGTATGTATAGAGGTTTTGCACGGCAGCCATTTTGCATGGCAGGGACAATAGATTATTTTTCCTATGGGAACAAATGTTCTTTCTAATGCAAAACATTTTCATTGTTCCTGCCATGCAACATGGCTGTCGTGCAAAACCTCTATTCCCAGATGATTACGACATTCCCAGCCGGATGTTAAAATTTTATCGTGCATCGTATTACGTTCATTTCTAGACATTTCTAGCGTTAATTGGCGTCTCCAAGAAATATAAGAGCATTCAACGATCAGTTAAATCCTCGTTTTCAACAGTCTAGCAAGAAGACCTCTTTACCGATATGGCTGCCATCTTGGACCTCATTCATCTTTTGAAGAATTAGGACAGTGTTGATGTCACGGCAAAAGCCCACGGAAGATAATTGAGGAATCCTTGCTAACGTGTAAAAATACTAAAGTTTCCAGTCATGATTATCAAGCTACTCATTCCAGTTGTATATTTTTCTTCGCAGTTGGTGGAGAGAGCGCCGACAGGTGTGATATCAAATCGCGCGTTTTGTGATACCATTTTGGAAATGACTACACTCACGGTACTGTTTGTGCTTATTTGATCCTCTTTTAAATTGGTTTGGAATCCCAGGGGGT
Organism: Montipora capitata; assembly: GCA_949126865.1. Lineage (NCBI taxonomy): Eukaryota > Metazoa > Cnidaria > Anthozoa > Scleractinia > Acroporidae > Montipora > Montipora capitata. The sequence continues at coordinate 1,792,128 of OX421457.1, read as the reverse complement.
CGACATGAATGCAGTGATAAGCTAAACACGTGCGCGTCGGGATAAATGGCGATATTTCTCGTGACGTCACCCATTGTTATTAATAGGCTCAGTAGGGAGCTTAGCAACGACGACGGGAACGGCAACGAGAACGTCATGTAAAAACATAAATTCACGTTATTGCGATCACTTCGCGACTATTCCAAGCCTTTTAATATGACAAAGGTGTTTCAGTCCCTCAGGAATGAAACCGTTACGAGCGGCGCTTAATTTAGGGGAGAAAAATGAAAATTTATCTCCAGGTGCTGACGTTCTCCATAACACTTCAAACTTGGTAATTTCACGTTGTTGCTTTGCTGACGACGGCAAAGAAATGGACAAAAATGAAAAACGCACGTGCAGGGCGTGCAAAGCTATTGTTTTTGCCCACTAAATATGCAAATTTGTGACGTTCTCGTTGCCGTCGCCGTTGTCGTTGCTAAAGCTCCCTATTTAGTAACAGAACGGGAGCGTCAGTGGCGACGGCGCGCGCAGAAAAAAAAAACAATGAGAATTCAGAATATAGTAGAGTCCATTATTTTCTTCTTTATTCTGAATTCTCATTGGTATTTTTGCTGCGCGCGACGTCGCCACTGATGTTCCCATTCTATTGCTAAATAAGCGTAATATGCCAGCTAGAACGTAATAGGCCTTTTGCAACAAACGATCACGTGGTACTAAATCCGCCATGCTGGAGGGCAAGCTCATTATTATTCCCCTAGTGGGACATTAAAACAAAGAGACCTGAACCAGTCAAGCTTGACTTGCCTTTGTTTTAATGTCCTAGTGGGGGAATAATAACGAGCTTGCCCTCCAGCATGGCGGATTTTGTACCATGTGATGGTTTGTTGCAAAAGGCGTATTGGCTGTTGAAACAATGACTTCTCTTTTCCGTGGTTGACAAATTTGAATATCAAAAGAAATGTGACGTTAACGTTTGTAAACAAGAAATATCGCTATACAAGCCTAAAAAAAGATATGCAATACAAAAACAAGTATCCTCTTTCCGTATTAAGTTCGGAAGTTAACTTGGGGTTGGATAAAAGTAGACTCGGACTTGACGCTTTTGCGCTGTTGTTGCGATGTTCTCACTTATCGATCAAAATAAATAACTCAATAAATAGCATGGGAGTCAGACTCAAATCAGATCTCATGTTCATTCTCTGACAGTCTTTGTAGTCATCGGGCATCGCAAGTTTATTTTGAAACGGTATCCTTGTTTCCTTAGCCAATAGGACAAAAGTGTTCTTGTCAGATGTCAGGGTCCTTGAGCTAAAAAAAAAACCAACCCAGCTCTTCTTTCTCTACATCAATATATTAGCGGAGCTCCACGCGTAACACCGAGAGATTTTGGTTTTGGTTATGACGTCATCGTACGACCGTCTGTCTTTTATTTAACCAAAAGGCTTGCTAAATAGGGTTTTTTTTTATATGTCGTACGATGACAAAAGAAAAGAACGAAATATAGAGAAAGAAAAAAAACCAGTAACCAGACGAGTAAGCGATGCCCAACGTGCAAGAGAGCGGCTGAGAGCCGCGAAATATCAGTGACAAAAACGAAAGACAGAACACGAAACTGAAAGAACCTGAATAAGGAGACGAAATTATATTGACAAGCATCGGAAGAAAGGGAAAGCACGAGCACGAGAAAACAGGATGAATAATGAAAAATGGCGAAAACAGCAAGACAGAACTCGGGAAAGACTAATTTATAGTAATGAGCAGGCTGTACCGGGCTTACGGTAATCAGACCAGTTATAAAAATATCTGGAAACAAAAACGGAAATAAATAATAATTGAGGAGCTCCGCCTTTAGGGTTGCCTAAATTTATATATTTAAGTAGACAGTCTCGATTTCTTGCTTCGCTTTTCGTAGTGATGGCAATATTCATTATTTTGTTTTCCTTAGTTTGGTATGGAGTTTCTTCCAGACTCCTGGATGAACATAACTCAGTCACAGGTAGGGCAAAGTTAGTTGTTTGATTGATTTACTTATTAATTGATTGATTGAGGGACGAAATTACACACGGAATGACTGAATCTTTACTTAATGAATGATTGAGTGATTGACTTTTAAGCAATATTTGAAAGGGTGTTTTACATCGACAGCTTCAGGACGTGTGCTCATTGCTTGCCTTGGAAACAGAGTTTATCGACTGGCGGAGATTTCTACTAGCAGCCGCGCAGCCCTGGCCCCCAGCATCGAAGATAGATCTTTTGATGACACTGGAGCGGTGCAGGGAACTGGACACGACAATGGCTGGGAGCATAACACAAAACGAGTTTGATGGGGTGCGTTGTTTCAGGCACATTTATATTGCTAACTATGTTTTCTCTAGTAGCGACTTAGTTTAAGATCCTGGAGACACTATTTTCCTGGCATGTGAAATGTTCACTTCCGGTTTTGGTCCGTGCCTCATAAACTCCTCATGCTTAAACTCCCAGATGTCTCACGCGGACACCCTCGTTTTCCCGTTTAGAGTGGTTGTCACCTCAACAACAGGCACATTATAGAAAAACATGAAAATAAAATTCGCTCGCGACCAAACATAATTCCCCCTAGAAAAGGGGTCTGGTCGGTAATATTTGAATGTGATTTTAACTTTTCACAAACATTGTGTACGCAGATCGACTTGTGGTTTTATGGACAAGAAGAACTAGAACATCCCAGCGATCCCGATGTGCCAGCTGTTTTTGATAGACAAGGCAAACTGAAAGATGTGAGCTAGTCCAACACTGGTACACTAACGTAGCCTTAAAGTTGGGAGTGTTTGGTTGACAGAGTGTCCAACACTCAGCAAACTTCTCTTTACTTACGGCTTACGTTTTTGCCTACGTAGCCTCCTACAATGGTGTCCTAGGACACAGAGTTAATGCAATGTAAATCAGTTTGTGACGTAAAAACAGGAATAGACCCACTCCCCTTCTAACTCGGTCGTGAACAAAAGATGCTTGGATTTTCGCAACTTTCGAAGCCTATAAAATGGCAGGATTTGTTAGAAAAAGGAAAAAATAGCCGCGATGCGTTTCGAACAGGTGGGGGTCATGGGCACTTTAACATTCCTCATGCTTCATGAACCGAGTTGCCAAAGGGTTGTCAAATGTACAAAACGCGGAAATCTTATAAAGTATTTCTGGGTGTGTTGATTCTGTAGTGATCAGTCACAGTATTAAGCTCGGAGACGATTAGAAAATCACTATCTAATTACCGTTATTGTTTGCGGGTTAGTTGCTTGGGTCTGATTGGTTTTTTCCTTGACACATTTTCGGGTGTTTAGGCTTTGAACAGTTGAGAGCTCTTTTCTTTTTCTTTTTTTTTTCCCAGGCATTTTTCCACATCTTTGCCCATCATAATGACGGTGGGGCGACGTTGGATTATGTTGATATGGTAAGTGCGTGCGTGAGTGCGTGTGAGACTTTATGAGCGCCAAATTAAACGACTTGTAGAATTAAGGAAGTAGGATCTGACTAATCTGAAAACAACGAAATTGTGTTGAATAGCTCATTTTAAAAAGATTTGGGTTCTGACTGACTTCCGGTTAGTTTCATTCTCTTAAAAAGTGATCAAGATCTCTAGCCCTGCGACGCTTTCGAACTAAACTCATGCTTTCCTTAATTATTCTTGCACGGTTTGAATCCTTGGCTTGCACCTGACGTCATTGGCGGCCATGTTAGGGTGGAAGACCTTAGACAGCAGTGACCAGAACCAGGTTGCTGACCAGCGGTTTTTGTTAAAACAATGATTTGCTGGGGGTGCTCAGTCTCGCGGGCTCAGAAAACCTGGTTGTGGTCATTGTTATTTAAGGTTTTTCTGTTTGGGTACTGGACAATAGCGAAAAAGTATTTTGGGAATTTGGCTCTATTATTGTGCAAAATGCGAGCGACATTTTGCTTTTGTTTTGTACACCAACATGGCTGTCTAATCATGTGAGTGCAAACCAAGAATGGGAGATTCGAGATACGAACTAAAAGTAAGGGAAAGTGACGATAAGATTTACAGAGGAAGGAAGTTGATAAATGGAATAACTAAACCGATGAATATTGATTTAAATCACTGTTACAATAAGTGAGTTAATGGAACGTTTTTGCGTCAAAGCTGCTGTACTTCGCTGTCGATCCAGACCCCTTGGAGGGTTTTCTCCGCGCGCTGAGTGTCGCTGCTGACCAGCCCATGCCAGCCAGTAAATCTCTGCATCGCCTGCCTCAGCCAATGACAGAAGAGTACGTTGGTGACTTGACAGTTCCACAAATTCAGGTATAAGTTGACCTACTTTTTGTATTTCTAAAGATCTTCTTTCGTATGATTTGAACTGAAGAAAACCGTTGATTGAGATTTGAGCTTTTTAGAGTCCGCATGAGTGTGCTAGAACCCGATTCTAAGACATGTCCCCGCATTTATATTAGGAACTTTACCTTAAAAAGATACTTTAGCTTTTGAAGGGGTGGGACATTTTTTAAGAATGATATCGCATTCAAAAATGTTTTCAAACGAAGAAATTGACAGATATTTAACAAAAGTACGTTTCTTTTTTATCCAAGGAACCTGAATCACCTCCGCCAGAGATGAACTCCCCAGTGACACTAGAGAACCTAATAAAGGTAACTCACAA
>OX421457.1:1775000-1782500 GCA_949126865.1 Montipora capitata | reverse complement strand
TAAAAAAGAATGACTGGTTTCTTCTTGCTTTCACTTTAACATACTTAAAAAACGCAAATATCTTTATTTCTGTGAACTTAATGTGCCCCTAACCTAAAATATTTTTCTTCACTCAGCGAAAACTTTCCGTCTTCAACAAGCATGTTTTACCATTTCCCCCTCGAAATTTCACTTTCTGTGTGCCAAAAGGAAAAAATACCCGTAATTTTCACCCACGACCGAGATGAAATAGGCGTGAGTCTGGTCTGTATTTGACGTCACAAACTGCCCTGCAATGTAAAAATATTTGGAACACGTGAATGCAAAGCGGTTTGTGACGTCAAATACAGACCAGACCAATGCCTCTTTCAGCCAGGTCGTGGATGTTCTATTTCGAAAATCTCTTCGTTTTCTTCCTAGGATCTTCGCAGCTGTTTCAAAAGTTCTTCGGTTGATTCTTTGGAATAAAGTAGAAAGAATTTCAATTTCCACCCATCGTTTAGTGAGTTCACAACCGTTTTGGTTTTGCCTTGACGTCTTGGATGTTTGCCTTTTATTTGTTAATGATGTTTTTTGGAGAGAGAAGTAAACTTCGATGCCAATTTTGTCATACCTTGTATGTATTAACTACTTTTTAAATAAAAAAGGCATATTTTCAAACTTGACCATGAAAGTGTCATTTAGTAAATCAGTTTGTAAATAGAGATTTTTCACTGCACGGGTACAACTCCTTCTCATACTCAAAAATAGCAGGCTTTGCTACAGGGGCCAAGACCGTTTGAACACTCATCTGTTGTCATCATTTTACAATTTGCCCAAACATTTGAGGTCTTCTTTTAGAAGACGACAGAGAAGTGACAAATGTAAAACAAAAATGGATTATACCGAACTTACCTTTGAAAGAAAAAAAACCAAAAAGCGTCAAGTAGCGAAAAGAGTCAATTTTGCATAATTGAAGACAAAGCGTTCTTTCAGTCTGGACGCGTTACCATGGCAACAGCTCACATACCACATCAACTATTAACAAATTCTCAGCCTTTCCAGTAACATTTGTTTGTGGCAAGGTTTCAGTTGAGCTTCCCGACGAAAACGGTGACAATATTACAGCAAAGAAAGGATATGAGATTTACGTGCAGTTCTGTGTGATCAGCCACTGCAGCAAGATTAAATCAAAGAAGTTTATTCTTTATTGACGTAAAATTGTAATAATTGTTGATTATATAATGCTTCCATAACACAAGTCAGTTTTTACTTCATATTTGGTATCAATGAGTTTCTGACAAAGCTACCAGAGAGTTGTTAAAACTAAGCACGCCATCCTGCGCCCTGCCTGGACTAAGATGCTAAGGGAATATTAGTACAGCTGTATATCACAAATTTTGCAAGGTCATATGTTAAAATCCTATTAGTAACACTCGTATTTTTCCATGTAGGTTCAAGTCATCATCGATAAATACACATCTCTGTTCATTTAGCGAGGCTTAGAGCAATTTTCAAATGACTATCGAAAGAAATTACGTGATTGCAATTGCTACGCTCAGTGATTGGTTTAAAAATCTCGTGCTAGTTTATCAACCAATGAGAAGGAAAACCAAACCCAATCGCGACTTGCACGCACCATTTTTCCCGCGCTTTGAGCTACAATCCTGACCCGGATTGTAGTTACATGGAATTGCTACGAATTTGGATTGGTCCATTGCACTGTTTGCGCCTGCTGTGATTGGTCGAAGTAATTACTTTGGTATTTGTTTTATGACATTCAATTGAAAACCGCTCCAAAATTAATCATCTTCTTTATAATAAAAGTCTATTGTTTTAAGAAAATGGCATTTTGCAACGATATTGATGCAAAGGATCCTTAAATCGTGCCCGGGCAACACCGAAAAGATGTGGATACGTCCAAGAAGCAATTGGTAAAACGTTCAACATAGCAACTAGAATGTGTCTTCTCCAGTCCTGATTGGTCGAGTGCTCTGTTTGCACCTGCTGTGATTGGCCGAAGTAATTACCTTGGTATTTGTTTTATGACATTCAATTGAAAACCGCTCTAAAATTTATCATCTTCTTTATAATAAAAGTCTATTATTTTAAAAAAATGGCATTTTGCAACGATATTGATGCAAAGGATCCTTAAATCGTGCCCGGGCAACACCAAAAAGATGTGGATACGTCCAAGAAGCAATTGGTAAAACGTTCAACATAGCAACTAGAATGTGTCTTCTCCAGTCCTGATTGGTCGAGTGCTCTGTTTGCACCTGCTGTGATTGGTCGAAGTAATTACTTTGGTATTTGTTTTATGACATTCAATTGAAAACCGCTCCAAAATTTATCATCTTCTTTATAATAAAAGTCTATTATTTTAAGAAAATGGCATTTTGCAACGATATTGATGCAAAGGATCCTTAAATCGTGCCCGGGCAACACCGAAAAGATGTGGATACGTCCAAGAAGCAATTGGTAAAACGTTCAACATAGCAACTAGAATGTGTCTTCTCCAGTCCTGATTGGTCGAGTGCTCTGTTTGCACCTGCTGTGATTGGCCGAAGTAATTACCTTGGTATTTGTTTTATGACATTCAATTGAAAACCGCTCTAAAATTTATCATCTTTATAATAAAAGTCTATTATTTTAAAAAAATGGCATTTTGCAACGATATTGATGCAAAGGATCCTTAAATCGTGCCCGGGCAACACCGAAAAGATGTGGATACGTCCAAGAAGCAATTGGTAAAACGTTCAACATAGCAACTAGAATGTGTCTTCTCCAGTCCTGATTGGTCGAGTGCTCTGTTTGCACCTACTGTGATTGGCCGAAGTAATTACTTTGGTATTTGTTTTATGACATTCAATTGAAAACCGCTCTAAAATTTATCATCTTCTTTATAATAAAAGTCTATTATTTTAAGAAAATGGCATTTTGCAACGATATTGATGCAAAGGATCCTTAAATCGTGCCCGGGCAACACCGAAAAGATGTGGATACGTCCAAGAAGCAATTGGTAAAACGTTCAACATAGCAACTAGAATGTGTCTTCTCCAGTCCTGATTGGTCGAGTGTGCTGTTTGCACCTGCTGTGATTGGTCGAAGTAATTACTTTGGTATTTGTTTTATGACATTCAATTGAAAACCGCTCTAAAATTTATCATGTTTTTTTAAGAAAATGGCATTTTGCAACCATATTGATACAATGGATCCTTAAATCGTGCCCGGACAACATCGAAAAGATGTGCACTCGTCCAAGAAGCAATTGGTAAAACGTTCAACACAGCAACTAGAATATGTCTTCTCCAGTCCTTTCTCCAAACTGCCATGACGGCCAAATTCTGGTATCGCGTTTCGATCGCCAAGGACAAACTTGTGAAAAGCCACTCGATCACTAATGGAACTGCAGTCAACTTGGTAAAGGATAGAAAAACTGCCCAGTGGGATATGTTCTTCATGTAAATGAATTGGTACAAGTGAAAGAATCCATTTATCGAGACAATTGCGGTGGACTCATAGAGCATGCTCATAATAGCGATATCCGCTGCTATTCTCTCGGTACGTGGAGTTCGGTAACGCCCCCAAGGAGCTGAGGCTCGTTTCAAGATTCGCTGGCATATGTGATCGATGACAACAACTATGCTTCGTTCTATGACCTCAGCGACGCCGTGAATTATTCCAAGATAGGCGATGGCTTTTAAGTTGCCGAGATCCACCTGCATAACCCGGAATATGACCGCTGAGGCACTGTACAGTGGCGCCATCATAATGTAAGAATAAGCTGGGTGTGTTATTCTCCAAAGTCTCTGAACACAAATACGAGATGTTGTCTTGAAGGCCACCCCAAGGAGCGGAGAAAATAGAGCGATGATCAGTTTGCCTTTTTCGTTTTGTTTATCATACGCAGGATACATAAATATAGCAAACACGAAAACCGCTACAAGAGGTAAACCATAAATGCCTGAAAAAAGCATGAAAACAGCGCGTTTTTGTCGCGTTGAGTGAAGGCAGAGATGATTTGCTAACAAGCAGTTGTGGCCAAGAATACTCATGAGGAAGAGAATGTTAGCAGGGATGACTTGTTCGTTATCGAGGAGCGGAAACGATTTAATAATTCCCAGAGCTTGCAAAGTCACTCGATACAGTGAGTCCAAGAAATACATGAACATGCAACATAAAAAGAGTTTTACCTTGACTCCTGACAGTTGAAACGGACGGAAAAGAACTAGCGCGGATAAAAATGCCCAAATGTACAACAAGACACACGAGATGATTTGACAAATGACCAGCGTCCATTGTAACTTTAGCGGAATGAAGGCCTTCCGTTGAAACTGGCAGTTTAGAAACGTTTTATAGCAAAGATAAGAGATCAATGTGAAAAACGTACCAATAGCGATGGCTGAGAGAAGCGAAATCGAAGCACCGACGACCGTTGAGTTACACACTGTTCGCAAAGCAGATGGTCTAAGCTGCTTCCAGGACATTGCTCGATGGAGATCCGTTTTCTGATTCTCGTTTTGTTCTTCGATATCTCCGAGGGAACAAGCGTCTGAAAAAACCGCCTTAACTCTACAGGAGGCTGGTAGAAAATCGTCCACCGTCACCTCTTTGTCGCTGTATTCCTGATAAATAATCTCATCCACTGGTTGAGCGTACCATTCTCGACCTGTATTCTGCAAAAGGCTGTATTCTGAGGTTTCTTGACTGTATTCAGAGTCCTCATAGTTTGGGCTGTATTGTTCTGAGACACTACGTGTAAAACTAAAGATGATGTGTGCAAACACTTCGATGAACTTGGTTCCATCCATTTTGTAGTTTCCCAAGGAAACGGCTTTATCATGCAGTATTTCAAAAGATAACTGAATTCTCTCCCTTTTTCGGAGTGCAATTTGTTCATGCGACAAGCTTATCTCGAATATAAGTAGCTCTCATTCAAGGACGTTATTTATTAATCCGCGTTAATTCTGCCCTCGTGCATCACGAGTTTGGTGTACGTAGAAGGTTTGAGACTTCAAAATTTTTTGCTCTTAGTCTAGATTATTTTTGGTTCAAGGAAACTGAAACAATGCAAATAGACGCTACTCTCTCAAACTCATTGATATTCGACAAAAACAAGAAAATAAATGGTTGACGTTAAATCTATCAAGACATAGGAAAACTCTATATCAAAACATCAACAACAACAAAAACATCAACAAATCAACCATAATAACACACGGCCTGCACCGTCGTGCTTTCATCTGTTTCTCGGTGTCTGGATACACCGTTGAAGGTCGCGTTTTTTATATATTAAGCCATTCCCCCCCCCCCCCCCCCCGCCTTTTTTTTTTTTTTTTTTCGTTTGCCGTCGAATGCGTTTCCTAATATTGAGTCGGTCGAATTGAAAAAAAAAATCACAAGAAGCCTCGGGTTAAAAGTGGAAAATGGTTTAACTAGGTAATTTTTTGTTCTGAAAATGCCTGAAATTTGGGTCGATCGGACGAAAAATAAAAAGGGGATGGCCTTACATTCAGCTGTCGTCTCGCGCCACTCATCTTGTATCGCGGCGTTAAAAGACTAGAAAACCCTTGATGAATTGGTTAACTCTTGTCTACTGTTTTCCATTTTTTTTTAATATATGGTGTAAGTATTAATAGCGTAAATCAACGAGTTACCAGATATTTACATTCGTTAAAGTATATTTTCGGTTCATTGTTAGCTACTCTTACTCTCCAGTGACGTCTGAAATAAATCCTGCTGTATAATAACAGCGCAGGAGAGACGCATCGAATGAATTGGGATGGGCAAGTTAAGACAATATTATGAGCCGGCCGTCGTGACCTCGAAAACAGGGTGGTTTTCAAAGTGCGCTCGGGTGATATTATCATCGAGAGTTAATTGTATCCGTAAAACTAATTAATGAAATCCTTGGTTTTGAACTCGTTTTTCGAAAGTGGATGAAGAGAAATCAGCATAGAGAGAGGAGGTTTGAACCGCACTTGGTTTGAAACCAGCATACGTTTCAGTTTCCAAAGTCAAGGAAATTTCCTTTTGTGATTAACCTAAATACATTCGATTTTTATAGGTAATCACATGATTTTGAGTGCAATTTGGAAGAAATAAGCGCGAGTAAATAGACCAATGTTTTACCCAATTCAGATCCTTTGGGAATAAAACGTTTTGTTCCAAATATTTCTATATCAATTCTACATTATCATGAAAATCAATACACAAAGAATCTTAACCCCGAGAGATTTGAATTGAGTACAACATTGATCATGAGTTAGCCGGAGGTTGACTAGCAGTAGAGTTATTTTCAAAGAGTTATGTCGTAGAGTTAGAGTTAAGTTTCCAAAATCCTGAATTTAGAAATACAGAAATACAAAAAGTATCCTAAACATGCATAAAAGCTAACCTTAGGCCTAATTAGGCCTAAACAAAAGTTTAGCTTTTATGAATGTTGGCTTCCAAACTCTTGAATTCAGGATTTTGGAAACTTAAATCTAACTCTACGACATAACTCTATGAAAATAACTCTAAGAATAGCCGTGCCCCGTTAGCCGAATTATTCTATTTTTTCAGCCCTAGGGGCTCGTGCAATTTATTTCGTCTTTGAAATACAACTGGTTATTTACTCCAAATTGCACATGAAAAATTATGCGATCACGTATTCATGATATACGTGCAAAAGTCGCACCTTCATTGCACTAATAGCGTTTTGTAATAATTTTGCGAATTTCGCGATAGAAAAAAAAATCGCGAAATCAAAGTGACGCGAACATAATATGACGCGAAAATAAGTGACTCAGATTATGTCAATAACCAAGAAAGAACGACTTTATTACCACTGAAACGTTTACAAAATCACATTTTTACTGTTCTGAGGTAATGTCTTGGTCATCCTCATCACTACTGCCTTTTATCTCCAATGTTTCTACTCACCAGGCGGCACTTCTTTTGTACAGTCTTCAAACTTCCCATGAACTGGCTCCCTGCCGTGTTGACGCTGGAACGTTAATCGTGCTTGGACCCAGTCCACTCTGTTAAGGCTAGCGTTACAAGCCCCGCGAAACATCCCCGTTAATTCTGTCGCCGTCCCCCCGGAGAAATGCGCAGGCGCAGGTACAAAAGCGTTATACCAAGGCCATTCCCCGATACTCCCATGCTATGTTACTTCGCCAAGGACCGAGATTAGCAGGTCTTCTTTTATGCACAGAGCTGCCTTGTGCTGGAATCTCCTCCCTGATTCAGTTAAAAATTATCTTCTAGGTGGGTTCTTCTAAGAGACTAATTGGAGAAAATAAGAACGCCCTAAAAACTATAAGTTTTGAGAAAGCTTCCTGTAGTATTTCTTTTAAATCACTGGATTTTAAATATTCTTACAAATATCATTTTTGATGTAAATTTAGTGATTTTAACTTTGTGTTATATTTCTTTTGTTCATTCTGTAAATTATTCTTATTAGCTTAGTTGCGTAGGTCCACATCAAGACTTTGGTCCGGCCAATTTTTTGTAACCTGCTTTAAATAAGCTACGTATGTATGTCTGTATATCACAATC
>OX421457.1:1760000-1765000 GCA_949126865.1 Montipora capitata | reverse complement strand
TTGGTTACGTAAACAAAATCATGACTTAATCTATCAGCCCACTATAGGACATGATGCTGACATTTTTTCAGTTCCTTAAATCCTCAGTTTACATGCGCAACCTCTGTTGTCAAAATGACACCTCCATAAAACTTTACCCAATAACCCTCATCTTGAAAATAAGCATTTCAGGACGGATGTATGTCAATTATCTTATTTTATTGATTGAGAGGAACAATATTGAAAACTAACCGTAATCAGATATTAGCTCTACTAATAGAAACTCAATGACAAAACAGATCCTTTTAATTTGTAACCTCCCCCATCAAAGCAGCTCAATTTCGTAAGCCACACATGTACGCATTGCGGACCTATTTTTATAATAAGCTACGCAATTTTCTCGTTATAATTCGTATCAATGGTGATGGTTTACCGAAGGAATAAAGAAGACTCGTGAAAGCGAAGCCATTGAACTAGAATGACTCGACTCAGTGCTGAGGGGATGGCAGCTTCTCCGATTCTCCTAGGTCACATGATCGCAGCATCTGAGCTACTAAGTTACGAAAGATTACAGGTTCAACTAATGTTGGTAACACTCAGGTGTTTTCTGAAGTATGTTCCAGTCATCATCGAAGAATAAACATCTCTGATCATTCAACGGCTTAGAATTAACCATCTTGTTTATAACGCAATTATATTATTTCAAGAAAATGGCATTTTGCAAGGAAATTGGTGCAAAGGATCCTTAAATCTCGAGTACGCAAGATCGAAAAGATTTTGACTCGTCCAAACAGCCAGTGGGAAAACGTTCAACACAGCCACTAGAATGTGTCTTCTCCAGTCCTTTCTCCAAACTGCCATGACGGCCAAATTCTGATATCGCGTTTCAATCGCCAAGGACAAACTTGTGAAAAGCCACTCGATCACTAATGGAACTGCAGTCAACTTGGTAAAGGATAGCAAAACTGCCCAGTGGGATATGTTCTTCATATAAATGAATTGGTATAAGTGAAAGAACCCATTTACGGAGACAATTGCGGTGGACTCATAGAGCATGCTCATAATAGCGATATCCGCTGTTATTCTCTCGGTACGCGGAGTTCGGTAACCTCCCCAAGGAACTGAGGCTCCTTTCAAGAATTGTTGGCATATGTGATCGATGACAACAACTGTGCTTCGTTCTATGACTTCGGCAGCGCCGTGAATTATTCCAAGATAGGCGATGGCCTTTAAGTCACGGAGATCCACTTGGAAAATCCGGAATATGATCGCTGAGGCACTGTACAATGGCACCATCATAACATAAGAATACGCTGGGTGTGTTATTCTCCAAAGTCTCTGAACACAAATACGAGATATTGTCTTGAATGCCACCCCAAGGAGGGGAGAAAATAGAGCGATGATCAGTTTGCCTTTTTCGTTTTGTTTGTTATACGCAGGATAAATAAATAAGGGAACGATGACACCCGCTATAAACGGTAAACAATAAATGGCTGAAAAAAGCATGAAAACAGCGCGTTTTTGTCGCTTTGAATGAAGACACAGATGATTTGCTAACAAGTAGTTTTGGCCAAATACATTTGCGATAAAAACAATGCTAGGAGGGATGACTTGTTGGTTGGAAAGCGGAAACGATTTGCTCATTCCCAGAGCTTGTAAAATCAATCGGTACAGTGAATCCAAGAAATACATGAACATGCCACATTGAAAGAGTTTTGCCTTGACTCCTGACAGTTGATATGGACGGAAAAGAACAAGCGCAAGTGAAAACACCCAAAAATACAAAAAGGAGGAAGAGATGATAGCGCAAATGACCTGCATCCATTGTAACTTTAGCGGAATTAAGTTCTTTTGTTTAAAGTGACAGTTGAGGTAAGTTTTATAGCTAAGGTAAGAGATCATTGTAAAAAACATACCAAGAGCGATGGCTGAGAGAAGTGAAATCGAAGCACCGATAACCGTTGACTTAAATATTGTTCGCAGAGCCGATGGTCTAAGCTGCTTCCAAGACATTGCTCGATCGAGATCCGCTTCCTGATTTTCGCTTTGTTCTGTGCTATCTCCGAGGGAACAAGCGTCTACAGAAACCGCCTTAACTCTACAGGAGGCTGGTAAAAAATCATCCACCGTCACATCTTTGTCGCTGTATTCTTGGTAAATAATCTCGTCCACTGGTTGAGCGTACCATTCTCGGCCTGTATTCTGCAAAAGGCTGTATTCTAAGGTTTCTTGACTATAGTCAGGGTCCTTTGGGCTGTATTGTTCGGATACACTACGTGTAAAACTAAAGACGATGTGTCCAAACACTTCGATGAACTTGCTTCCATCCATTTAGTATTTCTTTTCAGGAAAAAAATGGTATGCTCTGCCTTTTGTTGAAGTGAAACTTGTTTACGTGACAAGGTTTTACGTGAAGAAACAATATATTAAAGACATGTATACATTTGAACTGCGGGAATTACACAAGTCAGTTAAGCTTTGAGATCATCCCAGTTATATATGTGCGCTATGTTAGCAGTAACGAAAGGAAAGCCTGAAGAAAACAGGCGTTTGCTTGAACGGGAATTTCCCGTTCAAGCGGAATTTCCCGTTCAAAAGGTATTCCGTTCAAGACCCTGAAATTTTTTTCAGGCTTTCCCTTTTTTACTGCTAAAGTAGCGTTCATAATTAACGGCGATGATCTTACTGGATCTACTGGACGCAATTCGGACTCTTATTCGATTTGCTTCCGCCAACATGACTGGCTTTCGTTTTTTGAGAGTAGTGCTGCTGTGGTGTTGCTACAGTAGCTGTCATTTTAGGTTCTTCGAGAAAACTGAAATGCTCTAACGGAAACACTACAAAGCAGGTCACGCGCCTCTTATCTTGTTTACAGACGTTAGCTGACTAGAAAACCTTTGTTACATTAGCCAAATCCTTAATGAGATTTCATTGATACTTGTTTACTCGTTTCCATATCATGTAAGTATTAGTTACAGCGCCGTAAATCAACTTGAAGAAGTTCAACAACGAGTTGAGATCTCTTTGCTTATACTAAAGAATATCTCTGGTTGACTAATGTGTTACACATTTTTACAGACCTGTTGTAATCGTTAGAATTTTGTTATTTCCACACCACAAGATTATAATGATAACACAATTTATATAGCGCTTCTATACATGACTGATCAGATCGCTGAAAATACTAGAAATCTAATAAAAGAATATCTTAAATTACAGTAATTTAATATGATAAATATGTCAAAAAAAAATTAAAAGAAAAAAGTAAATCAATAAAAAGTTACTTGTAAAGATATACATAAAGTTACTTGGTTATATATTAATAGTAACCTTTTTTCTGAAAAGATATGTCTTAAGTTCTTTTTGAACGTGTCAGTCGACATCATCGCAAGAGCTCCTGGCCCGAAGCCTTCAGCTCTGCCGTCGCAATTATCTGTTTTTCAGACAATTCGCATTTCCCATATCTCTCCCGGTACTGACGTTATCGGTTTCTCAGACAGTGCGGATGTGAATCTAAAAATAAACGCGTCCAAAGGAGACTAGTCTGGTTCTAGTTTTTCGCTACTAGTGATTGGCGCCTTGTCACATATTTTGTGATGCTTTTGTTTTAAATATTTAGGGGAAAAGGAGCGAATTTTAGATTGGAGACAGGTTAATACCACCAGGGCATAGGCATCCGATGCTCGTCATTATGAGGATTGTTTCGGCAAGTGTGTTATGCACTTAATGAGATTCGCAGCTTCTGAGGAACGCTTCAAGCCCTTTTTCTACGGGAGAGCACGCTCTCATACTTAAATACAAAGATCTTCCTTTGCGCGTAGTTTTCTCCGAGGCACGTCGTAAACCTCGTAAATAGAGGAAATTAATACATTGACGGCAATGTTCAGGATGCCTAATCACTCTCTTTCAGCCGTTACGTCAGACGTGATAAAAATCGAATTGATTTTATTTATTCATTCCCGTAGAGGAAGATACAAAGCTCAAGAGGACTTGAGGTTCAATACGAAAAATGTAACAAGTATTTAGAACCCAGAAATAAACCTTAAAGAATTAAAATATATATATTTTAATTCTTGCGAATGTGACATTTCAAATCCAGTTAGCGCAAAATGAACATAACGAGGAATGTCGAAGACTCTGTTCTGAGAGCTGCTTCTCCATTTTAGATACGGTTAATCGTTTTCAGTTGTTGCTCGAGAGGCTGCTCATATCCGCTGGGAAAATCCCAGTCTAAATAGGCAGCTAAAACATGCGGAGCTAACCCTATCTTTTTACCTACATTTACGTTTTAGTGTTAGTTTTCTGTAGTTTTTGGTGTTGTTGTTGTTGTTGTTGTCGTTGTTGTTGTTGTAATTACCTGTCATTAAGCACTTAAGTTTGTTTTTCTTTTGTTACACTGTTTGCGCGCGCACGATTCGATTCTTTGCATTTAGTGTTGTTGTTGTAACGTTTACCCTGTAATTTAAAATTCTAACGGCAATGTATTTACGTAAGTTCAAATTGTAACATTGACACAAATTCAAATTCGCACTGTAACAAACACTTGCAACTGAAGATGATCGATGATCGATCAGTTCTCTTATCAACTCTCAGCATAGCAGATACAATTTTCGTTTCAAGTAAGTGTTCCAGATACCATTTTCCAATTACTTCTGGATCGGAATTTGAGATCCAAACCATCAGCCAAAGCAGCTTCCTGCTTGTGGTATTCACGCACCCATATATTGCTAAAGGGAAGCTTGAGTTCTGGTAGCCCATAAGTTTATCATACCCATCTAAGGAGTGGACCCAGTTGGAGCCCCTGGTCGTGAAGTTTCCTTTCTTTCGTTTTTTCTTAGCTCCAACACGACTTCGCGCTTTGAGTCCATCTGGATCCAATTCGTACATCACATCATACAATTGGTCTCTGGTAACATTAATCCATTCTTATTCATTGCTCTGTAACCTAAGAGGTGGTCGGGGCCTCTTAACTCGTTCTCGACAACCCGCATAACATCATCAATTTCAATATGATTGCTATT
>OX421457.1:1750000-1755000 GCA_949126865.1 Montipora capitata | reverse complement strand
TACCATCAATAACCAAAAGGAGATGTTCTTCACAAAAAGGAATTGGTACAAGTGAAAGAATCCATTGATGGAGACAATTGCGGTGGACTCATAGAGCATGCTCATAATAGCGATATCCGCTGTTATTCTCTCGGTACGTGGAGTTCGGTAACGCCCCCAAGGAGCTGAGGCTCGTTTCAAAATTCGTTGGCATATGTGATCGATGACAACAACTGTGCTTCGTTCTATGACTTCGGCAACGCCGTGAATTATTCCAAGATAGGCGATGGCTTTTAAGTTGCCGAGATCCACCTGCATAACCCGGAATATGATCGCTGATCCACTGTACAATGGCGCCATCATAACGTAAGAATAAGCTGGGTGTGTTAATCTCCAAAGTCTCTGAACACAAATACGAGATGTTGTCTTGAGGGCCACCCCAAAGAGCGGAGAAAATAGAGCGATGACCAGTTTGCCTTTTTCGTTTTGTTTGTCATACATAGGATAAATAAATAAAGTAGTAATGGTACTTGCTATAAAAGGTGAACAATAAATGACTGAAAAAAGCATGAAAACAGCGCGCTTTTGTCGCTTTGAGTGAAGGCAGAGATGATTTGCTAACAAGTAGTTGTGGCCAAAAATACTTATGAAAAATAGAATGTTTAGAGGAACGACTTGTTCCTTGGAAAGCGGGAACGATTGACTGATTCCTAGAGCTTGTAAAGTCACTCGGTACAGTGAATCCAAGAAATACATGACTATGCAACACAGAAATAGTTTTGTTTTTACTCCTGACAGTTGACATGGACGGAAAAGAACTAGAGCAAGTAAGAACACCCAAATATACAAAAAGAAGGACGAGGTGATCTTACAAATGACCAGCATCCATTGCAACTTTAGCGGAATCATTTTCTTTGGTTGAAAATGGCAGTTTAGAAGAGTTTCATAGCTAAGATAAGAGATCATTGTGAAAAGCATGCCAGTAGCAAAGGCTGAGAGAAGCGAAATCCAAGCACCGACGACCGTTGACTTATACACTGTTCGCAAAGCAGATGGTCTAAGCTGCTTCCAGGACATTGCTCTTTCGAGATCTGTTTTCTGGTTTTCGTTTTGTTCTTCGGTATCTTCGAGGGAACAAGCGTCTAAAGAAACCGCCTTAACTCTACAGGAGGCTGGTAAAAAATCATCCACCGTCACCTCTTTCTCGCTGTATTCCTGATAAATAATCTCGTCCCCTGGTTGAGCGTACCACTCTCGGCCTGTATTCTGGAAAAGGCTGTATTCTAAGGTTTCTTGACTGTCTTCGGGGTCCTTTGGACTGTATTGTTCTGAGACACTACGTGTAAAACTAAAGATGATGTGTCCTAACACTTCGATGCATGTGAGTCCATCCATTTTGCAGTTGCTTCTTAACTGAATTGTCTGCCGTTTTTCAAGTACAATCTCTTTATACGAGAAGCTTATCTCGAATATATATTGTAATATATATTATAATGTAAGCGCAATGCATGTGTGCCCATCCACTTAGTACTTCTGTTTAAGGAAAATATTGAATCTTGCAGAAACTGATTGCTCTGCCTTTTCTCGAAGCAAAACCCGTTTATGCTACTTAACTAAATCAAGACTCTTATTTAATCATTTAATTTTCTTCCCCCTACGTGACTTACTACTTTCGTTTACTTAGACGGTTTGAGAGTAGTGCTGCTGTGGTGTTGCCAGCTGTCATTTTAGGTTGTTGCCACAGCTGTACTTCGAGAAAACTGAAATGCTCTGACTTTAACACTACAAAGCAGGTCACGCGCCTCTTATCTTGTTGACAGGCGTTAGCTGACTAGAAAACCCTTGCTACATTGAGCCAAATCCTTAATGAGGTTTCATTGATACTTGTTTACTCTTTTCCATATTATGTAAGTTAGTTACAGCGCCGTAAATCAACTTTAAGAAGATCATCAACGAGTTGCATTGGGATCTCTTTGTTTAAACTGAAAAATATCTCTAGTTGACTACTGATTCGTTACGCATTTTCACAGACCTGTTGTAGTCGTCAGAATTTCGTTATTTCTACAACACAAGGTTGGCTTCTATCCATGACAATGATTACAGCGCTGAAATTACTTTAAATCTAATAAACGAATTTCTTAATCTACAGTAATATAATATGATACATAGTTATATAGTTCTATAGCTCTTTGGCATTACAAAGTGTTGGCTTTCATGTCCAAATTGAGCACTCTACTCGGATGAGTCATTGCCACTAGCAATATAGCTCACTATTTTGAGCACTCTGTATGGCTTGGCTTTTTCAGCGTAACCTCCACCCTAGCTATCAGCACTGCACTGCTGAGGCCCAGAAGGCCGAAACAGTGTTGTCTGCAGCTAATATGCTAAATCTATATCCAAGAAAAAAACTAAAATCATTAAACAATCCATCAAACGTTACTTAAAAAATTATACATAAAGTTGCTTGATTATCTATTAACAGTGTAATAAACTAGCATTTAGCACAACACTCAAGATGGCGGGTTTCAACCACTTAAGTACCAAGGCATCATGGGTAAAGCCGCACCCAAATATTGATACATTTCTTTGCCTTAAATGGGATAGAAAACACAACAGTACTGAAAGAAAACAGGAATCTCAGATACAAATTAAGTCGGTCTACTGGTTTTCTGATTCTCGACGATCGCCTTAAGACTACTGGCGATGACATGCCTGCAGCCCCTCAGTCAAAACTAGGCTCAGATTTCACATCTGCAGCACTTACATTTGCTTGGCATACATGATCAGAAACTGTATCACTACCTTGAACTGCTGACGATTGCGGACATGACTCCGGAAGAAGTAATTCAATCTCACTAGTCTCATTTGATTCTTTATCTTGAGCCCTAATTAAATAATCGGGATGCACAAATCTGGTCTTATTTCCCGTCTTGACCCGATAATTTCCAGGTCCACAAACTTTTATCACCCTTCCCAGGATCCACCTCTCACTATCGCCATTAGCGTACGAGTTTCTTATCCGAACTGTGTCGTTTTCAGAAAATTGCCTCTCCCTATGATTTATACGCTATGATATGGTGGAACTTAAGTATATTTGGCCCCGTTTTTGCTCATAAACTCGGAAAATTCGTTAGAAATGAACTGTGGTCCATTATCGGAAACCCCTTCTTCTGGCAAGCCGTGCTGGGCAAATATAAGACGTAGTTCTTCAACGGTACGGTCTGTGGTAGTTGACAACATATGTTTTACCTCTAGCCATTTTGAATGCCTATCAACCACTTGTAGGAAATGATCAGATGTCCTCTGACAAAAATCGAAGTGAACACGTTGGAAAGGGTGTGTCTGCCACTCCCATGGTATTAAGGGAACGCTAGGTGGAGAACTTCTTACGTTCTGGCAAACCGTGCGTAATTTCACTGCCCTCTCATTTTCGTCATCCATTTTGTGCCACCACACACACTGCGGACGATTCCTTTCATTACGCAAATACCAGGATGCTCCCAAGGCAATTCCTTTATGGTTTTCTCTCTGAACACATATGGAATGATTACCCTAGAGGCCCATAGAAGGCAGTTCTGTTCACAAGAAAGCTCCCTCGTACGATTGTAAAACGGTAGCCGTTTGAGTTCTTCCTCATCACATTTTTCGGGCCATCCCGTCAGGACGAAATCAAGTACTCGAATAAGTAATGGTGGGTCTAACAGGCTGGCTTTCCCGATATCTTTGGTTGTTATTGGGAAGTTCCCATCGATAGCACTTACGCTGTGGCTTTCACTTTCTTCCCCAATCTTGCAGTCTTTATGAGGTAACCGGGAGAGCGCATCACAGTTACTTTGTTGCCCCAACTTTCTGTATTCAATGTGATAATCATAAGCAGAGAGAACTATGGTCCATCGTTGCATGCTGGCAGCTGCCAACGTGAAAATGGCAGCGTTTGCGCCAAAAATTGCTAACAAAGCCTGCTGATCAGTTATTCATCGCCCAGAATGCTAGTGTCTCAGGCGACATGTACTTACAGAGCCCAGTTTTTGTATTTCAATTTGTCAATCAAAAAATCTAATGTGAAGTAAATCCTGAGGTGTAATAAAGTTAACAATAGCGCCCTAATTGAAAGGCGGCACACGCTCTTCACAAAGGTTTTTGTCAACAAAGTCTCTTTCTTCTTCTTTTTTTTTTTTGACATGTCACACTCGTAATGGTTTGAGTGCGGAAGCCAAATGTTTTCTCTCAAAACATTCTTCTTTCTAAGCGTAGCCAAAGTGAAAGTGCGGTGCGCGAAACACTTGCTTCTATTTCATTGTTGTCCTTTTTTACCGCTCGACCGGCAAAAAAGCAATTCATTAGATCAACTTAGTCTTTTACTCGATCGGTTTCAGGGTAGTCTGCACGCTGGTCGAGAGTTTTAAAGCCAACACGGGTCTTTTCTATTCGTAAGACGGTGGGGAAAATAAAATAAATGGCATTTCTGTTTGAAACCGAGCCGAGCCAAACAAAAAAGAAAGGGCAAGCGACGCGTAACATTGTTGTCCATAATTATTCAAAATGCTATCCGTTTTAAATTGATCAAAACATATAAAAAGCCCACGCAGTTTTGAGCAATCAGTTGTTAAAAACCACTTGTGAGTGGTCCAAACCACCTATATCAATGACCTGGATCATGTTGAGGAACGCAGGATTGACCGGTACTTACTTTTCCATATGCTGGCCGTAAACTTAACCGATCAGCTCGTCGGAATATTCCGCTTAAAGAACAGCTTCCATACTACAAAGCTCCCAAAATAGTCGATTTTCAAAGCAAATTTGATAATAGTTGTAGAGACCTTAAAAAACAAATTTTTGTTCAGAATCATTTATTGATCCTTCCTCTACAAATTCCATATGCTGGTACTTGGCCAGGGGAATTAATATGTCCGTGAAACAGAAAAACGTACGCGCTGGTGGCCGCTTATTGCTCGTATTCTTTGTTATCACGCGTACCTTTCTCTAATCAATTTTGAATTTTAGCGCCGCCTACTACCAAG
>OX421457.1:1737500-1745000 GCA_949126865.1 Montipora capitata | reverse complement strand
TGTAAAAGTAAAAACAATATTCCCAAATACTTCGATGCATGTGCGTCCATCCATTTAGCACTTCTTTAGGAAAAAATCAATAGTCGTACTGGATGCCTTGACTTTTTTGAGGGAAAACTTGTTTACATGACAAGGTTTTATCGATATGTTGCTTCTGGACTAAATCAAGACTCTTATTAATCATTTAATTTGCTTCCGCCGACGTGACTTCCTTTCGTTTTACGTAGACGGTTTGGGCGTAGTCTGCGCTGCTGTGGTATTGCTAGCTGTCATTTTAGGTTGTTGCTACAGCTGTATTTCGCCGAGAAAACTGAAACGCGCTGACTGAAACACTACAATGCCCCAACAAGGCAGTTCACGCGCCTCTTATCTTATTAGGGAGTTTAAGCAAAGACGACGGCTACGGCTACGGCAACGCCACAAAGCAAGAATATTATTGGTTAAAAAAGAAAAAATATTCGTGCCGCACGTGCAACACGAATTTCCGTGCATTTCTCTGCAACAACAACAACAACGTGAAATCACCAAATTTTAGGTTTTGACGACAACGAGATCATATAACAATGAAAAAGTCATTTTCTGTTTTGACTTTAAAACCGTTCGTACCTATTCAGTTACAGGATAGTTTGCCTGTACTGTACAAGGTGAACAAGACGGAATAATCACAAAATACTTGCAATAGCGCTAACTTATATTTTGGACTGACGTTTTCGTTGCCGTAGCCGTCGTCTTTGCTTAAACTCCCTATTGACTAGAAAACCCTTCCTACATTACCCAAATCCATCGTTACTCATTTTCACAGATCTGTTGTAGTTATCAGAATAATAATAATAATAATAGTAATAATAATAATAATTATAATTATTTTTATTTTTATTTTTATTAGTATTATTATTATTATTATTATTATTATTATTATTATTATTATACATTTTTAGAAATAGCGCTGCTATCCATGACAATGATCAGAGCGCTGAAAATACTATAAAATACTATAAATCTAATAAAAGAATTATTATCCCTTTGCTACTAAATATCTCTTAACTCTCGTTGTTTGTTGCTTCGTAATGTTCATCACCGCTATTTGTGATAATTTTATATCTAAGAAAGAAATAAAAATAATTAACTAAATCAATTAAAAGTTACGTATAAAAAATATGCATAAAGTTGCATAAACTTGCTTGATTATATATATTGCTAGTAAGTTTTTTTCTAATACGTCCTTTCGGAAGTGTCAATTGCAGCTCCGGATCCTGGAGCATACAGCTTCGCCGTCTCAGTACGCGGAGAACTTTATTTGTTTTCAGACAGTCCACCACTCCCATATTTCTCCCGATACTGACATTATCGGTTTCTCAGACAGTGCGGGTGTGAATCTAAACTGATAAGCACGCCCAAAGATCAAGAAGACCATTTCTCAAATTAAGGTTCCAGTTTTTCGCTACCAGTGATTGGCGGCTGGTTACACATTTT
This sequence comes from Montipora capitata, assembly GCA_949126865.1. Taxonomy (NCBI): domain Eukaryota; kingdom Metazoa; phylum Cnidaria; class Anthozoa; order Scleractinia; family Acroporidae; genus Montipora; species Montipora capitata. The sequence continues at coordinate 1,743,527 of OX421457.1, read as the reverse complement.
ATGATGCTTTTCAGTGTTTGAAATGTTTCAGTTAAACTTTTGTATCCAAAAAAAGCAGGGAATTTTAGATTGGAGAAACTGAGCATGAGGTAAATACGACAAGTTCGAGTTTATGTACCGCAGCATACACATCATCGTCATTAAGGGAGGTGTTTCGGCAAAAGTGTCTTATGCATTTATCGAGATTCGTAGCCTGCGAGCAGGCTCTCTCTCTCTACCCCCAACCCCAGTCCCTCGGAGGGCGTGCTCGCAGGCTACGAGATTCGGGGCTTCTGAGACCCGCTTGAAGCTCTTTTTTAGGTGGAGAGCGTACGTCTAACTTCCTGTTCGTCCATTTGTTGATCTTCGGCAAGTTGCATCCACTGATTGCGTGCGTACCGGTGTTGAGATGACGTGAACAGCCTTTGCATGTGGCTGCCTCGCTGTGGGGACTATGTAAATTTTGTTTTGCCACCAACATAAACGTTTGGAGGTGGAAGTTTTCTCAGTGCGCAATCTCAGGACCGAAATTCAATACAAATATCTCTTTTTGCGCATAGTCAAGCCTCGTAAATAGAGGAAGTTAATACGTTGACGGGAACGTCCAGGATGCCAAATCACTCTCTTTCAGCCGTTATGTCAGACAAGATAAAAACCGAATGTATTTATTTATTTATTTATTTATTTATTTATTTATTCCCCAATGTTGTGCGAATTACAGCTCATTATTATATGGCTTGTGTTTGTAGCCGATATAACGCGCGCTCTGATTGGCTAATTGTGACTGAATTGTAGGGCATTATTCTCCCGTAATACCCAAGGGTCGATTACGGGCTTGCAAAACAAAGCAAAAGGTAATTAAAAAGCCATATAATAAACTACTTACTAACCGAGCTAGCTCGAGCCGTACTGGGGAATATTGGCCCTCGGTCGTTTTGGTACTGACCTCGCTGCGGTCGGTCCGTACTGCCATGACCTCGGGCCAATATTCTCCAAAGTACGGCCCTCGCGCTCGGTTAGTAAGAAGTTAATAGCCCTTTTCACGGTCAGGTTATCTCATTTGCATTACAATATAATCTAGCATGTATATGAGGCAATTTTGGGCTACTTTGTAGTTTTAACCCGAAATTGCCACGCATTCACGTTAGATTACATTGTAATGCAAATGAGAAAAACTAACCGTGAAAACGGCTATTGGCAGACTAGAGCAGAATTTGAATTCTTCAATTGCTGAAATCGTTGAATGGGCAGCTTCCAGCAAACTCCTGATCAACGAGAGCAGGACCAAAGCTATATTCATCACCGGCAAGCGTCTCCCCTCAAAGATCAATGACGAGATCATGGGCTTTAACCATTAATGGAACTGAACTCGAACTTGTCCCCAGTGTTAACTGCTAGGTCTTAAAACTGACTCTGAATTCTCATTTAATTCCCATGTAGAGAAACTTTGTAAAAAGCTGTCAAAGCGAATCGGAATATTGAAAAAAAAAAAAACAATCCTGCCTGTCCACGAGACCAAGGGTATTGTTTTTTAGTATCACCCAACTAGCGGGACTAATGCAAATCCCGCGTTGTAATTGGCTACGCTACTAGAGGACCTCAAGTAGCGAAAAGCGTGACGCTTTCTTTCGCGTTTATTCCCAAATAAATATTTCTTCAACTTACATTTGCTAGCTTTATTATTGCCTTTTCTGTCCGACTAGTTGGGTGATACTAAAAAAATTAGACCCTAGCTTCGCCCTCAAGGGCCACGGCTCGATAGCCCATTCGGCTTCGCCTCACGGGCTATTGACCCGTAGGCCGCAAGGGCTACGGGGTTTAATTGTTAAATAACCATATAATTTGATCGAGTTCGCATTATGTCAGCACAATCTGGACTAGCTGTGACAAGGAGAATAACCTAGGTTGTGTTTTAAAGTTACAGAAACGAGCAGCTAGGGTAATTTCCGATGCTGATAATCAGGCGTCTAGTGTCAAGCTTTTCATTAGACTCCGGTGGCTTCCTTTTTATCAGGAATCCAAAATAGCTAAATGCTGCGTTGCGTACAAACGTATCAAGATCTATCAAGGGTGAAGTGCCCTTATATATTGAAGGCTCTTTAATGCTCAACAGTCACCAACATAATCGTGCTACAAGATGTATTAACACTTAGATTTTATTTGCCCGAGATTAAGTCGTGTGATCGAAGGCGGTAGATATTCGCAGTTACTACTTGTCAACTTTGGAACAGCTCTCCTTTCCCTAGTCGTCCCTAAAAATGCGGCGGGTCTAAAATCACAGGTCACATTCCACAGGCCACTCGTTGCAGGTCATTGTTTTACCTTTTTGAAAGTAACCCAAACCCCTCACTAGTTTGGCAAACCCTAGGCCTAAAAACCAACCTTAGGCCAAGGGTTAGCCTAATTGAGGGGTTTGGCTGCTTTCCAAAAGGTAAAACAATGACCTGCAACGAGTGACCTGTGGAATGTGACCTGTGTTTTAGACCTGCCGCTAAAAATGGAGCACTCGGGTACCTTTCTTGTACGATTCGTAGAAGACCCGCCATTTTCATCGATCACTGGGAAATTTAACGTGTTTACTGGGGAGATATGGCCCCAGTTTCCCTGAAAATCTCGTCTTCGTAGCTTTTATTACGCCTACATGAAGGCGATTTCACTGAAGGGCATAATTTTTGTTTCGGTCGCGGAGCGCCTTTATTTGAGTTTTTCAGCCACAAGATTACACAAAATACATCGGAAAAGATAAAGAAAAGGATTTGGTTCATTGGATGGATTTTTAAGCCTTGAAATCGCTGAAAAGGTAAGATTTTCGTAGCGTTTTTTAAGCTTTCCCTCGCCTCGTGGTGTTTTGTTTTCCCTCAAAATATTCGCTTGTTTTCGTGCTAAATCTTCCATATTTACCTTAATTACATCTCCAGCGAATTATTTTATCCTTTGGGATGAGTTTTCAGTCCAAAAATTTGTAATTTGGTTGGTTTTGGGCCAACAGACGTTGATTATCTCGTTACTGTAATAACGGGTCGCAAATTTGACACTTATATCTACTTATTATCGTATTACAGATTATCGCTAATCAGATTACTAAAAAAATTCCGAAAATATTCGTGCCTGATCAGTTTTCCGTCAAATTTATGTCCAAGAAAGCTGAGAAAATGAGGAAAGGTTTTTATGTTGCATCCAAATTCGTAATCAACGTTAAAATGACCAACTTCTTCTATTTTTTTTTTTTTTAATTTTGTTCCTTTATATTTTCTTTATATTTTTAATTGTGATTCCCTGTAAGGAAGTTGTATGTTTTTGGAAATTGGGGTTTCCCCCAAAAAATGCAGGTGAAAAGAGGGGTGTTTGAAAATTATAAACCTTAATTTTGCTTTCAAGTGGGTACCTTAAGTAATGGATTATTAAACTCAACCAATATCCTGAATCGCACGCTCTCCAATTTACTGTCATGCTAACTATCCGAAATATCTTAAATGATGTAAATTACACAAAATATCCCACAGGATGGTATGGGGTTGCACTAGAATTTTTAAATGTCTATGAAGATAATTTTTAAACCAGGTGTACCCTAAGGAGAAATCAAAAGAGTGCTTATTTCTAAGACTTCGATTGTACATATTATCAATTAACTCGTCTTATGAAAAGAGCCGAAAGGTGGTGCTTGAACACTGGTAATTTAACCGATGTGCTAGGAATGTAGATATTAGTGTGCATAAGAGATTAAGGATCAAGCTGAACGGCCCAAGATTTCATTTTTATCTTACATGTCATAGATCATGTGATCATGCCAAAGTAACTGATTGGATAGCTTGACAAAGCTCATACATAGCTCAAGATAAAATCAAGAGTTGTCGATTAACTGAATTTTATTTCCTGTGTCAAATAAATTTTCATGACAAAATATTACCAACCAGGGCTACGCATGCAACGGCGGTTTCTTCTTTGACGCCAAAGAATGTGAGTACAACATAATTTCGTGTAGATTTTTTGGCATTTCAGTTTGAAATGAGATTTTTTACGTTTTTGTTGCTAAATATTTAGCGTTTTTAACGTTGGAGAACGAATTCTTCCTGCTGTACGAGATTTTTGTACCAAACCTGAGAAAAACGTTGGGAGGCCGAAATTTCCACAGTACGCATGCTCAGCGCTGAAATCTCGTTCTTGGCCTTAAAATATCATTTTGCGCGATTTTTTCCCTTCGAGAGATCTCATAAATATTTATTATTGCTGTAAAAGAAAAAAAAGGAGGCAAGTTTGTTGACAGGAATGTTTGGCGTGCCAAATCATTCTGTTCCAGCCATCATAGGTCAGCCGTCATAAAAATCGTCGTCTTTATTCAGGAATAAAACACAAAAACTCCCCAACAATGACTGTATTTAGCACCAAAATCAAAACCGAAGAAATAAAAATAAGTATTAGAATTCTCATGATGCTAAGTGCACACACGAGGAAGAGAAGCATTCAAAATATTCTCAAAAAGGCTGGAGCTCCATTAGTGTCTAATCAGCTCTCACGGTCTTCAAGAGGCCATTTCCGAGTTCGTGGTCTGCCTCCTCTTCAAAGCGAATCTAAGTGCGAAGTTTTTGTGATGGTAATTAGTTCTACTTTGCATATGAATGAAAACTAATTTTCATTACAAAAACTTCGCACTTAGACTCGCTTTAAAGAGGAGGCATACATGAACTCGGAAATGACCTGCATGTATTAACTGTGGAGAAAGATCATCCTTTGCAATGAGGACTGTAGAGAGGTTTAGTAGACCTTCCCATATCTCTTATAACCAATAAAAAAGAATTGCGCAGAGAACAAATTTATCTGTCATTTTTAAATGGGGGCATTAAAAAGATGCACGAACTGAGATCCCCGGTGAATTTCTCAGCTAACTTTGGATTTTATATCCAACAGATTCACTAAAGGTAAATTAACCATCGTTTCACAGATTTGCAAAGTGACTTTTCAATCCTTCGTTGGTTAATTTGCCTTTATCAGCTCTTTCCGTCGATGAAACCTAAGTTTTGTGTGTGTGACTCATATCAATGCAGTATTATTTTATAAGGTCGCAGTCTGATAGTAGCTGCAACAAGCTATTCAATTTTCTGGTCACAATTGATAGCAATGGACATGGTTCGCAGAAGTGCTACAGAAGACTCTTTAAACCAAGGGCATTGAACTAGAATCAATCGTGGTAACACTTCTATTTTTTCAAAGTACATATGTATGTTCCAGCCAATATCAATAAATACACATCTCTCTTCATTTAAAGGGTCTTTAAATTAACCATCTCCATAATAATACAAGTACTATTTTATGAAAATGGCATTTTGCAAGAAGCTTGATCCAAATTAGCCTCAAATCGTGCCTGAACGACACTAAAAAGACTTTGGCTTGTCCAAACAGCCAATGGTAAAAGGTTCATCACAGCAACTAGAATGTGTCTTTTCCAGTCCTTTCTCCAAACTGCCATGACGGCCAAATTCTGGAATCGCGTTTCGATCGCCAAGGACAAACTTGTGAAAAGCCACTCGATCAGTAATGGAACTGCAGTCAACTTCGTAAAAGATACCAACAATAACCAGAAGGAGATGTTCTTCATGTAAATAAATTGGTACAAGTGAAAGAATCCATTTATGGAGACAATTGCAGTGGACTCATAGAGCATGCTCATAATAGCGATATCCGCTGTTATTCTTTCGGTACGCGGAGTTCGGTAACGCCCCCAAGGAGCTGAGGCTCGTTTCAAGATTCGTTGGCATATGTGATCGATAACAACAACTGTGCTTCGTTCTATGACTTCGGCAACGCCGTGAATTATTCCAAGATAGGCAATGGCTTTTAAGTTGCCGAGATCCACCTGCATAACCCGGAGTATGATCGCTGAGGCACTATACAATGGCGCCATCATAACGTAAGAATAAGATGGGTGTGTTATTCTCCAAAGTCTCTGAACACAAATACGAGATGTTGTCTTAAAGATGACGGCAATGAGCGGAGAAAATAGAGCGATGATCATTTTGCCTTTTTCGTTTTGTTTGTTATACATAGTATAAA
>OX421457.1:1720000-1727500 GCA_949126865.1 Montipora capitata | reverse complement strand
GTAGCGCTGTCGTGCTGTCATCTACTTCTGAAACTCTGAGTGAAGTACTGCAAGGCAGCTCACGTACTTCTCATCTTGTTGACAGACGTTAGCCGACTAGAAATCCCTTCCTACATTAGCCAAATCCGCAATGAGGTTTTATTGGTAGTTGCTTACTCTTTTGCATGATGTAAGTATCAGTTACAGGGTCGTAAATCAACTTTAAGAATTCGATCAACGAGTTGAGATTTGTTTGTTTTTAATAAAGAATTAATCTGGTTGGAGATTTGTTACACATTTTCGCAAATCTGTTGTAGTCGTCAGAATTTCCCTACACCACAAGGTTATAATGATGATGATGATCATAATAATAATAATAATAATAATAATAATAATAATAATAATAATAATAATAATAATGATAATAATAATAATGATAATAATAATAATAATAATAATAATAATAATAATAATAATAATAATAATAATAATAATAAAAATAACAATTATGATACGACAGATACTCTAAATACATTATTATATATTTACAATATCAAACTAGATAGTTAAAAAGGGGGTAAAAAGTAAGGCTAAATGATAGTTAAAATAGTTAGGCAGAATTAGAAAATCATTGCTGTAGTGTTCTCCAGAGTGAGCTCTGCATCAATTACATAGTGAGAGTTCGCTTCCTACTTCTTGATCCCCTCAGCCAAAGTAACGCAGAGCGCAAGATGGCGATAAATATCAAACTAGGCGATCAATAATAATAGTAGTATTTTATTTACGAAGGGGTTCAAGTCCAAGTTTACTTATTTTCTTCGCACAATTGAGTCATTTGAGGACTATATCGACCCAGTCCAGGAGGTAATCGACGATCTACTACTTCCAACATTCTTTGGCCAGACAGAGCCCCTTCCCGACGAAGTGCGCCAACTCGCTACCTTGACAACGGCCCAAGGGGGACTAGGCGTGCCGGATCTGAGATCGGAAGCACCACAACAGTTTACCGCATCAGCATCAATCACAGCCGCACATGTAGACTCCATAACAACTCAGAGTACCATCATGATAACAGGCGAAAATTCCGTAGAGGAGCTGAAACGTCACCACCAGGCGCTAAAGGCCGAAAGGGAAAAGGCAAAAATGGAGTCGATTGACTCCACCCTCTCCCCTGATCTTCTTCGATTGGCCAATCAAGCAAGAGACAAAGGGGCCAGCTCTTGGCTTAACGCGATCCCCCTCAAAGATCAAGGTCTAGCTCTTAACAAGCAAGAATTCAGAGACTCTCTGCGGCTACGTTACAACTTGCCTCTCACCGACCTACCAGCCCAGTGCGTTTGTGGGGATAGATTCAATGTTGGCCACGCCCTCTCTTGTAAAAAAGGAGGGTTTGTGGCACAAAGGCATGATGGTGTACGAAACCTACTGACATCATTCATCACCAAAGTTTGTAAGAATGTGGAGGCGGAGCCACGCCTCTTACCTCTTGACAACGAACGGATGCATCTTAGAAGCGCAGTTACCAGCTCAGAGGCACGTTTAGACATCAAGGCGGGAGATTTCTGGTCTAGAGGAGTTACAGCATTTTTCGACGTCAGGGTCACGCATGTTAACTCCAAATGTAACCAGAGCAAGCCGACATCCGAAGTCTTTAAAGACCAAGAAGAGGAGAAAAAGCGGAAATATCAGCAACGAGTGCTTGAGGTCGAGATGGGATCCTTTACACCCTTGGTTTTCGGAACGAACGGTGGGATGGGAAATGAGTGCCAACGATTTCTTAAGCACTTAGCAGACAAGTTAGTACAGAAGGACGGTGAGCCCTATAACAACGTCATTAATTGGCTCAGAACTGTCATCTCATTTGAACTCTTAAGATCAGTACATGCGTGCGTAAGAGGGTCCCGAGTACCTTTCCGGAATATAGGAGACTCTCTTGACGATTGCCGGATTAATGTCGCCACCGCTGGCATTTAAATTTTTATTTAATTTGAGTTTTATCATTATTATTATTATTATTATTTATTTTTACCAGATACATGTAAGATTCAAGTTTGTATGAAAGAGTGCTCTATGAAGTTTGTTGTTATTATTATTATTATTATTATTATTATTATTATTATTATTATTATTATTATTATTTTCTTTTTTTGAAGTTTTAAAACAGAGAAATACTTAATTGCTTGTAAATTTATAGTTCTTACCTTTTGGAGATATTTTAATGTTTGTAAATATTTTTATCATGGAAATAAAGTGATTATTATTATCATTATTTAATAGTAGTCGTAGTAGTAGTAGTAATAATAATAATAATAATAATAATAATAATAATAATAATTATTATTATTATTATTATTATTATTATTTAATAATAATAATAATAACACATTTTATATAGCGCTGCTGTCGATGACAATGATCAGAGCGTTGAAACTGAAATGCGGTAAATCTTATAAAAGAATATAAGTATCGCTTATCCAAGGCCGTTATGTATAAATTCGAAGGTTTGAGATTGATTTTGAATTATTCAGGACTTTCCTTCTATTCTAGGTTATTTTTCTTTCAAGAAAACTGAAACATTGCAAATGGAGCGCTCCTTTCTCAAACTCATTGATAATCTACAAAGAAAAGAAAAAAACTTAATTGGCTAAGGTTAAGTCAATGATCGAGACTCTATCAAAACGTACACAAATCGACAATAAAAGCACATGGCCTGCACCGTCCTTATTTCGTCTGTTTCTCGGTGTTAGAATACCCCGATGATGCACGAAGCTCGAGTGAGTTGATACATGTCATCCATGCCAGCTCTTGTCTCGCGCCACTCATCTTATATCGTGGCGTTGGACGACTAGAAAACCCTTGCTATATTGGCCAAATCCTGTCTACTGTTTTCCCTTTTTTACCTTATTGTGTAGGTATTAATAATAGGGTAAATCAACTTCAAAAATTAATGGGCGAGTTCCGACATTTTTGACTCCGTTAAAGTATATTTCCCGTTGACTGTTAGCTACTTTTATTTTTGTCAGAACTCCGGCGACGCCTTGAATAAATTCTGTTCCACCCGAAAGGAAGAAACTTCTCAAATCCGCAGAGTATCAGCCCAGGAGAGACGCATGGAATAAATTGGGCTGGGCACATTCAGACAATGTTATGAGCAGGGCGTCATGACCTCGAAAGGATTGTACTTTTCAAAGTGCTCTCTCGTGATGTTGTTGAATCAAAACTTAGAACCAAAGCCACGGTTTTGAACTCGTTTTTAGAAAATGAATGAAAAAAATTAGCAGAAATAGGAAGGTTTGAACCAGTGTACGTTTTTGAAAATCAAGGAAACCTTTTTTTTCCCGACCACCGAAATATATTCGACATGTGACTTAACAAGAGTAACATTAAAAGGGCAAATTACTGTTGACAACCATGGCTACATAATGACAGTTTCTTAGTTGATAATTAATTTAAAATGCTATCTTCACGTATAAAGATATCATGTTTTCGCGCGAAAGCTCACTTGGTATTTCATTGGTGTTCATATAATAAAAAGCAATAATATATGTTTATATCGGATCTCTCGAAGACAAAATACGCGCAAAAAGTAGCCAGAGATTCTGCTTTAAGCGTGTTATAGGGTTACAGCAGTCAGCATAATTAAAGTATAATTACAATAGATTATTTCAGATAATTACATCATTTGAGCTAAATAATTTAAATATAATAATTGAAATAGTTAATTAATCAATTAAGCATAATAATAAGAGACAGGTAAATAATTATTATTTAACAAGTAAAAACAAATAACAATAATAATATTAATAACATTACACAACATTACTAACTACAGACAAAAATTACGGAAATTATATAGTTATATAGTTAATTACAGCACATTTACAGAGATAGGACCTAAACAAATTTAAAAGCTATGAATTCTGCGATGTAATGAAAATAACATATTTTTTTAAATATTCTTTATAAAGTCTCCCTTAAAAAGTTTACGGAAGTCTTTATGGATGGAGTTTCAGAGTTTCGTTCCGTTTTGTATCGTATTACAGTGCGACGCCCCTACCAATCAGAAGATATACCACGAACAAATGTGCGTTGCTGGAGATTAGTTAGATACATAATGCATCATTTCAGGAAATTCCCTCTTACACCATACCGATGCAACTTGACAATTAATTAAGTATGCTCAACCAAAATCGAAAGCCTTAAGTCTAAGAAAATCACATCGACTTGACCTCTGTTATTAAGAGCGTCAGCCCAATTATTATGGACAAGATTGAACTGTCTGTGTAACTGTTTACCTCCCCTCAAATCATTCGAGTGCTGTGAAATTTCTGTGGTTTTTGCCTAGTATTGATAATAAGGGTATACCGCTATAATTTTCCACTAGATTTGGCTCACCATCGTTAAAAACAGGTGAAACGTTAGCTCGCTCCCATGGCAGAGGTACAACCGCCCTTTTAAAAGAATGGTTATACAACGCACAAATGGGTTTTGCTAATGTTCTCTCAGCTTCTCTAAGTAACGGGCTGGCACATTATCAGCACCTGACGCCTTATATACTTGTATTCAGATTTTCTAAGATCTCTTGCACTTCCGAACAGTTAGTTTCTAAGGAATCAGAACAATTCTAATCACTATATATCGTGCAGCAAAATTTTATCAACTGCCAGTGTAGATGATTGATCAAACACAGCATGTTGATAATGCAAGTATATTATTTCAAGAAAATGGCATTTTGCAAGGAAATTGATGCAAAGGATCCTTAAATCGTGAGTACACAAGATCAAAAAGACTTTGACCTGTCCAAACAGCCAACGGTACAATGTTCAACTCAGCAACTAAAATGTGTCTTCTCCAGTCCTTTCTCCAAACTGCCATGACGGCCAAATTCTGATATCGCGTTTCAATCGCCGAGGAGAAACTTGTGAAAAGCCACTCGATCAGTAATGGAACTGCAGTCAACTTGGTAAAGGATAGCAACAATGACCAGAAGGAGATGTTTTTCATATAAATGAATTGGTACAAGTGAAAGAATCCATTTACGGAGACAATTGCGGTGGACTCATAGAGCATTCTCATAATAGCGATATCCGCTGTTATTCTCTCGGTAGGTGGAGTTCGGTAGCGCCCCCAAGGAACTGAGGCTCGTTTCAAGATTCGTTGGCATATGTGATCGATGACAACAACTATGCTTCATTCTATGACTTCGGGAACGCCGTGAATTATTTCAAGATAGGCGATGGCCTTTAAGTTGCCGAGTTCCACCTGCATAACCAGGAATACGATCGCTGATCCACTGTACAATGGCGCCATCATAGCGTAAGAATAAGCTGGGTGTGTTATTCTCCAAAGTCTCTGAGCACAAATACGAGATGTTGCCTTCAAGGCCACCCCAAGGAGGGGAGAAAATAGAGCGATGATCAGTTTTCCTTTTTCGTTTTGTTTGATATACGCAGGATAAAGGAATGAAGAAGTAATGATTCCCAAGATAAAAGTTAAACAATAAATGGCTGAAAAAAGCATGAAAACAGCGCATTTTTGTCGCTTTGAGTGAATGTAGAAGTGATTTGCTAAGACGTAGTTGTGGCCAAAAATACTCGTGACAAAAAGAATGTCAAGAGGGATGACTTGTTCGTCGGAAAGCGGGAACGATTTACTGATTCCCAGAACTTGTAAAGTCACTCGGTACAATGAATCCAAGAAATACACGAACATGCAACATAAAAACGGTTTTTTCTTCGCTCCTGACAGTTGATATGGACGGAACAGAACTAGCGCAAGTAAGGGCACCCAAATATACAAGAAAAAGTGAGAGACGACATCACAAATAACATGTATCCACTGTATCTTTAGCGAAATCGAGGTATTTTGTTCAAAATGACAGTTTAGAAAAAAGTTATAGCTGAGATAAGAGGTCACTGTGAACAACATACCAATAGCGATGGCTGATAGAAGCGAAATCGAAGCACCGATCACCGTTGACTTACACATCGCTCGCAAAGCAGATGGTCTAAGCTGCTTCCAGGACATTGCCTCATCGAGATCCGCTTCCTGATTTTTGCCTTGTTCTGCGATATCTCCGAGGGAACAAGCGTTTAAAGAATCTGTCTTAACTCTAGCCTGCGAACGCAGACGTACTTCCGGCCCGTCTGCGTTCGGAGGCTACCTTAACTCTACAGGAGGCTGGTTAAAAATCATCCACCGTCGCCTCTTTGTCGCTGTATTCCTGATAAATAATCTCATCCACTGGTTGAGCGTACCATTCTCGGCCTCTATTTTGCAAAAGGCTGTATTCTAAGGTTTCTTGACTAAATTTAGGGTCCGGTCCTTTGGGCTGTATTGTTCGGATACACTACTTGTAAAAGTAAAAACGATTTTCCCAAATACTTCGATGCATGTGCGTCCATCCATTTAGCACTTTTTTAGGAAAAATCCAATAGTCCCGGCACTATTTTAAAAGAAAACAGGATGCCTTGCATTTTTTGAGGAAACAAGCGGGTTTTTTGACAAGGTTTTATCGATAGTTGCTACTGGACTAAATTATGACTCTTATTAATCATTTGATTTGCTTCCACCAAAGTGACTTCCTTTCGTTTTACGTAGACGGTTTGGGAGTAGTCTACGCTGTTGTGGTACTATGATTGCTAGCTCTCATTTTAAGTTGTTGCTACAGCTGTATTTCGCCGAGAAAACTGAAACGCTCTGACTGAAACACAAGACAGGTCACGCGCCTTTCATCTTAATGACTAGAAAACCCTTGCTACATTACCCAAATCGTTACTCATTTTCACAGATCTGTTGTATTTATCAGAATTTCACTATTTCTACACCACAGGGACAATGGCTGTTTCATTTAGGTCTGATCAGATTCTTCCACACAGCTCTGTCCTTACAGTTACACAGGGTGAGATTGGACATCCTGGCAGATAAACACATCTGTCACAAGGTCTGTGGTGGACTGTGCCAGTCGGTGCATTGTGACATGCACTTCACATGGAGCAGAGATAAACAAACCTATCATCTGGTCAGTCACTGCAACAGATACTGGAGTCAGTTTGTCTTGGCCTGTCCTTGCCACTGATATTACCTTTATCTGCCAAGAATGTGCTGTTAGTCCAGCAAAAGCTAGCAGTACTCAAATGCTTTGCAAGCAGTTTCATGAAATGGTCAATTAGAAAATACTGTAATATACACCTTATTCACAAATGGCCGCCAACCTGAGACGAGCGCGCGGCCAAACATGGAATCGAGGCGTTTTGGGATAAAAATTTGTTTCCGTGCAAACTTTGGCCAACTTACGTTGAAATTATCGGTCATCTAAAAGGGAATATCGCTTTCCGAAAGGACTACAGACATACTTTCACTTGTTTCCTTCGATGATCTTAAAGTTTTATCCCAAAACGCCTCGATTCCATGTTTGACCTCGCGCTCGTCCCAGGTTGGCGGCCATTTGTGAATAAGGTGAATAGTACTAAATATCTCTAAAATCTCGTTCTTTGTTGCTTCGTAATGTTCATCACCGCT
>OX421457.1:1690000-1712500 GCA_949126865.1 Montipora capitata | reverse complement strand
CAATTCCGAAAATATTCGTGCCTGATCAGTTTTTCCGTCAAATTTATGTCCAAGAAAGCAGAGAAAATGAGGAAAGGCTTTTATGTTGCATCCAAATTCGTAATCAACGTTAAAATGACCAACTTCTTCTAATTTTTGTTTTTTGCTTTATTTTGTTCCTTTATATTTTCTTTATATTGTTAATTTTAATTCCCTGTAGGGAAGTTAAATGTTTTTGGAAATTGGGGGCCCCCTAAAAAAAATGCAGGTGAAAAGAGGGGTGTTTGAAAATTATAAACACTTTCAAGGGGGTACCTTAAGTATTAAACTCAATCAATATCCTGAATCGCACGCTCTCCAATTTACTGTCATGCTAACTATCCGAAATATCTTAAATGATGTAAATTACACAAAATATCCCACAGGATGGTATGGGGTTGCACTAGAATTTTTAAATGTCTATGAAGATAATTTTTAAACCAGGTGTACCCTAAGGAGAAATCAAAAGAGTGCTTATTTCTAAGGCTTCACTTGTACATATTATCAATTAACTCATCTTATGAAAAGAGCCGAAAGGGAGTGCTTGAACAGTGATAATTTAACGGATGTGCTAGGAATGTAGATATTAGTGTACATAAGAGATTAAAGATCAAGCTGAACGGCCCAAGATTTCATTTTTATCTTACATGTCATAGGTCATGTGATCATGCCAAAGTAACTGATTGGATAGCTTGACAAAGCTCATACATAGCTCAAGATAAAATCAAGAGTTGTCGATTAACTCAATTTTATTTCCTGTGTCAAATAAATTTTCATGACAAAATATTACCAACCAGGGCTACACATGCAATGGCGGTTTCTTCTTTGACACCAAAGAATGTAAGTACAACATAATTTCGTGTAGATTTTTTGGCATTTCAGTTTCAAATGAGATTTTTTACGTTTTTGTTGCTAAACGTTTAGCGTATTTAACATTGGAGAACGAATTCTTCCTGCTGTACGAGATTTTTGTACTAAACCTGAGAAAAACGTTAGGAGCTCGAAATTTCCACAGTACGCATGCTCAGCGCTGAAATCTCGTTCTTGACCTTAAAATATCTTTTTGCGCGTTTTTTTCCCTTCGAGAGATCTCAATCTTTATTATTGCTGTAAAAGAAAAAAAAGGAGGCAAGTTTGTTGACAGGAATGTTTGGCGTGCCAAATCATTCTGTTCCAGCCGTCATAAAAATCGTTGTTTTTATTCAGGAATAAAATACAACAAGACAAAAACTCCCCAACAATGACTGTATTTAGCACCAAAATCAAAACCCAAGCAATAAAAATAAGTATTAGAATTCTCATGACGCTAAGTGTACACACGAGGAAGAGAAGCATTCAAAATATTCTCAAAAAGGCGGCAGCTCCATTAGTGTCTAATCAGCTCTCACGGTCTTCAAGAGGCCATTTCCGAGTGTTCATGTCTGCCTCCTCTTCAAAGCGAGTCTAAGTGCGAAGTTTTTGTGATGGTAATTAGTTATCCTTTACATATGAATGAAAACTAATCTCATTACAAAAACTTCGCACTTAGACTCGCTTTGAAGAGGAGGCATACATGAACTCGGAAATGACCTGCATGTATTAACTGTCGAGAGAGATCATCCTTTGCATTGAGGACTCTGCGCAGATAGGTTTAGTAGACCTTCACATATCTCTTATGACCAATAAAAAAGAATTGTGCGGAGAACAAATTTATCTGTCATTTTTAAATGGGGGCATTAAAGAGATGCACGAACTGAAATCCCCGGTGAATTTGTCAGCTAACTTTGGATTTTATATCCAACAGATTATAAAGGTAAATTAACCATCGTTTCACAGATTTGCAAACTGACTTTTTTTTCCTTCGTTGGTTAATTTGCCTTTATCAGCTCTTTCCGTCGATGAAACCTAAGTTTTGTGTGTGTGACTCCTATCAATGCAGTATTATTTTACAATTGTTCTATAAAAAAATCCCTTCATTCATGTTCTTATAAGGTCGTAGTCTGATAGTAGCTGCAATAAGCTATTCTGATCAATTTTCTGGTCACAATTGATAGCAATGGCCGTGGTTCGCGGAAGTGCTACAGAAAACTCGTTTAAACAAGGGCATTGAACTAGAATCAATCGAGTCGGAAATTCATCCGGCGCAGAGCAGGAATGAAATGCTGTGGAGGGAATGACAGCTCCAAGAAATCTCCTAGGTCACAAGATTGAAGCATTTGAGCTAATTACGAAAGATTACAGATTCAACTCCTGCTGAGTGGTAAAACCTGTATTTTTTCAAAGTACATGTATGTTCCAGCCATCATCGATAAATACACATCTCTCTTCATTGAAAGGGTCTTAAAATTAACCATCTCCCTCATAATATAAGTACTATTTTTTAGAAAATGGCATTTTGCAAGAAACTTTAGGCAAAGGAACCTCAGATCGTGCCTGGACTAAAGTAAAAAGATTTTGACTCGTCCAAACAGCCAATGGTAAAACGTTTAACACAGCAACTAGAATGTGTCTTCTCCAGTCCTTTCTCCAAACTGCCATGACGGCCAAATTCTGGTATCGCGTTTCAATCGCCAAGGACAAACTTGTGAAAAGCCACTCGATCGCTAATGGAACTGCAGTAAACGTGGTAAAAGATGACAAAACGTGCCTGTGGGATTTGTTCTTCACATAAATGATTTCGTACAAATGAAAGAATCCATTGATGGAGACAATTGCGCTGGATTCATAGAGCATGCTCATAATAGCGATATCCGCTGTTATTCTCTCGGTACGCGGAGTTCGGTAACGCCCCCAAGGAACTGAGGTTCGTTTCAAGATTCGTTGACATAGGTCATCGATGACAACAACTGTGCTTCGTTCTATGACTTCGGCAACGCCGTGAATTATTCCAACATAGGCGATGAATAGTAAGTTGTGGAGATCTACCTGCATAACACGGAACATGACCGCTGAGGCACCGTACAATGGCGCCATCATAACGTAAGAATAAGCTGGGTGTGTTATTCTCCAAAGTCTCTGAACACAAATACGAGATAATGTCTTCAAGGCTACCCCAATGAGCGGAGAAAATACAGCAATGATCAGTTTGCCTTTTTCGTCTTGGTTGATATACGCAGGATAAATACATGAAGAAAAAATGATACCTACTATGAAAGGTAAACAATAAATGGCTGAAAAAAGCAAGAAATAAGCACGTTTTTGTCGCTTTGAATGAAGGTACAGATGATTTGCTAACAAGTAGTTGTGACCCAAAACACTCAGAATAAAGAGAATGTTTAGAGGGATGACTAGTTCGTCGGAAAGCGGGAACGATTTACTAATTTCCATAGCTTGTAAAGTCACTCGATACAGTGAATCTAAGAAGTATATCAATATGCAACATCTAAAGAGTTCTTTCTTCACTCCTGACAGTTGATATGAACGGAAAAGAACAAGCGCAAGTAAGAACATCCAGGTATACAAAAAGAAGCAAGAGATTATATTACAAGACACCAGCACCCATTGTAACTTTAGCGAAATGAGGGTCTTATTTTGAAAATGGCAGTTTAGAAAAGTCTTATAGCTGAGAAAAGAGGTCCCTGTGAACAACATACCAATTGCAATGGCTGAGAGAAGCGAAATCGAAGCACCGATCACCGTTGACTTACATAGTGTTCGCAAAGCAGATGGTCTAAGCTGCTTCCAGGACATTGCTCGATCGAGATCCGCTTCCTGATTTTGGCCTTGATCTGCGATTTCTCCACGGGAACCAGCGTTTAGAGAGGCTGGTAAAAAATCATGCACCGTCACCTCTTTGTTGCTGTATTCCTGATAAATGATCTCGTCCACTGGTTGAGCGTACCATTCTCGGCCTGTATTCTGCAAAAGGCTGTATTCTGAGGTTTCTTGACTATATTCGGAGTCCTCATAGTTTGGGCTGTATTGTTCTGATACACTACGTGTAAAACTAAAGATAATTTGTCCAAACACTTCGATAAACCAGCTTCCATGCATTTTATAGTTTCTTCAAGGAAACTAAATCATGCAGTATTTTAAACGATAACTTGGTTATGCGACAAGCTTATGTATCCAGAATGTAATCATCTCTCACTCAAGGCCGTTATTTATTAATCCGCTTCACAAGGTATCAATAGGCCTCAACAAGTCATCACACCGTATCACACCTTATCACAAGGTATCAATAGGCCTCACAAGTCATCACACGTTATCACAAGGTATCAATAGGCATCACAAGTCATCAATAGGCCTCACAAGTCATCACACCGTATCACACCTTATCACAAGGTATCAATAAGCCTCACAAGTCATCACACCTTATCACAAGGTATCAATAGGCATCACAAGTCATCAATAGGCCTCACAAGTCGTCACACTGTATCACACCTTATCACAAGGTATCAATAGGCCTCAACAAGTTATCACACCTTATCACAAGGTATCAGTAGGCCTCACAAGCCATCACACCTTATCACAAGGTATCAATAGGCCTCACAAGTCATCACACCTTATCACAAGGTATCAGTAGGCATCACAAGTCATCACAACCTATCACACTTTATCACAAGGCATCACAAGGTATCACTATGCATCACAAGTCATCATACCGTATCACAAGGTATCACAAGTCATCACATTGGTATCGAAAAAGGAAAGGAACTTTATTTAAGTGTCTAGTCGTTTTAGCGCTGGAGCACTAATTGGGAACTCTGTAAACTGAAATTAACAATTAACACAAATCAAGTCAAATATTGGTTTTTGAGGAGAGGGGAAACCAACAAATTCAACCCACATATGATGCTGAGTCTGGGAATCGAACCCGGGCCACATTGGACGCTCATCTCAGACCAATTAAGTATTTATGATCTTTTGGAACAATCTGTCAGAAAGCTCTACCATAAAATTATAGAGGACGAACACCATGTGTCATATTCTTTCGTAACGATTAAAAAGCCCCGGCCAAACGAGAGCGAGAGTTGATAAGAGTTGAAACCATTGAGAGCTCGTTAGAGTCGATGAGAGTGATCGCGAGTTGGCCAAACGAAAACGAGAGTTGACGACAGTTTCACGCCCAAACAAAAGAGAGAGCCTGTGAACCACCCTGGGAAAAACCTTTCTGACGTAAATATGGCGACTAGCAGACAGCCGGTATATTCAGTCGTTTGGCGTTGTCCTTGGTTCTCCAACCCGACGCCATATTATTTTTCCCTTTTTATCTGAGCCCGCTGGAAAAAAAAGGTAACTGCTGACCCTCAAAACTCTCTCTCAAACTATCATGCGGGCCAAAAGAGTCAAAACTGTCATGAAAAGTTTGAGCAGGTTCAAATTCCATGAGACTCTCGATGAGAGTAGCCGAAAGTGGATGAGAGCTCCTGGCCGAACGAGAGTTTCAACTTTCGTCAACCGTCGCTTTCGTTTGGCCAGAGCTTAAAGGACTTTTCTCAAACGCTTCGATGAAAGACATTTCAGTTACCTTTAGTTAAAACTGAGCCTTTCAAAAACCGTTTTATAAATAGGCTATGCTTCAATTATAAGTTAAGAATATGATACTCCTTTAATTGTAATTTTTATGACTTGTACCTTTTGATATGTAATTTATCGATTGAATAATTATTGTTATTATAATTTTTTTTTTATTCTTATTCCCGCACCAAACGTGTAGATCTAAAAAATGTCTAAAACAGATCTTGAAAATAGCCTTGAAAAAGTCTATTTTATGTCTGGCGACATCTTTCAAAGGAAAGTCTTGGAAAAGTCAGTAATTTGAGCTAAAATGAAAGACTTTTCTAGACATTTTGACAGCTATACATTCTTAGATTAAAACTAGACGTTCTCGAGACTTTTACTCAAGAGCGGTTCCCTCGGCGAAAAAGTCTCGAAAATGTCTAAAATAGGGCTAAAATGTCTTAAAATTGTCTAGAATGAAAGACAAATCCAAGACTTCACTCAACACGTCGGTCAAAACAACTTGATGACTGACAAGAATTCGAACGTTTTCGGCCGCGTTTGACACGTTCTGTTCAGTACAGGACAAATTCATCCCACAATATTTACTCGTCGCGTTACATCCGCTGCTCAACAACAGCGTATTTTTAACGCCGTCTTTTCAGCAGAATTTAATATTTGATCAAGTGATAATGATTCATAAAGTTTAACATTAACATTAAATTTCCAGCTGTGTTGAAAAGCATATGAAAATATTGCTTTGTAGAGCTAAAAAGGTCAAAATATCTTTAAGTCCGATCCAATATAATTTTATGAATTGCAACACAAAATAATTCAAATCCTTGAGAAACCTCATTTACTTAAAGGATAATACGGTATATGAGATGCTATTTTCCTAAATGATGCTTTTACACTAACTGCTACTTGTACTTACGTGCACCAACATGAACATTGAACATTGAACATTGAACATTGAACTCCGGGTAGCTTAAATTATCCACGGCTCGATCACTTCTCAGGATTTACAAGATTGCTTGCACAGACATGCCATCTGGAAACGACAAACTTTAGATTTCTTTAGATTTTTGATCCACAAAAATAATCAAAAACGGAGCACCCATAGCCACGCACGCAATTACAAGTTGCGTGAATATAAATTGTTTCACGTCAACTTTACAGTGGAATGATGGCGTTCTAGGTTACCAGGGCAACGAAACAGTGACGTCGTGGTTTTTGATTAGCAGCAATTTTACGCTTTATCTTTATTCGATCTAAGCTTTTGAAATGATACGCAGGGTACTAATCCTGAGGTGTTTGTCTAACGTTTAACGAAGTTTGAAGAAAATCGTAAAAGCCGATTTTAAAATGCCCCTGTGACCAAAAAATCAATTCATATTTTTCTTTGGATTTCAAAACTATGTCAACAAATCACTAAGTGACCCACGTTTTAAGCCTTGATTTCAAAAAGACACCTCTTTATTTTAACTGTAATTTACCTATTTAATGGTCCGCCATTACTAACATTATGTTCTTGAGAGAGCTGGATCGAGGAGAAAATGACGTCAAAGGCTCACTAGTTTAAGAATGCAATACGTGTTTACGCCGCAAAAGTAATATGCAGCACGGTGGTTTTGGGCTTTCAGACTTTTAAACTCACGCTTTGCGTATATAATAAGCTGCGTTCACACGCTGAAATTTTAAGATAGTGAGCCTCTGACGTCACGTTTCCCTGGATCCAACCGTCTGAGGTCCAATCGGTCAGTTTTGATCGTGAGTAATGGTGGAACGTGAAATCCAAAACTTACACTCAAAGTAAACGGCCTTTGGATTAAAATCAAAGCTCAAAATTTTGCCAGTCAGGTGTTTAGCAAACACACTTTCAAAATCTGAAGGAAAAAAGGAAGTGGTTTTTTTTATCACAGGGGCACTTTAAGTTATTCGAGAGAGAAGTTTTTACGCCTAAAATACTCAATTTGCCCGTTACTCTTACAATAACTTTCAAAAGAAGCGCTGTTTTAAATATATAGAAGAATCGCTTGTCATGTAAGTCTTTAAGAGGTATCAAGCTAGCTCTCCGTGAAATTTCATGATATAAACTGCTTTTGATGGCCGTTGACAAACTTCAACGGAAAGCATTATATTTTGCGGAATTTCGTCAAACTTCGTTCCCAGAACGCCTGGCGGTCTAGCTGAAAAACTGGTCGATGAATTTTTCTTAAAATCCTGTATTCTGTAATTAAGCATATTTCCAAATAACTTGCCAAGCGCCGACAGAATTGAAGCTCTTTAAGACACTG
Source organism: Montipora capitata (assembly GCA_949126865.1). Classification (NCBI taxonomy): domain Eukaryota; kingdom Metazoa; phylum Cnidaria; class Anthozoa; order Scleractinia; family Acroporidae; genus Montipora; species Montipora capitata. The sequence continues at coordinate 1,704,764 of OX421457.1, read as the reverse complement.
AAAAAAAATCCCAAAGTTCGGTATATTCTTTGAATCTCCGCTCACGTTTCTACACTCTCTTTGTTTACACCACTCGAGCTGACTCTTCCACATTCCAGCATGCAAAACTGGTTCCACTAATGATCCCAAGTATCACTTTGGTCACGCTCTCGTGGTAACGCGTCGTGTTGGAAAATCACTTTTCACTTGTTTAGCCTGAAAAATGTTGCGTTTGAAAGCTTCAGCCTTTCCCTTCTTGCTTTCTCCTCGGAAAACCATTTTTTTCTTCCAACACGACGCGAGTTGTTTCCTTCTCTTAGCTTTTGCAGCGGTGCAATTATTGGTAAAAATCTTGCGAATCTTTTATGGGTCCAGTGGGCGAATGTTGAGGCTGTGGCACTGGCCAGCAAATAAGCTGAAAAAGAAATCATCAAGACAAAGTCACAGACAGCAGCAGACAGCTGTCCTTTTGCGGTTCCTCTTTCCGTTTGTTATGTGGTTTTCTTTTTCTTCCGCTTATTGGTAGCAGAGTAGGTGCAGATTGTCTTCATTTGCTAAACATTATAAAACGTTTAAATAATGTGACCATAGAGTAATATATACAATCACTCGGACGACCAGAACTATACGTAATTGTAATGGTTTCACGAAATTTCACGGCACGAATTCGACCACTTGTTGTGTACGCATAAAACTAGACTTTCACTGGTTCTGTTTTTTCTTCATCTGAGTATTATGGTCAACTGAAATTAATTTACAATCATAGCTACATGAGATTTACGCGATATACAAGATTAATCATCAGTCATGCGGTCGATCTGGCACATGAATACCTACAATAGTCTCTTGACCTTTGAATGATCTCCGTACTAAATCACATCATTACGACGAGTACAATGATCACTTAAAAATCACTTACCAACGTTGGCGGGTTACAACGTGCCTTTCTAAATCCTTCATTCACAATCACAATTCCGTTTCACTATTCAATCACGTTTTCAAATCCAATAAAACTAAATTCGACTAAAATCACGAGACTTATCAGGAACGGCAAATTGTCAATCATCAGGAAACAAAACGAAAAACTTCCGTTGCAGTAACATGGCTCCCCTAAATTGAAACATTAATTTAAATAATCCAGATCCCTAAATCATAGTTCAAATCAGTTCATAATGACTTATTCTATTCACAATTCGTGTTCATTGTCCACACCTCATAGGCAAATCATCGAGTGGGGTGATCGCACACGCTTGCTTAGATCTTGTCTTGGCTCTCCAATGGGGAATCCCCGGTCTTCACTTATCGCTAGGTGACATGAGCAGCACAAGTTTCTGGACTGGTCTCTCTAGTACTGTCGTAGTACCTAGGCGTTTTCCTTTGGAAGTGAGGTTAGGATTGCCTACTGCAACGCTAACCTTGCGCACTAGTTTGTCTGTATCTTGGGTGACGCTTATCACACGAACTAAGCGCCAGTTGTTTCGCGGAACATTGTCGTCCTTGATCAGAACAATGTCATCTTGCTCGAGGTTGCGTCTCGGGCGGATCCATTTCTGACGTGCTTGAAGGGACTGCAGAAACTCCCGTTTCCAACGGCTCCAAAACTCGTTAGTAAGGTGCTGCACGCGTCGCCACCACTTCTTGGCGTATTCGTCTGCTTCTTGGAAGTTTCCTGGAGGTGGAAGAACGACCTTGCTCTTTCCCGTTAACAAATGATTTGGAGTTAGGGCCTCCACAGTGTCGGCTGAAGTGAGGTTGTCTGCAGTCAGCGGCCTGCTGTTAACCACTGCTTCTGCCTCGCACATGAACGTGCAGAGCGCTTCATCGTTAAGTTGGCGTCCGTTCGTTTCTAAGAGAGCTGAGAGTACGCCTCTAACCGTTCTAATCTGACGTTCCCAGACGCCTCCCATATGGCTTGCTGAGGGCACGTTCAATTTAGTTTCAAACCAGTCACAGCTCCGTTTCAGCATTTCTATCTGAACTTTCTCCTTATCCATTTCGAGCAGCGCATCCTTCAACTCTCGCTTTGCTCCAACAGGGTTTGTGCCTTGGTCGCTTCTCATTTGACGTACTGGGCCTCTTCTGCATATAAAACGTCGCAGGGCGTTAATATAGGAGTCAGTTTCAAGGCTGTATGCGACCTCAAGATGGATTGCTCGGGATGCCAGGCAGGTAAAGAGGATTCCATATCGCTTGAGTTCCTTGCGTCCTTCTTTCACGTAGAAGGGGCCAGAATAATCCACGGCGCAGTGGGTGAAAGGAGGTGAAGGAGTCACCCTGTCCCACGATAAGTCGGCCATCTTTTGTTCTGCAGTCCTTGCCCTCAGTTTCCTACAAGTAGTGCATGCATGTATCACCTTAGAAACCAAGGCGGAGCAACCGATGATCCAGTAGCGTGAAGCGCGGATCTCGTTGAGTGTGAGGCCTTGCCCCTGATGATTGGCCGTTTCATGGAGGCATCTTGCTATCAGCCAGGAAACATGACCTTCCCTAGGTAAAAGGACTGGATGCTTCACGTCCTCCGAAATGCTTGCTGCCTTAATTCTTCCGCCTACCCTGAGCATGCCGTTATTGTCTACGAAAGGGTCTAGGCGGTAAAGGGGACTGCTATTCTTAAGTTCTTTGTTCTTCACTCTGGGTTCCTCCGTGCGTAAGGGATTCAGCTCATTCTTTAGTCTACTCAGTTCATCCCTGAAGGCTTCATTCTGAACGGCCTTGATGACGAGTCGTTCCGCTTCGCTCATAGTCTCGACAGTTACAGGGTCTTCAAAATTTTGCACCACGCTGCGCCTCGTATCTCCGCCCGTCGCCTTTGTTTTCCACGTTGTGACGATGTTCAGGCACCTTCCCAAGACTCTCTTGGCGCGAAACCAGTTTGAAAATCGCTTGACCACCTCCAGCACGTAAGAGGGCTCAATAGTGACAGTGTTAAGAACTGTTGTCTTCTTAACTTCCTTGTCGTCTGCGTGTACGGTGGGAGGCTCATCATCGAAATCTTGCCACCTATCATGTGGCTCCCAAAGAAATGTAGGTCCGTGTAACCATCGAGATGTCTTCAGAAGCTCCTTTGGGCTTAGGCCACGAGATGCGTCATCCGCTGGGTTGTTATCACTGTCGACATACTTCCACTGTTCGGGTTGCGTGTGATCTCTTATTTGCTGGACGCGATTTGCAACATATGTGTGAAATCGACGCACCTCATTGTAGATATACCCCTGGACTACCTTACTGTCAGTCCAAAAGACTTCTTTTACTCCAGCATAAGTCAGCTCTCGTCCCAACGTGCGGCTAACTCTCACGGACGTAAATGCGGCTGTCAGTTCCAGTCTTGGTATTGTGACCGGCTTCAGGGGGGCTACACGGGCATTTCCCATCACTAGTGAGCAATGCACCAGATCGTTGACATCTGTGAAGCGAAGATAAGTACACTGTCCATATCCTTCGGTGCTCGCGTCTGAGAAATGGTGTAGTTCGACTTTCTTGATATCTCTCATTCCACTTGGTCTAAAGCATCGTGGAATCCGCATTTTCTCTAGGAGGGGTAGCTCCCTCACCCATCTTTGCCACTGGGCCTGCATTGTTTCTGGAATCGGATCATCCCAGTCAATAGCTTCCTTACATAAGAGCTGTAGGATCCTCTTACCGCGGAGTAGGAAAGGTAAGGCAAATCCTAGTGGGTCGTAGATCGAGCTTACCGAAGACAGGATACCTCTCCTTGTCATCGGCCTGTCGACCTTTAGTGCGATTCGGAATTGAAAGGTGTCGCTCTCCATGCACCATTCCACACCCAGGACACGGTGTTCAGGTCGAGGTTCTTGATGTTCTTCGCTCGGTCTTCTTCTGGGATTGACTCAATCACTTCTCTTTCGTTAGAAGTAAACTTATGCAGGTGAAAACCTCCACTCCTGCACAACTCCGCTCCCTTCTTCACTAGAGAGATAGCACTCTCGATTGTGGCTGTCGAAACGAGGCCATCATCAACATAGAAGTTCTCCTTGACGAACGTAGCTGCCTCGGCTCCGTGAACGCTCTCACCATCTTGAGCGGCTTGTCGAAGGGCCAAGTTCGCACAGCCTGGAGACGACGTTGCTCCGAACAGATGCACTCGCATTCGATACTCCTCGGGTTCCTTCGTTATATCCCCCTTATCCCACCACAGAAAACGGAGGTAGTCGCGATGTTCTTCATTTACGCGCACCTGGTGAAACATCCCTTCGATGTCGCACGCAACCGCTACCTTGTCTTGTCGGAAACGGGACGGGACCCCAACTAAGGAATTCGTCAAATCTGGTCCTTGCAAAAGGTGACGGTTAAGAAAGTGGCCTTGAAATTCAGCCGAACAATCGAAGACTACGCATATTTTCTCTGGTTTCTTGGGGTGGTAGACTCCATTTTGGGGAATATACCACACCCTCTTGTACTCTGATGGAGCCTTCTCAGCATGACCCTCTTCAAGCATCTTCTCTACAAAGGCTACGTAGTCTTTCTTATACCTTGGATTCTTTAAAAAACGCTTCCTCAGCTGTTCCAGCCGTGTCTCTGCTAGCTTCCGGTTGCACGGCATGCTGATCATTTGGTCACGAAATGGAAGCGGCATCTCATAATGGCCGTCATCTGTTTTATGGATACCGCTAGTCGTTATCTCGATGAATCTCTTGTCTTCTTGGGACATCTCTCTGTTGTCGTGCTCTTGCCTTTCAGAGAAATCCTGCTCGAACATGCGTAGGATAGCATGCGGTGTCATCACTTCCTTATATGTCGTCGGGGTCACGAATCGGGTGGGTGATTGACTGTCGTTAGCAATCTCTCTCGTGGCTATCCTGTGACAGCTTGCATATGGCGTAGTATCATTATCATCACCGTTATCGTGACCACTTGGGGCGCCAACCACTCCCCAACCCAAGGCCGTTCTTATTGCATATGGCTCTGAAGGCTTCCCTGTAACAAGACTTCGAGGCTTTATAGCACGGACGCAGTTGTTTCCGATGAGGAGTCCCACCTTAAGATTTTCTTGGTAAGAGGTAAGGTCATCCGCAATAGAAGTGAGGTGTTTGTACCTAAGTGCAGTCTCAGGGCGAGGAATCTGTTCTCGGCGGGATGGGATTTGATCTCTTGAGTAGGTCTTCGGAAGCTCTATGTTCTCACCCTTGTCGTAACTTGAAATAACTAGGCCTTCGAGCCTTTGGGTGCTTACAGTCTCTACGGAGTGCATGGTTCCTAGTTCCAGAGGTATTTCGGGACCCTCTAGGCCTAGGGTCTTGCGCGTTTCTTCGGTTATGAAGCATGTGTCACTCTGGTCATCTAAGACGGCGTATACCTGCACAGCAGCTTCGGGTTTGCTTCGGTGATACAGCCAGACGGGTAGTATCATGGAGGTAGTCGTTCCGTTGCATTCACTTGTCAGGCATGCGCTCACGCAGTTACTGGTGGCTTGCTCCCTGTTATCGCCTTCTCTCTTCTCTTGCGTGTGAGGTCGGTGCAGCAGAGTTGTGTGCGTTTTCTTGCAGACGTTGCATTGGCCCTTCCTTTGACACTCTCTGACCCTGTGCCCTCGCCGAAGACATGAGTAGCATACACCTCTTTGTTTACATACATGCTCTCTCTCATCTACTGATTTTTGGAGAAACTCATTGCACCTCTCAAGGTCATGCGATTCAGCGCACAAGGCGCATTTTCTCTCTTCTGGCGCACTCTGGCTCGGGTTTGGTTCCCTTGCATCATTGCTATTGGTTGCAAGGGCTACACTTCGGGCTCTTCTTCTATCTGGGTTTGGGTGAATTTGTTTCGTGCTTGGCTTCTGACTCGTGTCCTTTTCTAGGCCCTTTCTTATCGAGCTGAGGGCGTCAAAGGAAAACGCAGGGTGATTTGCATCCGCCGAAGCTTCTTGGCGAATTCAACGAGGTCTTCGAACATATACCTTCCCTTCTCTTGCTCCACTTTCTTGGCGCTTTGTCTCCACTTGTTGACGTAGTGCGTAGGAAAGCGCGCCGCGATTTCTCGCATCGCCGAGAAGCTGTCGAGCTCGTTTAAATACTTAACTGTTCTCATGGTTTCCCTTGTCATCACGAGGAAATCAACATATTCTGGTAGCTCTTCCTTGGTATGGCATACGGGCCAACTTAACAATTTCTCTCGATAAGCCTCGTAGATCTTGAACGCTTCGCCGTAGCGTTCCTTTAAGATTTTCCTCGCTCTCTTGTAGGCGTCGTCCGTCCTGAGTCCAAGTAGGCCGGATATCATCTTCGCTGCGGGGCCGCTTGTGTATTCACCGAGGTAATACAGCTTATGGCTCGGGTTCACAGCCTCTTCGTCTATTAGCGGGTCAAAGGCGATCTCCCACTTAGGTAGTCCAAAATGTTACCGCTGAATATTGGAGGCTTGGGGATTGGGAGGGCCATTCTTCTCATTATTTCGACCTGCTTTCTTTGGATATCGAAGCTCTCCTTCTGCATTTGTTGGAACAAGGGATCGCAGATGGTGTTTGAATGTGCGTGCGATGGTAATATTTCTGGCGCTCCGGGCACATTAATAGAACTAAGGGGAGAACCAGTATTAATTTGTGTTGCCAAGCTAGACGAGGTTGTGACCTTCGGCAGGAATGGTTCGCCGCTGACGACTAAGCGGGGATCTGGGTTTCCATAGGCGGTCGCCTGCGCTCTTGGAACGTCTGTTTCACTTATGGTCGGCGTATCTACGTCTAAATGTGTAGGAAAGGACACTCTGTTTCTTCTTGACGGCAACTCATTTCTTGACTCAGTCAAAGTTTCCTTGCGTGCCGAGGATAGATAGTCTTCTGATCGCAAGGCGGCTTCGCTGATGTGAAGGCGTGCCTTATTCTCGAGCTGTACAGCAGATTCTTTATGAATGCTGGGTGACAAAGGGGCTGAAGGGTCAGCGGTTTCACTACGGGCAGGAAGTTCCCATGGCGATCGATCAATGACTTCTTTATCGCGCGGATCGAAGCATGCTTCCTGAAGAATTTTTTGGACAGATTTAGTTCTTCTTCTAGCCTTTCCCTTTCACTTATCCGTTCTAATTCGCACTGTTGTATTTGCAACTCATCTTGGCGCCTCTCGGTTTCCTGTCGTTTTTGGAGTCCAATCATTCTTTGTTCTAGCTTCGCGGCTTCAATGGCGGCGAGCTTCGAGGATGTTGTTGAGCTCGTGCGGCCAGACTTATTTGAGCAAGATCTTTTGGATCGGCACGATCTTTGCGATAGCAGTTCAACGCGTTCTAATTCTAGGTCTTTAATATTTGTTTTAAGGTCTGCGAGACACTCCATGGCGGCGTTGTTTGTAATCGTGTACTCATCATGCGTTGTCTGCTCTGTGTCAACGAGCTCTAATCTTATTAATAGATCAGTCACGGTTTCCTGAATGGTCTTAAAGTTATTCAAATCAGCTTCAAGGCTGTCTTTTAGAAAGTTCAACTTAATGAGGTCCTCCCGTTCTCTCAGAGACGTGTTTGCGGTAGATATACGCAGCTTTAAGTCTTTGAGTGCTCGTTCTCGTTTTCTCGATGCCACTTCGAGGTCATATTCCAATCCCTTTTCAGTGCGGTTTCTGACGCGACATTCCGAACGTGCTTCGCATAGTTTCTGGGAGACACCCTTTGTTGACTCATTCTCTGTATTTTCCATGCTATTTCCCAATTCAATCAAATTTCCTAGTTCGACTTCATGACTAGCGCTCATATTGAGTAAAAGGTTCACACTTTAGTTCAACGTTCTCACAAGGTTCTCGTGGGCTTTCACTAACTTCATGATCAATGCTTCCCTCGTTGTTGACTGTAATGGTTTCACGAAATTCGACCACTTGTTGTGTACGCATAAAACTAGACTTTCACTGGTTCTGTTTTTTCTTCATCTGAGTATTATGGTCAAGTAAAATTAATTTACAATCATAGCTCCATGAGATTTACGCGATATACAAGATTAATCATTAGTCATGCGGTCGATCTGGCACATGAATACCTACAATAGTCTCTTGACCTTTGAACGATCTCCGTACTAAATCACATCATTACGACGAGTACAATGATCACTTAAAAATCACTTACCAACGTTGGCGGGTTACAACGTGCCTTTCTAAATCCTTCATTCACAATCACAATTCCGTTTCACTATTCAATCACGTTTTCAAATCCAATAAAACTAAATTCGACTAAAATCACGAGACTTATCAGGAACAGCAAATTGTCAATCATCAGGAAACAAAACGAAAAACTTCCGTTGCAGTAACAGTAATAAACCTAATGCAATGGCACGATCCGTGGCATGTAGCCCAGTATTTCACGCATTGATCTTCGTGCCTACAGCAAGAATTGGAATGGGTAGTACATGCACTTACTTGAGAAACCGATGCACACGTCGAATTATTACTTAGTAAATCGGGCAAACCTGGTCGGTATACTCACACGTCTAAAGAAATTTCAATGCCTGCAGTCTATTTGTTTTTTGCTAATATACACTATCAAATTTACAAAGAAATGAGAGGGGCTCTAATTTGCGAATACCCAAATTATCTTACGGTTTAGGCACGAAGATACGAAAACGTTTGTATGCTCTTCATTTTCCAATCTTCTTTCTTTTTTCCAACCTTTCCTTCTTTTCCCTTTGTCAATCTCAGTCACGCGTAGTTCTGATTGGCTCGCGCGTGACTCGAGGGTGAGCCTGGTGGCAGGCTAGAGATTTTTTCAGTAGAACTAGTAGAATATGAAGTGCTTCTTTCCTCAGAGTTTACACCTTTTCTCATCTGCCCTTGATTCTTAAATTCGACAATCTACACTGTGTACGACTAAATTTTGGTTGCCTAATTATGATGAACGACAACGAGCTAACGAGCTAGTATGCATAATTGTAAGCTATAAGAATCACGCGATTCAAGATTCACAGTCATGCGACGTCCAACTGAATTACTTTTCCAAACTTGCAATGACCAAATCAGGCATAAATCATTTGAAACTCTTCTTTGCATGCTGACCAAACTGTGGTATTTAAAATTGTATTCATAATATCCAAAAGGAGGTTTGTAAACTTTGCTTTAAGCGCGAGTGTTTTCCCGCCTTTATTAAATTTGCCAACGACTGCTTGTCTAAAATGCATCTAAAATCTGTTCTTTACGGCCGGATACAATTGAATCTTATTAAGAAATTCAGTCACTTATATTACTGAATAAAACTCACCAGAATATTTAAGAATCTTGGCTTTGTACATAAGAGATTAAGGATCAAGCTGAACGGTGCAAGATTTCATTTTTATCTTACATGTCATAGGTCATGTGATCATGCCAAAGTAACTGATTGGATAGCTTGACAAAGCTCATACATAGCTCAAGATAAAATCAAGAGTTGTCGATTAACTGAATTTTATTTCCTGTGTCAAATAAATTTTCATGACAAAATATTACCAACCAGGGCTACACATGCAATGGCGGTTTCTTCTTTGACACCAAAGAATGTGACTACAACATAATTTCGTGTAGATTATTTGGCATTTCAGTTTGAAATGAGATTTTTTACGTTTTTGTTGCCAAATATTTAGTGTATTTAACATTGGAGAACGAATTCTTCCTGCTGTACGAGATTTTTATACTAAACCTGAGAAAAACGTTGGGAGGTCGGAATTTCCACAGTACGCATGCTCAGCGATGAAATCTTTTTCTTGGCCTTAAAATATCTTTTTGCGCGATTTTTTCCCTTCGAGAGATCTCATAAATATTTATTATTGCTGTAAGAGAAAAAAAGGAGGCAAGTTTGTTGACAGGAATGTTTGGCGTGCCAAATCATTCTGTTCCAGCCATCATAGGTCAGCCGTCATAAAAATCGTCGTCTTTATTCAGGAATAAAATACAACAACACAAAAACTCCCCAACAATGACTGTATTTAGCACCAAAATCAAAACCGAAGAAATAAAAATAAGTATTAGAATTCTCATGACGCTAAGTGCACACACGAGGAAGAGAAGCATTCCAAATATTCTCAAAAAGGCTGCAGCTCCATTAGTGTCTAGTCAGCTCTCACGGTCTTCAAGAGGCCATTTCCGAGTTCATGTCTACCTCCTCTTCAAAGCGAGTCTAAGTGCGAAGTTTTTGTGATGGTAATTATTTCTACTTCACATATGAATGAAAACTAATTTTCATTACAAAAACTTCGCACTTAGACTCGCTTTAAAGAGGAGGCATACATGAACCTGAAATGACCTGCATGCATTAACTGTGGAGAAAGATCATCCTTTGCATTGAGGACTCTGCGCAGATAGGTTTAGTAGACCTTCACATATCTCTTATAACCAAGAAAAAAGAATTGCGCGCAGAACAAATTTATCTGTCATTTTTAAATGGGGGCATTAAAGAGATGCACGAACTGAGATCCCCGGTGAATTTCTCAGCTAACTTTGGATTTTATATCCAACAGATTATAAAGGTAATAATAATAATAATAATAATAATAATAATAATAATAATAATAATAATAATAATAATGTCTGATCTGCTAATCGCCCTTTCTCGCAGTCGGAAACTGAATTACGAAGGGCGCAGCTCAACGACGTCGGACCGAAGGAGCTGTGCTGCCGGCTAGGCGCTCGGCCCCTGACAACGACCCATGTATGACCGCGGAGCACAGCACCACAGCCTGATGGAATAAGCTGGGAGTCGATTTTAAGGAGGGAGGAAAACCGGAGTACCCGGAGAAAAACCCTCGGAATCAGATTGAGATCGACTGAAACTCAGCCCACATACGACCCAAGGCCAGAGTTGAACCCGGGTCACAGAGGTGGGAGGCACGGTTGAAGACCGCTAAACCACCCTGACTCCATCAGTTTTCCAGATTTGCAAACTGACTTTTCAATCCTTCGTTGGTTAATTTGCCTTTATCAGCTCTTTCCGTCGATAAAACCGAAGTTTTGTGTGTGTGACTCCTATCAATGCAGTATTATTTTACATTTGCTCTCGAAAAAAATCCCTTGATTCATAAATTTATAAGGTCGCAGTCTGATAGTAGCTGCAACAAGCTATTCAATTTTCTGGTCACAATTCATAGCAATGGACATGGTTGGCAGAAGTGCGACAGAAAACTCTTTAAACCAAGGGCATTGAACTAGAATCAGTCGTGGTAACACTTGTATTTTGTCAAAGTACATATGTATGTTCCAGCCAATATCAATAAATACACATCTCTCTTCATTAAAGGGTCTTAAAATTAACAATCTCCATCATAATACAAGTACTATTTTAAGAAAATGGCATTTTGCAAGAAGCTTGATCCAAATTAGCCTCAAATCGTGCCTGAACGACACTAAAAAGACTTTGGCTTGTCCAAACAGCCAATGGTAAAAGGTTCATCACAGCAACTAGAATGTGTCTTTTCCAGTCCTTTCTCCAAACTGCCATGACGGCCAAATTCTGGAATCGCGTTTCGATCGCCAAGGACAAACTTGTGAAAAGCCACTCGATCAGTAATGGAACTGTAGTCAACTTCGTAAAAGATACCAACAATAACCAGAAGGAGATGTTCTTCATGTAAATAAATTGGTACAAGTGAAAGAATCCATTTATCGAGACAATTGCGGTGGACTCATAGAGCATGCTCATAATAGCGATATCCGCTGTTATTCTTTCGGTACGCGGAGTTCGGTAACGCCCCCAAGGAGCTGAGGCTCGCTTCAAGATTCGGTGGCATATGTGATCGATAACAACAACTGTGCTTCGTTCTATGACTTCGGCAACGCCGTGAATTATTCCAAGATAGGCAATGGCTTTTAAGTTGCCAAGATCCACCTGCATAACACGGAACATGATCGCTGATCCACTGTACAATGGCGCCATCATAGCGTAAGAATAAGCTGGGTGTGTTAATCTCCAAAGTCTCTGAACACAAATACGAGATGTTGTCTTAAAGACCACCATTATGAGCGGAGAAAATAGAGCGATGATCAGTTTGTGTTTTTCGTTTTGTTTGTTATACACAGGATAAATACATGAAGAAACAATGATACCCCCTATAAAAGGTAAACAATAAATGACTGAACAAAGCAAGAAAGCAGCACGTTTTTGTTGCTTTGAATGAAAGCACAGATGATTTGCTAACAAGTAGTTGTGGCCAACAATACTCAGGACAAAGAGAATGTTAAGAGGGATGACTTGTTCGTTGGAAAGCGGGAACGATTTACTGATTCCCAGAGCTTGTAAAGTCACTCGATACAGTGAATCCAAGAAGTACATCAATATGCAACATAGAAAGAGTTTTTTCTTCACTCCTGACAGTTGATATGAACGGAAAAGAACAAGCGCGAGTAAAAACACCCAGATGTATAAAAAAAAGCAAGAGACTATATTACAAGTCACCTGCATCCATTGTAACTTTAGCGGAATGAAGGTCTTTGGTTGAAAATGGCAGTTGAGAAAAGTCTTATAGCTAAGATAAGAGATCATTGTAAAAAACATGCCAATAGCGATGGCTGAGAGAAGCGAAATCAAGGCACCGACGACCGTTGACTCACACACTGTTCGCAAAGCAGATGGTCTAAGCTGCTTCCAGGACATGTCTCGATGGAGATCCGCTTCGTTATTTTTGTCTTGTTGTTCGATGTCTCCGGGGGAACAAGCGTCTAAAAAACCTGCCTGAACTGTACAGAAGGCTGGTAAAAAATCATCCTCTGTCACTTTTTTGTCGCTGTATTCCTGATAAATAATTTCGTCGACTGGTTGAGCGTACCATTCTCGGCCTGTATTCTGCAAAAGGTTGTATTCTAAGGCTTCTTGACTTTATTCAGGGTCCTTTGGGCTGTATTGTTCGGATACACTACGTGTAAACCTAAAGATGATGTTTCCAAACACTTCGATGCATGTGAGTCCATCCATTTAGTACTTCTTTGAAGAAAACGTAATCGTGCAGTATGTAAAAAACGCTGAGATTTCTCGAGTTTTTTCCGAGGAGCATTTGCTTATGCGAGAAGCTAATCGTGATAAGTTGCTACTGGACATCTTCAATACGGGTATTTATTAATCCGGTCTACTTCCACCCACGTGCATAACTTTCGCTTACGTCGAAGGGTGTAGATTGTTGTTGAAACATTCATGCTTTTATTTGTTTCTCGGTGTCTGTATACCTCGATGAAGGAAACTGGAAGAGACTCGAGCTTTTGACATATTCTATCCAGCTCTTGTCTTGCGCCTTTCATCGTATATCGTGGTGGTAGTCGACTGGAACACCCTTGCTACATTTTGCGAAACCCTTAAGTAGATTTTATGTAGAGGATATTACATGGCCGCGCGGAGATACGAGATTTCTCTTGGAGTGTTGAAAAATGTTTTTCAACATGGTTCCATATGTAACCAAAGCAACAGTGATCTTTTCAAGTGTGAAAATAACATGTTATCTTCACGTGTGAAGATATCATGTTTTCGCCCAAAAGCTCATTCGGTATTTCATTGGTGTTTATATAATAAACCTGTTTACTGTTTTCCTTTTTTTGACCATATTGTATAAGAGAAGAACATCATAGTGGCTGGGTATTCTGTAGTTACTCCGAGTTAATAACTGTGGCTTTTTATCTTAACATCAATGAAATACCAAGTGAGCTTTCGCGGGAAAACATAATATCTTCACACGTGAAAATATCACTGTTACATATGAAAATCGCGCCTTTCGATGCCTTTCGTGAAATGAGTTAGTATTTCATTGGTGTTTATATAATAAATACAATATTATATGGCCGCTTGGAGATACGAAATTTCACTTCTCGTGTTGAAAAATATTTCACTTGTTCGCTGCGCTCACTCGTGAAATATTCTTCGCCACGTTGGAAGAGAAATTTCGTATCTCCGCGCGGCGGCATGTAATATCCTCTATAAATCAACTATAAGAATTTAATCGGCAAGTTGCCGGACATATTTACATCAACTGAAGTTGATTTGCGGGACTGGTAACTGCAGAATACCCGGCCACTATCGTTTTCTTTTAGCCGGGTATCGTTAGAAGAACGATCCGGGCATATGACAATACATGCCATTCAGACGCAAATAAGTGTCCGGCTTATTCTTACCTATAGACCGAATGCATAAATGGCGGCCAAAAAAGATATTAGGAGAGGGGCTTTGGGACTTAAATCAGTGGAGAAATTTTGAATGAGAGGAATTTCGCCTTCAAAGAAATCTTATAATAAATCAATAGTAGCAAAGGCCTTAAATGACTTACTGTAGCTTACCAAACAGTTACTGTATCGTTTGCATACGATAGATAAGTTTTGCCTGGAGATACACAAATTTAAAAAAGAAACTTCTGAAATCCGCCGAGTACTTGACATCACAGAAGATATGCATCGAACGAATGGCGATGAGCACTCCGTCATGATTTTGAAAAGATAGTCACCAGGGCTACACAATTGCATTTTCTTCTTCGATGCCAAATAATGTGATTTCTGTATAATTTGATATCAGTGTTTTCTGCTTTTGTTGCAAAATATCATGATTAGTGAATTTTATGTTCGAGCCCTCGAACTTCCTGTGCGAGTTTTCGGTACTGAACACGCGCAAAAAGATTGGGGAGTCAACTTTATTGCAGTACGCATACTCAAAGCTAAAAATATCCTTCTTTGCTCTCCCACTACAATCGAAAGGTCTCTTTTTGCGCGTACTTTCTCTTTAAAGACAAATCATGAACATTTGCCATTGCTTTAAAAGGAAAACCAGCGCTCAGAAAAGAGAGACCCTGATCAAATCCAATTTTGGATAAGTTTCTGAGCTTTTGGATGTAGAGTTAAGCCCCCTTGAAAATACCTAAGCTGTA
>OX421457.1:1675000-1685000 GCA_949126865.1 Montipora capitata | reverse complement strand
CAATTTTTCCGAGTATTGCCGTGTCCAGTCCCTTCGCACGAATGTTCTATTTCGAAACAAACTACAGTATAGACCTTATTCATAAATGGCGGTCACATTTATGATTCTTTTGTCCACGTGCAAATTAGCCTACCAAGCCTCATTTTAGAGCAAGAATTCTTTTCAATTCACTGTATGGTATCGAGGCTTGGTAGGCTAATTTGCACTTCGACAAAAGAATTATAAATTGACCGCCATTTATGAATAAGGTCTATACCACATTCAAAATTTGTACGTTTTCTTCCTAGGATCGTCGAAGCTCTTTCAAAAGTTCTTCGTTGGATTCGTTGGAATAAAGTTGAAAGAATTTCACTCTCCATCCATCGTTTAGTAAGTTCACAACCGTTTTAGTTTTGCCTCGATTTCTTGGTTGTTTACCGTTTCATTTGTTATTGATGTTTTGGAATGAGAAGCAAATTTTGATGCCCTTTTTTTCATACTCTGTACGTATTAACTACTTTTTAAATAAAAATATGTCATACAGTCAAACTTAACAATGAAAGTGTGATTTAGTAAATCAGTTTGTAAATGGAGATTGTTCACTCTTTGT
The DNA here is from genome assembly GCA_949126865.1 of Montipora capitata. Classification (NCBI taxonomy): domain Eukaryota; kingdom Metazoa; phylum Cnidaria; class Anthozoa; order Scleractinia; family Acroporidae; genus Montipora; species Montipora capitata. The sequence continues at coordinate 1,684,411 of OX421457.1, read as the reverse complement.
AAACGATCGATAGTACAACTCCTTCTCATACCCAAAAATGGGAATGGGATACTTTTATATTGCGGGCTCTGTTCCAGGGACGAAGACCGCTTTCAGATTCATCTGTTGTTATGATTTTGCAATAATTTCTCCAAACTTTTGAGCACTTCTTTTGAAAGACGATAAAGTAGTGATAAATGAAAAAAAAAATGAATTCAGCCGAACAAATCTTCAGAAAAAAATGGCCCTACATAAATATACATAGCCTTCCAGGCTATACATGGCCCTCCATAGCCATACATGGCCCTCCACAGCTATGCATGGCCCTACACAGCTATGCATGGCCCTACACAGCTATACATGGCCTTATATAGCCATACATGGCCATCCAAGCCTATACATGGCCCTCCACAGCTATACATGACCCTACACAGCTATACATGGGCCTCCACAGCTATACATGGACCTACACAGCTATACATGGCCTTATATAGCTATACATGGCCATCCAAGGCTATACATGGCCCTACACAGCTATACATAGCCATCCAGGCTATACATGGCCCTCCACAGCCATACATGGCCCTCCACAGCTATACATGGCCCTCCACAGCTATACATGGCCCTCCACAGCTATACATAGCCCTCCACAGCCATACATGGCCCTCCACAGCTATACATGGCCTTACACAGCCATACATGGCCATCCAAGGCTTGGTCCACACTTAATGACTATGTGGATCAATAGTTGCTAATCCAGTAATTTACAGACTCGTACCTAGACCTTCACGATTTGAAATTAGTTTTGTCGCATACATTTCGCCGTTAAAAGTAGCATAAAACTTTAAGGTAAAAAGCTGTTAAAATGAGTCTAAAAGTTTTTGATCTGTGGTTAATCATCATCATCACTCTGATGCTCAAACAGATAGAAAACTTTTAGACTCATCATTTTAACAGCTTTTTACCTATGAGCATACTATAGTATTTGCACTTTTTAATAAACGTAGCGGTCAAGAGTTATGTATGGCCATGTATACCTCTCTAGGGTTATGTATGGCCGTGTGTTCCTGTGTAGGGTTATTTATGGCCATGTATACGTGTGTAGGGTTATGTATGGCCATGCATACTTGTATACCCCTATATAGGGCTTAGTCAAACCACTATATGGTAGTTACATGAAGTATCTACGCCGGAGAGACTCTGGGATAATGGCCTTCAACAATTTCTTTGATTGATCGCTTGCATAACAATGGCAGTCCAAGGGGAAGTCCCTAAGTAATATGAAGAAGTGCCACACCGGAAACCTTAGAATTTGTAGGGAGATTCGAAATCCAAATCTAGTTTCAGGGTTGTTCGTTTTTTCTACTGTCCCTGTTTTACCTTATAACTCAAAGCACTTAAGAAACAGATGAATCACAAAAGTAATAAAACGACGGGATTTGCATTATGTTTAGCAGTTTCGATTAATAAAAAGTAGCCGTTTTAGCACGGGAATTATTCCACGCTGCTAAAACTGATTACCGTTGCTGTTGCAACACAGGCGCCCCAAGCTCAGTTTGAGGGAAGGCCAAAAAAGTATTAGGATTTGTATGGGAATCCCTATAGGAGAGCTGAGAAGATAATCTTACCAAAAATTTTCTCAAATAAAAAGCCTCACCTTATTGTCATTGTGTGTCGCTTCCTTCCTGTGTTTTTTTTTTCTTTCTTTCTTTTTCCAGATTCGACGCGAATGGAGCCATTATCAGTTCCTCGGTTGTCAACGGTTATAGTAAAATACCAAGGCTGAACACTGAATTCTCAGGAGCCCACCAAATTTAGTCAAATATTCCTGGTTAAAATGTTCCCATGGTTAAAATTCCACTGTAGAATTCAAGGGCAAAGGTTTTTCTTTCATTTCAATCCGCTAGCCGCGTAATCGCTTCGGCAGCACATATACTAAAATTGGAACGATACAGAGAAGATTAGCATGGCCCCTGCGCATGGATGACACGCAAATTTGTGAAGCGTTCCAATTTTTTTAGAGCGGAGGGGTTGGCGCAGTGGTAAGATCTCTGCCTTCCAACCCTAAGGTCCCGGGTTCCATTCCCGGTTCTGCCGAGAGTGGAATATTTGGCGACCTTCTTTCCCGCTGAAGTTCACTAAGCTTTCCATCCTTCCGAGGTCGGTAAAATGAGTACCAGCATGCATGAACTGCTTAGAAGCGGCTGCCATTTGCGCCTGTATATGCTTCCAGTCCGCTGGGGGTAAATTGATCATTGTAAAGCGCCTTTGAGACGTTTGTGATAAAGGCGCTATATAAATGCACCACTTTACTTTTACTTTACTTTAATCGAAGCCCTTCTACGGTGGAATTTTAACCGTAGGAACATTTTAACCAGTAATATTTGACTCAATTTGGTAAGCTCCTGAGAATTCAATGATCAGCCTCGGTATTTTACTATAATTATGACGACCGAGGAACTGACAATGGCTCAAGTAGAAATGTGGGTCAAACACCTTAGAAATGTGAAAAGACATCGTCAAGAACGTGCTCGTATTAAAAGCTTTCGCTTAGAGAAAAGAAAGACCAGTGGATAAATCGAGTCGTAAATCAGTAACTTTGGACCATAACGTTGAAGAATCATGTTGTGTTTGTGGTGGACCCAAATTCGGTGAAATAATTGCCTGTGAAAAGACAGACTGCCCAGTAGAGTAGAGTAGTTTCACTTCCAGTGCGTGCGGGTCACAAAGCACTAACTGGAAAGTGGCTCCATTCAACCGGAAGCCACAGTCATTAGGCAACACAGGTGTAATATCAAAGTTTTAAATAGTTTCACTTGCAATTTTCTGGCTTAAACATCAGTAAAAATCAAATACTTTTCAGTTATTTACTTTAACTGTCCAGCCTAAGAAGCGGCAATTTGTTTTTTCCTATCTTAGCTTGGTGTGACTTGGGACATCCTTGCCCTTGAGGTAGGAGAATTTTATTCCAATTTCCGCCCAGGCGGTGGGGTAATTGAATCAGATGTTTTTTGCCTTGGTACTCTGTTAATTCCCCCAGCCTTTCCCAGGAGCATGGGGGTGGTGGTTTCCATTGACTAGTGCATCACAGAAAGCCAATGATCATTTCTCCAGTCTCTTTGATGGGGTGGAAGACTTAAGACTCGGGAAATTATTCGATTTTGGACAAAACGTGCTTGAAATTAATCGTCCCTAATTTCATTCCGGCGTCACCATTTGATGACCCATACTAATTTTCTGTCGGTCTGTACCTGGATTTTTTTCTCTTGTTTTCATTTACAATACAATAGTCGTGTGTAAATATTATTTATACTGTGAACGAAAAAATAACTTGAATTTGAGTTTGAAAGCCAGGTCACTGAATTAGAATGATTCGAGTCGAGCATTGATCCATCGCACTTCCAGGACTATAATCAGTGCTGAGGGGATGTTACCTTCCACGACTTCCCTCACAGGATTCTAGAATCCGAGCTAATTTCAAAAGATTACAAGTTCAATTGACGTTGATAACCTTCAGATTTTTTTCTTAGTATGTTCCAGTCATCATCGATAAATACACATCTCTGTTCATATAGTGGCTTATAATCTTCTTCACAATGAAAGTCTATTATTTTACGAAAATGGCATTTTGCAAGGACGTTGATGCGAAGGATCGTGCCTGGACATAAGGGGAAAAGACATAAAGGGAAAAGAGCTTGACTCGCCCAAACAGCCAATGGCAAAAGGTTCAACACAGCAACTAGAATGTGTCTTCTCCAGTCCTTTCTCCAAATTGCCATGACGGCCAAATTCTGGAATCGCCTTTCAATGGCCAAGGACATAGTTGTAAAAAGCCACTCGATGACTAATGGAACTGCAGTCAACTTGGTAAAGGATAGCAAAACTGCCCAGTGGGATATGTTCTTCATATAAATGAATTGGTACAAATGAAAGAATCCATTGATGGAGACAATTGCGGTGGACTCATAGAGCATGCTCATAATAGCGATATCCGCTGTTATTCTCTCAGTGCGCGGAGTTCGGTAACGCCGCCAAGGAGCTGAGGCTCGTTTCAAGATTCGTTGGCATATGTGATCGATGACAACAACTGTGCTTCGTTCTATGATTTCGGCAGCACCGTGAATTATTCCAAGATAGGCGATGGCTTTTAAGTTTCCGAGATTCACCTGCAAAACCCGGAGTATGATCGCTTAGGCACTATACAATGGCGCCATCATAACATAAGAATAAGCTGGGTGTGTCTGAATACAAATACGAGATGTGGTCTTAAAGATGACCCCAATGAGCGGAGAAAATAGAGCGATGATCATTTTGTCTTTTTCCTTTTGTTTGTTATACATAGTATAAATAAATAAAGTGATAATGGCACTCGCTATAAATGGTAAACAATAAAGGACTGAAAAAAGCAGTGAAGGGCTGACAGATGATTTGTTAACAAGTAGTTGTGGCCAAAAATACTCATGACAAAGAGAATGTTAAGCGCGAGAACAAGCGCGATTAAAAACACCCAGATGTATAAAAAGAACTTGAGCAAGAAATGATATTACAAGTCACCTGCATCCATTGTAACTTTAGCGGAATGAAGGCTTTTGGTTCAAAATGGCAGTTTAGAAATGTTTTATAGCTAAGATAAGCGATCATTGTGAACATCATGCCAATGGCGATGGCTGAGAGAAGTGAAATCGAAGCACCGACCACCGTTGACTTACACACTGTTCGCAAAGCAGATGGTCTAAGCTGCTTCCAGGACATGGCTTGTTCGAGATGCGTTTTCTGAATTTCGGTTTGTTCTTCGATATCTCCGAGGGAACAAGCGTCTAAAGAAACCGCCTTAACTCCACAGGAAGCTGGTAAGAAATCATCCACTGTGACCTCTGTGTCACTGTATTCCTGATAAATAATCTCGTCCACTGGTTGAGCGTACCATTCTCGGCCTGTATTCTGCAAAAGGTCGTATTCTAAGGTTTCTTGACTGTATTCAGGGTCCTTTGGGCTGTATTGTTCGGATACACTACGTGTAAAACTAAAGATGATGTGTCCAAACACTTCGATACCTGTGCGTCCTGCCATTTAGTTCTTCTTTTAAGGAAAATTGATCACGCTATTATATTTCAAAAAACTGAATTCTTTGCCTTTAGTCCAAGGAAAATTTGTTTATGCAAGAAGCTAATCTTGATAACTAAAAGCTGCCGCTTGACATCTTCAATACGGTGATTTATTATTCCGAATTACTCTTCTGCCCACGTGAATCACTTTCGTTTACGTCGAAGGGTTCAGATTGTTGTTGAAACATCCATGCTTTCTGAATTCATCTTAGGTTTTGTTTTGCGAACTGAAACGTTGCAAATCAAACGCTACTTTCCCAAACTCGCTAACGGTTCATTAGTACTGTTACATTGTGCTTTCATGTGCTCTCTTGGTGTCTGGATTTGCCCATGATGCACGGCGCTCGAGTTTTTATATAGGAAATCGTATGAACGCGAGTGCATTTCATGATTTATGGGCACGAGTGATGTTTTAAAGGTTCTCAAAATTGCACGAGTCGTTGGTGAGTGATCACGAAATGCACGTTCATACTGTTTTTTTATAATAAAGTCAACCAAATCGCTCCATCGCTTCTCTTTGCATGGCAACTTCCGTATTGCAGGCTTAATTTTCTTAACATTTCTAAAGCGAAGTTACTTTTCTTCCCAACTGCTACGCAACTCACTTCCGAGTTAAAAATTATAAAAAACGTTCACTGGTTATATACAGTTCAAACTTTCGAGCTTTCGGCTGTCAGGGTACAGCCTTCAATGGGAATGAATGGAAAAATGACAACTACAATATATACAAAAATAGGTGAAATTATAAAAAGAATATTAAAACGGGAAAAAATGTGTCAAGAAAACTAATTGTTCTTTTTATAGTCTCACCTATTTTTGTATATATTGTATTTGTCATTTTTTCCATTCATTTCCATTGAAGGCTGTAGCCTGACAGCCGAAAGCTCGAAAGTTTTAACTGTATATAGCCATGAACGTTTTTATAATTTTTAATATGTTTTGCCCTGGCTACGGTTCCTCTATTTTTACTTCCGAGTGTTACACACACAAGACCGTATTGGAACAGGAGAAACCGTTTCTGTTCCTCCCTCTTCAAAAACTAACGGACTCAGAAATTTTTGCACCATCAAATACCAGAGTCACGTTTAAAATACCGAAATGTGATATGTCCTAACAGACATAGTATTTATTATTTACATAGTACTTAATTTAATTTACATTTAATTAATATGTACAACATTTGTACTTATGTCTCACAATTCAGAAGTAATTGTATGTAATTATTGACCTGCTTTGTAATTCATTTTATGGTGCAAAAAGGTTGAATCAACGATCATTATTATTATTATTATTATTATTATTATTATTATTATTATTATTATTATTGCATTCGTCTTCAGTTGACCAATCAGAAGCGTGATATCTTGGTAAGTATATTACAATGATACTACGAGGGCACGCTGGATATGAAGTGATAGATAACCAACTAAGCGCGTAGCGCCGAGTTGGTTATAATCATTTTATATCCAGGAAGCCCGAGTAGAATAATTGTTTTACTAAAACTCCAGGATCAACAACTCTTCTTTGATGTTCTCGGGATAGTATTGTCGACTAAAGCATCGATTTCTGCCTCAGTTAATTCCGGTCTAAAACGGCTTTTGTCAGCCATTTCTTTCTTACAGTCCGCTCGCTTTAGTGTGTGACGCGTTTCTTGACCATATTAGGTACAGCATGTATATGAACTGTTAGCTCGAGTCCGGCGAGCCAGCCAATGAAAATACTGGAAATCTGATATCAGTAGTTAAGTTTTTAATAAAATAGAATATAATATAAAATTGAACGATAAGAATTCAATGGGCAAATTGCCGGACATATTTACATCCAATGAAGTTGATTTGCGAGACTGAGAAGTGCAGAATACTGACCCGGCCACTATGGTGTTTTTGTAACCAGACATCGTTTGAAGAACGAGGCATATAACAATTAGCCAGTATCAAAACTCCGAAATGCAAATTGCGTTCATAAATGCGAGAATCATAGCTTCACTTGATTTCATATCCGCAGTTCATATATGATCCATTTCATATATCATTTCATCGTTGATTCATTCCTCACGGGAACATGGAACCCACAAATGACCAGCTCCCAACGTCAGTGGCTTCATAGCTCAGTTGGTTAGAGCGTCGCACCGGTATCGCGAGATCACGTCTTCAAACCCCGTTGAAGTCCTGAATTTTTCAGGCTTTTTTACACAATTGAAAAAATTGCGTTCATAACTGCGAGGATCATAGCTTCACTTGATGTCATATCCGCAGTTCATATATGATCCATTTCATATATCATTTCATCGTTCATTCATTCCTCACGGGAACATTAGAACCCACAAATGAACAGCTCCCAACGTCAGTGGCTTCATAGCTCAGTTGGTTAGAGCGTCGCACCGGTATCGACCCCGTTGAAGTCCTAATTTTTTCAAGCTTCTTTACGAAATTGCAAAAATGGTGTTCATAACTGCGAGGATCATAGCTTCACTTGACATAATACTCTTTGTTTGTCCCTCCAAAATTTTGCATAAGCATTGTTTCCAGTTTCTCTTCGGACCACTGTAAGTGCCAAGAAAAAATAAAAAGAATGCTTATGCAAACTTTTGGAGAGACAAAGAAAGAGTGTTATGGTATTTTTGGTACTGGTTAATACCCGCCATTCATATGCAAATAAGTGGCCGGGTATATAACTCAAGGATTGTTTTCCAGAGAAGACCGTGCTAATGCCATCAGGGGACCCACCTTTCATGTCACCTTTAGTAAAACACCTTCTAAAACGCAGGAAAGCGCGTTCTTCGGAAAGGGGGACATGAGCAAAATCCCAATGTTACCATACTCCAGGAGAGAATTAATAAGCTGATTAGGGAAAACCAACTTCAGGCTGTTAAACTTGAATCGAATAAGCATAATATGGGGACAAGATCATGGTGGTCTACCATTAACTCTACCACTGGGAGAAAGTCAGTTTGGCCTAAAAATCTGTTTTTGCGCGATTTTTTTCCTTCGAGAGATCTCGTAAATATTTATTATTGCTTTAAAAGAAAAAAAAGGAGGCAAGTTTGTTGACGGGAATGTTTGGCGTGCCAAATCATTCTGTTTCAGCCGTCATAGGTCAGCCGCCATAAAAATCGTCGACTTTATTCAGGAATAAAATACAACAAGACAAAAACTCCCCAACAATGACTGTATTTAGCACCAAAATCAAAACCCAAGAAATAAAAATAAGTATTAGAATTCTCATGAGGCTAAGTGCACACACGAGCAAAAGAAGCATTCAAAATATTCTCAAAAAAGGCTGCAGTTCCATTAGCGTCTAACCAGCTCCCACGGTCTTCAATGAGCCATTTCCGAGTTCATGTCTGCCTCCTCTTCAAAGCGAGTCTAAGTGAAGAAGTTTTTGTGATGGTAAACTTATCACGTAGAGTCGCTTTGAAGAGGAGGCAGACATGAACTCGGAAATCAGTGACCTGCGTGTATTAACTGTGGAGAAAGATCTTCCTTTGCAATGAGGACTGTAGATAGGTTCAGTAGACCTTCACATATGTCTTATAACCAATAGAAAAGAATTGCACGGGGACGAATTTTATCTGTCATTTTTAAATGGGAGCATTAAAGAAAACCGTCCTAGGCTGTTTAAAGAGATGCACGAACTGAGATCCCCGGTGAATTTGTCATTTTATACCCAAACATATTATAAAGGTAAATTAACCATCGTTTCACAGATTTGCAAGCAGACGTTTCAATCCCTCGTTGGTTAATTTGCCTTTATCAGCTCTTTCCGTCGATGAAACCTAAGTTTTGTGTGTGTGACTCCTATCCAATGCAGCAGTAATTTACATTTTCTTTAAAAAAAATCCCTTGATTCATGTTTTTATGAGGTCGTAGTCTGATAGTAGCTGCAATAAGCTATTCAATTTTCCCGTCACAATTGATAGCAATGGCCATGGTGCTACAGAAAACTCGTTAAACCAAGGGCATTGAACTAGAATCAATCGAGCAGGAATGAAATGCTGTGGAGGGAATGGCAGCTCCAAGAAATCTCCTAGGTCACAGGATTGAAGCATTTGAGCTAATTTCGAAAGAATACAGCTTCAACTCCTGCTGAGTGGTAACACTTTTGTTGGTTTGTTGTCTCAAAGATTTACGAGATGACGTTTCTAGCGTTCGTCCTTCTTTAGAGCAAATTCGAACTCGCAAATCTTTCTTACTTTGGTTTCCGTTTATTAACTCCCTTAATAAAATCTATTTTTTAAATGTTACTCTCCATCAATGCAGCATTAATGTTTCTTTAGAAATTAAGCCCTTGCTTCATGAATTAAAACCGTATTTTTGTAATATTAGGA
>OX421457.1:1665000-1670000 GCA_949126865.1 Montipora capitata | reverse complement strand
TAGTCGTCAGAATTTCCCTACACCACAAGGTAATAATGATGATGATGATCATAATAATAATAATAATAATAATAATAATACTAATAATAATAATAATAATAATAATAATAATAATGATGATAATAATAATAATAATAACAATTATGATACGACAGATACTCTAAATACATTATTATGTATTTACAATATCAAACTAGATAGTTAAAAGGGGGTAAAAAGTAAGGCTAAATGATAGTTAAAATAGTTAGGCAGAATTAGAAAATCATTGCTGTAGTGTTCTCCAGAGTGAGCTCTGCATCAATTACATAGTGAGAGTTCGCTTCCTACTTCTTCTTCTTCGCAAGATGGCGATAAATATCAAACTAGGCGATCAATAATAATAGTAGTAGTAGTAGTAGTAATAATAATAATAATAATAATAATAATTATTATTATTATTATTATCATTATTATTATTATTATTATTTAATAATAATAACACATTTTATATAGCGCTGCTGTCGATGACAATGATCAGAGCGTTGAAACTGAAATGCGGTAAATCTTATAAAAGAATATAAGTATCGCTTACCCAAGGCCGTTATGTATAAATTCGCGTAACTTACGCCCACGTGCATCACAACTTTCGCTTACGTAGAAGGTTTGAGATTGATTTTGAATTATTCAGGACTTTTCCTTCTATTCTAGGTTATTTTTCTTTCAAGAAAACTGAAACATTGCAAATGGAGCGCTCCTTTCTCAAACTCATTGATAATCTACAAAGAAAAGAAAAAAACTTAATTGGCTAAGGTTAAGTCAATGATCGAGACTCTATCAAAACGTACACAAATCGACAATAAAAGCACATGGCCTGCACCGACCTTATTTCGTCTGTTTCTCGGTGTTAGAATACCCCGATGATGCACGAAGCTCGAGTGAGTTGATACATGTCATCCATGCCAGCTCTTGTCTCGCGCCACTCATCTTATATCGTGGCGTTGGACGACTAGAAAACCCTTGCTATATTGGCCAAATCCTGTCTACTGTTTTCCATTTTTTACCTTATTGTGTAGGTATTAATAATAGGGTAAATCAACTTCAAAAATTAATGGGCGAGTTCCGACATTTTTGACTCCGTTAAAGTATATTTCCCGTTGACTGTTAGCTACTTTTATTTTCGTCAGAACTCCGGCGAAGCCTTGAATAAATTCTGTTCCACCTGAAAGGAAGAAACTTCTCAAATCCGCAGAGTATCAGCCCAGGAGAGACGCATCGAATAAATTGGGCTGGGCACATTCAGACAATGTTATGAGCAGGGCGTCATGACCTCGAAAGGATTGTACTTTTCAAAGTGCTCTCTCGTGATGTTGTTGAATCAAAACTTAGAACCAAAGCCACGGTTTTGAACTCGTTTTTAGAAAATGAATGAAAAAAATTAGCAGAAATAGGAAGGTTTGAACCAGTGTACGTTTTTGAAAATCAAGGAAACCTTTTTTTTCCCGACCACCGAAATATATTCGACATGTGACTTAACAAGAGTAACATTAAAAGGGCAAATTACTGTTGACAACCATGGCTACATAATGACAGTTTCTTAGTTGATAATTAATTTAAAATGCTATCTTCACGTATAAAGATATCATGTTTTCGCGCGAAAGCTCACTTGGTATTTCATTGGTGTTCATATAATAAAAAGCAATAATATATGTTTATATCGGATCTCTCGAAGACAAAATACGCGCAAAAAGTAGCCAGAGATTCTGCTTTAAGCGTGTTATAGGGTTACAGCAGTCAGCATAATTAAAGTATAATTACAATAGATTATTTCAGATAATTACATCATTTGAGCTAAATAATTTAAATATAATAATTGAAATAGTTAATTAATCAATTAAGCATAAGAATAAGAGACAGGTAAATAATAATTATTTAACAAGTAAAAACAAATAACAATAATAATATTAATAACATTACACAACATTACTAACTACAGACAAAAATTAAGGAAATTATATAGTTATATAGTTAATTACAGCACATTTACAGAGATAGGACCTAAACAAATTTAAAAGCTATGAATTCTGCGATGTAATGAAAATAACATATTTTTTTAAATATTCTTTATAAAGTCTCCCTTAAAAAGTTTACGGAAGTCTTTATGGATGGAGTTTCAGAGTTTCGTTCCGTTTTGTATCGTATTACAGTGCGACGCCCCTTACCAATCAGAAGATATACCACGAACAAATGTGCGTTGCTGGAGATTAGTTAGATACATAATGCATCATTTCAGGAAATTCCCTCTTACACCATACCGATGCAACTTGACAATTAATTAAGTATGCTCAACCAAAATCGAAAGCCTTAAGCCTAAGAAAATCACATCGACTTGACCTCTGTTATTAAGAGCGTCAGCCCAATTATTATGGACAAGATTGAACTGTGTGTGTAACTGTTTACCTCCCCTCAAATCATTCGAGTGCTGTGAAATTTCTGTGGTTTTTGCCTAGTATTGATAATAAGGGTATACCGCTATAATTTTCCACTAGATTTGGCTCACCATCGTTAAAAACAGGTGAAACGTTAGCTCGCTCCCATGGCAGAGGTACAACCGCCCTTTTAAAAGAATGGTTATACAACGCACAAATGGGTTTTGCTAATGTTCTCTCAGCTTCTCTAAGTAACGGGCTGGCACATTATCAGCACCTGACGCCTTATATACTTGTATTCAGATTTTCTAAGATCTTTTGCACTTCCGAACAGTTAATTTCTAAGGAATCAGAACAATTCTAATCACTATATATCGTGCAGCAAAATTTTATCAACTACCAGTGTAGATGATTGATCAAACACAGCATGTTGATAATGCAAGTATATTATTTCAAGAAAATGGCATTTTGCAAGGAAATTGATGCAAAGGATCCTTAAATCGTGAGTACACAAGATCAAAAAGATTTTGACCTGTCCAAACAGCCAACGGTACAATGTTCAACACAGCAACTAAAATGTGTCTTCTCCAGTCCTTTCTCCAACTGCGGCCAAATTCTGATATCGCGTTTCAATCGCCGAGGAGAAACTTGTGAAAAGCCACTCGATCAGTAATGGAACTGCAGTCAACTTGGTAAAGGATAGCAAAACTGCCCAGTGGGTTATGTTCTTCAAATAAATGAATTGGTACAAATGAAAGAATCCATTGATGGAGACAATTGCGCTGGATTCATAGAGCATGCTCATAATAGCGATATCCGCTGTTATTCTCTCGGTACGCGGAGTTCGGTAAGGGCCGATTTACACGATACGATTTTGTCGCATGCGACAAGCTCACGACAGGCCTACGACATGACTTACGATTGTCGCAGCGTTTTAAAACATGTTTTAAAATGCTACGACATTTTTTCTGACGTACACAACAATCGTAAATCATGTCGTGGGCCTGTCGTAAGCCGTTGTCGCATGCGACAAAGTCGTACCGTGTAAATCGGCCCTAACGCCCCCAAGGAGCTGAGGCTCGTTTCAAGATTCGTTGGCACATGTGATCGATGACAACAAATCCGCCTTAACTCTACAGGAGGCTGGTAAAAAATCATCCACCGTCACCTCTTTGTCGTTGTATTCCTGATAAATAATCTCGTCCACTGGTTGAGCGTACCATTCTCGGCCTGTATTTTGCAAAAGGCTGTATTCTAAGGTTTCTTGACTATATTCAGGGTCCTTTGGGCTGTATTGTTGGGATACACTACTTGTAAAAGTAAAAACAATATTCCCAAATACTTCGATGCATGTGCGTCCATCCATTTAGCACTTCTTTAGGAAAAATTCAATAGTCGTACTGGATGCCTTGCCTTTTTTGATGGAAAACTTGTTTACATGACAAGGTTTTATCGATATGTTGCTTCTGGACTAAATCAAGACTCTTATTAATCATTTAATGTGCTTCCGCCGACGTGACTTCCTTTCGTTTTACGTAGACGGTTTGGGCGTAGTCTGCGCTGCTGTGGTATTGCTAGCTGTCATTTTAGGTTGTTGCTACAGCTGTATTTCGCCGAGAAAACTGAAACGCGCTGACTGAAACACTACAATGCCCCAACAAGGCAGTTCACGCGCCTCTTATCTTATTGACTAGAAAACCCTTCCTACATTACCCAAATCCGTCGTTACTCATTTTCACAGATCTGTTGTAGTTATCAGAATAATAATAATAATAATAATAATAATAATAATAATAATAATAATAATATTATTATTATTATTATTATTATTTTTATTAGTATTATTATTATTGATTATTATTGTTATTATTATTATACATTTTTAAAAATAGCGCTGCTATCCATGACAATGATCAGAGCGCTGAAAATACTATAAAAATACTATAAATCTCATAAAAGAATTATTATCCCTTTGCTACTAAATATCTCTAAACTCTCGTTGTTTGTTGCTTCGTAATGTTCATCACCGCTATTTGTGATAATTTTATATCTAAGAAAGAAATAAAAATTATTAACTAAATCAATTAAAAGTTACGTATAAAAAATATGCATAAAGTTGCATAAACTTGCTTGATTATATATTGCTGGCAACTTGAAGTTTTTTCTAATACGTCCTTTTGGAAGTGTCAATCGGCGTTATGGTAAAAGCTCCGGATCCTGGAGCATACAGCTTCGCCGTCTCAGTACGCGGAGAACTTTATTTGTTTTCAGACAGTCCACCACTCCCATATTTCTCCCGATGCTGACATTATCGGTTTCTCAGACAGTGCGGGTGTGAATCTAAACTGATAAGCACGCCCAAAGATCCAGAAGACCATTTCTCAAATTAAGGTTCCAGTTTTTCGCTACCAGTGATTGGCGGCTGGTTACACATTTTATGATGCTTTTCAGTGTTTGAAATGTTTCAGTTAAACTTTTGTATCCAAAAAAAAGCAGGGAATTTTAGATTGGAGAAACTGAGGTAAATACGACAAGTTCGAGTTTATGTACCGCAGCATACACATCATCGTCATTAAGGGAGGTGTTTCGGCAAAA
>OX421457.1:1615000-1657500 GCA_949126865.1 Montipora capitata | reverse complement strand
AGGAGGCAAGTTTGTTGACAGGAATGTTTGGCGTGCCAAATCATTCTGTTCCAGCCATCAAAGGTCAGCCGTCATAAAAATCGTCGTCTTTATTCAGGAATAAAACACAAAAACTCCCCAACAATGACTGTATTTAGCACCAAAATCAAAACCGAAGAAATAAAAATAAGTATTAGAATTCTCATGATGCTAAGTGCACACACGAGGAAGAGAAGCATTCGAAATATTCTCAAAAAGGCTGCAGTTCCATTAGTGTCTAATCAGCTCTCACGGTCTTCAAGAGGCCATTTCCGAGTTCATGTCTGCCTCCTCTTCAAAGCGAGTCTAAGTGCGAAGTTTTTGTGATGGTAATTAGTTCTACTTCACATATGAATGAAAACTAATTTTCATTACAAAAACTTCGCACTTAGACTCGCTTTAAAGAGGAGGCATGCATGAACTCGGAAATGACCTGCATGTATTAACTGTGGACTAAGATCATCCTTTGCATTGAGGACTCTGCGCAGATAGGTTTAGTAGACCTTCACATATCTCTTATAACCAATAAAAAAGAATTGCGCGGAGAACAAATTTATCTGTCATTTTTAAATGGGGGCATTAAAGAGATGCACGAACTGAGATCCCCGGTGAATTTCTCAGCTAACTTTGGATTTTATATCCAACAGATTATATTAAAGGGAAATTAACCATCGTTTCACAGATTTGCAAACTGACTTTTCAATCCCTCGTTGGTTAATTTGCCTTTATCAGCTCTTTCCGTCGATGAAACCTAAGTTTTGTGTGTGTGACTCCTATCAATGCAGTATTATTTTACATTTGCTTTAGAAAAAAATCCCTTGATTCATGTTTTTATGAGGTCGTAGTCTGATAGTAGCTGCAATTTTCTGGTCACAATTGATAGCAATGGCCATAGTTCGCAGAAGTGCTACAGAAAACTCTTTAAACCAAGGGCATTGAACTAGAATCAATCGTGGTAACACTTCTATTTTTTCAAAGTACATATGTATGTTCCAGCCAATATCAATAAATATACATCTCTCTTCATTTAAAGGGTTTTAAAATTAATTATCTCCATCATAATACAAGTACTATTTTAAGAAAATGGCATTTTGCAAGAAGCTTGATCCAAATTAGCCTCAAATCGTGCCTGAACGACACTAAAAAGACTTTGGCTTGTCCAAACAGCCAATGGTAAAAGGTTCATCACAGCAACTAGAATGTGTCTTTTCCAGTCCTTTCTCCAAACTGCCATGACGGCCAAATTCTGGAATCGCGTTTCGATCGCCAAGGACAAACTTGTGAAAAGCCACTCGATCAGTAATGGAACTGCAGTCAACTTCGTAAAAGATACCAACAATAACCAGAAGGAGATGTTCTTCATGTAAATAAATTGGTACAAATGAAAGAATCCATTTATGGAGACAATTGCGGTGGACTCATAGAGCATGCTCATAATAGCGATATCCGCTGTTATTCTTTCGGTACGCGGAGTTCGGTAACGCCCCCAAGGAGCTGAGGCTCGTTTCAAGATTCGTTGGCATATGTGATCGATAACAACAACTGTGCTTCTTTCTATGACTTCGGCAACGCCGTGAATTATTCCAAGATAGGCAATGGCTTTTAAGTTGCCGAGATCCACCTGCATAACACGGAACATGATCGCTGAGGCAGCGTACAATGGCGCCATCATAGCGTAAGAATAAGCTGGGTGTGTTAATCTCCAAAGTCTCTGAACACAAATACGAGATGTTGTCTTGAAGGCCACCATTATGAGCGGAGAAAATAGAGCGATGATCAGTTTGTGTTTTTCGTTTTGTTTGTTATACACAGGATAAATACATGAAGAAACAATGATACCCGCTATAAAAGGTAGACAATAAATGACTGAACAAAGCAAGAAAGCAGCACGCTTTTGTTGCTTTGAATGAAAGCACAGATGATTTGCTAACAAGTAGTTGTGGCCAACAATGCTCAGGACAAAGAGAATGTTAAGAGGGATGACTTGTTCGTTGGAAAGCGGGAACGATTTACTGATTCCCAGAGCTTGTAAAGTCACTCGATACAGTGAATCCAAGAAGTACATCAATATGCAACATAGAAAGAGTTTTTTCTTCACTCCTGACAGCTGATATGAACGGAAAAGAACAAGCGCGATTAAAAACACCCAGATGTATAAAAAGAAGCAAGAGATGATATTACAAGTCACCAGCATCCATTGTAACTTTAGCGGAATGAAGGTCTTTGGTTGAAAATGGCAGTTTAGAAAAGTCTTATAGCTAAGATAAGAGATCATTGTAAAAAACATGCCAATAGCGATGGCTGAGAGAAGCGAAATCAAGGCACCGACGACTGTTGACTCACACACTGTTCGCAAAGCAGATGGTCTAAGCTGCTTCCAGGACATGGCTCGATGGAGATCCGCTTCGTTATTTCTGTCTTGTTGTTCGATGTCTCCGGGGGAACAAGCGTCTAAAAAAACTGCCTGAACTGTACAGGAGGCTGGTAAAAAATCATCCACTGTCACTTTTTTGTCGCTGTATTCCTGATAAATAATTTCGTCGACTGGTTGAGCGTACCATTCTCGGCCTGTATTCTGCAAAAGGCTGTATTCTAAGGCTTCTTGACTATATTCAGGGTCCTTTGGGCTGTATTGTTCGGATACACTACGTGTAAACCTAAAGATGATGTTTCCAAACACTTCGATGCATGTGAGTCCATCCATTTAGTACTTCTTTGAAGAAAACGTAATCGTGCAGCATGTAAAAAACGCTGAGATTTCTCGAGTTTTTTCCGAGGAGCATTTGCTTATGCGAGAAGCTAATCGTGATAAGTTGCTACTGGACATCTTCAATACGGGTATTTATTAATCCGGTCTACTTCCGCCCACGTGCATAACTTTCGTTTACGTCGAAGGGTGTAGATTGTTGTTGAAACATTCATGCTTTTTTTAATTTTAATTTAATTTTAGGTTGTTTCTAATTTGGCGAACTGAAACACAGCAAATCGGGCGCTAATAATTAATAGTTTATATTAGGCTGTTGTCTGGTGCTTTCATTTGTTTCTCGGTGTCTGTATACCCCGATGAAGGAAACTGGAAGAGACTCGAGCTTTTGACATATTCTATCCAGCTCTTGTCTTGCGCATTTCAACGTATATCGTGGTGGTAGTCGACTGGAACACCCTTGCTACATTTTGCGAAACCCTTTAGTAGATTTTATGTAGAGGATATTACATGGCCGTGCGGAGATACGAAATTTCTCTTGGAGTGTTGAAAAAATATTTTTCAACTTGGTTCCATATGTAACCAAAGCAACAGTGATCTTTTCAAGTGTGAAAATAACATGTCATCTTCACGTGTGAAGATATCATGTTTTCGCCCAAAAGCTCATTCGGTATTTCATTGGTGTTTATATAATAAACCTGTTTACTGTTTCCCTTTTTGTGACCATATTGTATAAGAGAAGAACATCATAGTGGCCGGGTATTCTGTAGTTACTCCGAGTTAATAACTGTGGCTTTTTATCTTAACATCAATGAAATACCAAGTGAGCTTTCGCGGGAAAACATAATATCTTCACACGTGAAAATATCACTGTTACATATGAAAATCGCGCCTTTCGATGCCTTTCGTGAAATGAGTTAGTATTTCATTGGTGTTTATATAATAAATAGAATATTATATGGCCGCTTGGAGATACGAAATTTCACTTCTCGTGTTGAAAAATATGACTTAAATGACTTACTGTAGCTTACCAAACAGTTACTGTATCGTTTGCATACGATAGATAAGTTTTGCCTGGAGATACACAAATTTAAAAAAGAAACTTCTGAAATCCGCCGAGTACTTGACATCACAGAAGATATGCATCGAACGAATGGCGATGAGCACTCCGTCATGATTTTGAAAAGATAGTCACCAGGGCTACACAATTGCATTTTCTTCTTCGATGCCAAATAATGTGATTTCTGTATAATTTGATATCAGTGTTTTCTGCTTTTGTTGCAAAATATGATGATTAGTGAATTTTATGTTGGAGCCCTCGAACTTCCTGTGCGAGTTTTCGGTACTGCACACGCGCAAAAAGATTGGGGAGTCAACTTTATTGCAGTACGCATACTCAAAGCTAAAAATATCCTTCTTTGCTCTCCCACTACAATCGAAAGGTCTCTTTTTGCGCGTACTTTCTCTTTAAAGACAAATCATGAACATTTGCCATTGCTTTAAAAGGAAAACCAGCGCTCAGAAAAGAGAGACCCTGGTCAAATTCAATTTTGGATAAGTTTCTGAGCTTTTGGATGTAGAGTTAAGCCCCCTTGAAAATACCTAAGCTGTACACTTGTGATTGACAAAAGTTTAATCAATTTCCGATTCAATCAGCTTGTTTTTTGGCATCTTAGGAGCCTGCTCAACAAGAACCCAACTCAGTGTGCTACTGGTTTACTGCTCTAGTACATATATGTTTGTAGTTTTGAGAATATAATATATGAGTTAGGATTTCTCCTCTAGCCAAGCTAGCTTAGTTTACTGAGTCTTTTTCAGTTGAGGAACCTAATGTTTTCGGGCACAATTAGGATATAGGGTTCGGAAAGAAGCTAGGAATAGAATAAGGGTAGGGCACAAACGTTTAGAGGTTATGCTGCAGTTCTTGGTGCTCATATATCAAGAAACTGCCACACCTTGTAAACAGGTTGTAAGTGCTGATAGGTTCTTATGTTACTTAAATTATGAATAAAATTGTGAAGATTACTATTTTAGGTGATAAGCAAACAAGCAATCCGTCTTTATTAATGACAATTAGAATTGATTATCGATATCTTTTATTGAAAATCTCTTCCTGACTTATGCATATTCCTGAAATTGTACTTAAGTCATTTAATTGTTTAAATCAAATATTAAATAGTGCACTTAAACTCATTTAATTGTACGTGCTGTTTGAAAATCGTCTGGTTTGCACGGTCAAACTTACTATTAGACAATGGTAAAGTGTGACTTTTTAGACTTAATTCTCGGTCATCAAAATTGTTTTATGTAAATAAATACTGCCTACGGCACCTCATATTTATGATAGCATATCGTAGAAAATTTGACACCAATTTAGTGGTGTTAAGATGCATTTTATTTACCATGATCATTTATATGCAGATTAGGGTTAACCCTAACCGGAATGACAACGACAACGCACTTAACACTGCCTTAGTAGTAGGGTTTCGTAGTGGCTTCCAGCATGTACGCATTGTGTACCTATATTTATAATTAAGATACTCAATTTTCTCGTCACAATTGGTATTAATGGTATTAATGGTAATTAATGGTTCACCGAAGAAATATGGAAGACTTGTGAAAGCAAAGCCATTGAACTAGAATCATTCGAGTAGCATTCATCCGCAGCACTGAAATGCTCCGAAGGGGGTGGCAGCTCCAAGGAGTCTTCAATATCACAGAATTGGATCATCCGAGCTGACTTCGAAAGATTACAAGATCAACTCCCGCTCAGTGGCAGCAGTCTCAATTTTTGTGAATATTCACCATCTCCTTCAAGATATAATGTAAGTCTAATTCTAACTCCTGTTGGTTCCCCCAAAGCACCCCCCCCCCCCCTCCCAGCCTTCTCACGCTCTAAAATGGATCCGCTTAAAATTTATCATTTCCCACATAATATTAGTCTACTATTTTTAAAGGAAATTGATGCAAAAGATCCTTAAATTGCGATTACACAAGATCGAAAAGATTTTGACTCGTCCAAATAGGCAATGGAAAAACGTTTAACAAAGAAACTACAATGCGTCTTCTCCAGTCCTTTCTCCAAACTGACATGACGGCCAAATTCTGGTATCGCGTTTCAATCGCCAGACACATACTTGTGAAAAGCCACTCGAACACTGATGGAACTCCAGTAAACTTGGTAACGGATAGCAAAACTGC
Organism: Montipora capitata; assembly: GCA_949126865.1. Taxonomy (NCBI): domain Eukaryota; kingdom Metazoa; phylum Cnidaria; class Anthozoa; order Scleractinia; family Acroporidae; genus Montipora; species Montipora capitata. The sequence continues at coordinate 1,651,577 of OX421457.1, read as the reverse complement.
ACAGTGGGATATGTTCTTCCTATACATAAATTGGTACAAGTGAAAGAATCCATTTACGGAGACCATTGCGGTGGACTCACAGAGCATGCTCATAATAGCGATATCCACTGTTATTCTCTGTGTACGCGGAGTTCGGTAACGCCCCCAACGAGCTGGGCTCGTTTCAAGATTCGTTGGCATATGCGATCGATGGCAGTGACTGTGCTTCGTTCCATGACTGCGGCAACGCCGTGAATTATTCCAAGATAGGCAATGGTTTTTAAGTTACCGAGATCCACCTGCATAACCCGGAATATGATCGATGAGGCACCGTACAATGGCGCTATCATAACGTAAGAATAAGCTGGGTGTGTTAATATCCTCTAAAGTCCCTGAACACAAACACGAGATGTTGTCTTGAAGGCCACCATTATGAGCGATGATCAGTTTGCCTTTGCGTCAGCTTTCCAAATCTTTCACGGTGGTTATTTCACCTGTATCAACTCGTTTGATAAAATCAATCCCTGCATATATTAGTTAGCAGCCAAGGGAAAGGCATAGATCTTTATTGCGGTAAACTTAAAGTGCACCTCACTTCAACTATTCTTCTTACTCAGCTAAATATTTCCACCTTCAACAAGCATACTTTCCGATTTTCCCTGGAATTTTCACTTTTTGTTTGCCGAAAATTACGTAAGTCAGCGAAAAATAGCCGAATAGCCGTACTGATTTTGACCAACGACGGAGCTGAAAGAGGCATGGGTCTACAGTGTTCTGTGTTCGGTGTCACAAACTCCTTTGTAACGCAAAAAGCTATTAAAAACGCGAAAGCTAAGCAGTTTGTGATGTCAAATACAGAAATAGACCCATGACCCTTTCATCCCGGTCGTGGGCACACAATAAGTGAAATTTTGAGGGGGAAATGGTAAAATGTGCTTGTTGAAGATGGAATAGTTATCTGAGGAAAGAGTAATGTATGTAGACTTAGGATTATTTCATTCGTTCATCGGGCTTGAAATATACTGTTTCGTTTACTATCATTGCAAGCTGTCGACTTTCATTTACTAATAATAATGATAATAAAAATAATAATAATAATAATAATGATGATAATGATAATGATAATGATAATAATAATCACTTTATTCAAGTCTCAGGGTTATTTAACCAAGCACTATTGCTCTACTAATTAAGGAGACTTCAAATCCGAGAACAAATGAAATCAATGACTTAGGATTATTTCATTCGTTCATCGGGCTTGAAATATACTCTTTCGTTTACTATCATTGCAAGCTGTCGACTTTCATTTACTAATAATAATGATAATAAAAATAATAATAATAATAATAATAATGATAATGATAATGATAATGATAATGATAATAATAATCACTTTATTTAAGTCTCAGGGTTATTTAACTGAGCAATATTGCTCTACTAATTAAGGAGACTTCAAATCCGAGAACAAATGAAATCAAATTTAGGTGAATGTTAAGGACGGTGCCTACTAATTCAAAGGTGTTTTTGCCCCGGTGTATGATTATGCAAAAAATGTATATCTTAACAAGTGCTATTGAAATCCAAAAAGAAAATTGGGGGTAACCACGCATTTTTCAAAGATAAATGATGAATAATATTTGTAAAAAGCTTTAAAATACAAAGCAATGTATGGCGTTCTTTCTCAAATTGAAGCTTAATTATCTCTCAAAAACTAATGCATGGTTGCCCTCGGTTTTCTCTTTGGATACCAAGAGTACTTACTAAGATCTACTATTACCGGATAGCTTTAAACCGCGCAAATATATCCCTGTATTAATAAACACCACCCATAGGAAATCAGAGTATCTCGAGATGGCGCAGAACGAATAACAATAGTGGGCGCCGTCCTTAATCGAAGCACATGCTTTCATAGTTCCCAGGCTCTCCCAGTGTTTGAGGGACCGAATCAGCAGTCGGATGATGACATATACGATTCGAGTTCGGAGCAATTTTTCCGAGTATTGCCGTGTCCAGTCCCTTCGCACGAATGTTCTATTTCGAAACAAACTACAGCATAGACCCTATTCATAAATGGCGGTCACATTTATGATTCTTTTGCCCACGTGCAAATTAGCCTACCAAGCCTCATTTTAGAGCAATAATTCTTTTCAATTCACTGTATGGTATCGAGGCTTGGTAGGCTAATTTCCACTTCGACAAAAGAATTATAAATTGACCGCCATTTATGAATAAGGTCTATACCACATTCAAAATTTGTACGTTTTCTTCGTAGGATCGTCGAAGCTCTTTCAAAAGTTCTTCGTTGGATTCGTTGGAATAAAATTGAAAGAATTTCACTCTCCATCCATCGTTTAGTAAGTTCACAACCGTTTTAGTTTTGCCTCGATTTCTTGGTTGTTTACCGCTCATTTGTTATTGATGTTTTGGAATGAGAAGCAAACTTTGATGCCCTTTTTTTCATACTCTGTACGTATTATCTACTTTTTAAATAAAAATATGTCATACAGTCAAACTTAACAATGAAAGTGTGATTTAGTAAATCAGTTTGTAAATGGAGATTGTTCACTCTTTGTAAACGATCGATAGTACAACTCCTTCTCATACCCAAAAATGGGAATGGGATACTTTTATATTGCGGGCTCTGTTCCAGTGACGAAGACCGCTTTCAGATTCATCTGTTGTTATGATTTTGCAATAATTTCTCCAAACCTTTGAGCACTTCTTTTGAAAGACGATAAAGTAGTGATAAATGAAAAAAAAATGAATTCAGCCGAACAAATCTTCAGAAAAAAATGGTCCTACACAAATATACATAGCCATCCAGGCTATACATGGCCCTCCATAGCCATAGATGGCCCTCCACAGCTATGCATGGCCCTACACAGCTATGCATGGCCCTACACAGCTATACATGGCCTTATATAGCCATACATGACCATCCAAGCCTATACATGGCCCTCCACAGCTATACATGACCCTACACAGCTATACATGGGCCTCCACAGCTATACATGGACCTACACAGCTATACATGGCCTTATATAGCTATACATGGCCATCCAAGGCTATACATGGCCCTACACAGCTATACATAGCCATCCAGGCTATACATGGCCCTCCACAGCCATACATGGCCCTCCACAGCTATACATGGCCCTCCACAGCTATACATGGCCCTCCACAGCTATACATAGCCCTCCACAGCTATACATGGCCCTCCACAGCGTTACATAGCCCTTGACAGCTTTGCATAGCCCGCCACAGCTATACATGACCCTACACAACTAGACATGGCCCAACACAGCTATACATGGTACTCCACAGCTATACATGGCCCTACACAGCTATACGTGGCCTTACACAGCCATACATGGCCATCCAAGGCTTGGTCCACACTTAATGACTATGTGGATCAATAGTTGCTAATCCAGTAATTTACAGACTCGCACCTAGACCTTCACGATTTGAAATTAGTTTTGTCACATACATTTCGCTGTTAAAAGTAGCATAAAACTTTAAGGTAAAAAGCTGTTAAAATGAGTCTAAAAGTTTTTGATCTGTTTAATCATCATCATCACTCTGATGCTCAAACAGATAGAAAACTTTTAGACTCATCATTTTAACAGCTTTTTACCTATGAGCATACTATAGTATTTGCACTTTTTAATAAACGTAGCGGTCAAGAGTTATGTATGGCCATGTATACCTCTCTAGGGTTATGTATGGCCGTGTGTTCCTGTGTAGGGTTATTTATGGCCATGTATACGTGTGTAGGGTTATGTATGGCCATGTATACTTGTATACCCCTATATAGGGCTTAGTCAAACCACTATATGGTAGTTACATGAAGTATCTACGCCGGAGAGACTCTGGGATAGTGGCCTTCAACAATTTCTTTGATTGATCGCTTGCATAACAATGGCAGTCCAAGAGGAAGTCCCTAAGTAATATGAAGAAGTGCCACACCGGAAACCTTAGAATTTGTAGGGAGATTCGAAATCCAAATCTAGTTTCAGGGTTGTTCGTTTCTTCTACTGTCCCTGTTTTACCTTATAACTCAAAGCACTTAAGAAACAGATGAATCACAAAAGTAATAAAACGACGGGGTTTGCATTATGTTTAGCAGTTTCGATTAATAAAAAGTAGCCGTTTTAGCACGGGAATTATTCCACGCTGCTAAAACTGATTACCGTTGCTGTTGCAACACAGGCGCCCCAAGCTCAGTTTGAGGGAAGGCCAAAAAAGTATTAGGATTTGTATGGGAATCCCTATAGGAGAGCTGAGAAGATAATCTTACCAAAAATTTTCTCAGATAAAAAGCCTCACCTTATTGTCATTGTGTGTCGCTTCCTTCCTGTGTTTTTTTTTCTTTCTTTCTTTTTCCAGATTCGACGCGAATGGAGCCATTATCAGTTCCTCGGTTGTCAACAGTTATACTAAAATACCAAGGCTGAACACTATATTCTCAGGAGCCCACCAAATTTAATCAAATATTCCTGGTTAAAATGTTCCCATGGGTAAAATTCCACTGTAGAATTCAAGGGCAAAGGTTTTTCTTTCATTTCAATCCGCTAGCCGCGTAATCGCTTCGGCAGCACATATACTAAAATTGGAACGATGCAGAGAAGATTAGCATGGCCCCTGCGCATAGATGACACGCAAATTCGTGAAGGGTTCCAAATTTTTTAGAGCGGAGGGGTTGGCGCAGTGGTAAGATCTCTGCCTTCCAACCCTAAGGTCCCGCGTTCCATTCCCGGTTCTGCCGAGAGTGGAATATTTGGCGACCTTCTTTCCCGCTAAAGTTCACTCAGCTTTCCATCCTTCCGAGGTCGGTAAAATGAGTACCAGCATGCATGGACTGCTTAGAAGCGGCTGCCATTTGCGCCTGTATATGCTTCCAGTCCGCTGGGGGTAAATTGATCATTGTAAAGCGCCTTTGAGACGTTTGTGATAAAGGCGCTATATAAATGCACCACTTTACTTTTACTTTACTTTAATCGAAGCCCTTCTACGGTGGAATTTTAACCGTAGGAACATTTTAACCAGTAATATTTGACTCAATTTGGTAAGCTCCTGAGAATTCAATAATCAGCCTCGGTATTTTACTATAATTATGACGACCGAGGAACTGACAATGGCTCGAGTAGAAATGTGGGTCAAACACCTTAGAAATGTGAAAAGACATCGTCAAGAACGTGCTCGTATTAAAAGCTTTCGCTTAGAGAAAAGAAAGACCAGTGGATAAATCGAGTCGTAAATCAGTAACTTTGGACCATAACGTTGAAGAATCATGTTGTGTTTGTGGTGGACCCAAATTCGGTGAAATAATTGCCTGTGAAAAGACAGACTGCCTAGTAGAGTAGAGTAGTTTCACTTCCAGTGCGTGTGGGTCACACAGCACTAACTGGAAAGTGGCTCCATTCCACCGACAGCCACAGTCATTAGGCAACACAGGTGTAATATCAAAGTTTTAAATAGTTTCACTTGCAATTTTCTGGCTTAAACATCAGTAAAAATCAAATACTTTTCAGTTATTTACTTTAACTGTCCAGCCTAAGAAGCTGCAATTTGTTTTTTCCTATCTTAGCTTGGTGTGACTTGGGACATCCTTGCCCTTGAGGTAGGAGAATTTTATTCCAATTTCCGCCCAGGGGGTGGGGTAATTGAATCAGATGTGTTTTGCCTTGGTACTCTGTTAATTCCCCCAGCCTTTCCCAGGAGCATGGGGGTGGTGGTTTCCATTGACTAGTGCATCACAGCAAGCCAATGATCATTTCTCCAGTCTCTTTGATGGTGTGGAAGACTAAAGACTCGGGAAATTATTTGATTTTGGACAAAACGTGCTTGAAATTAATCGTCCCTAATTTCATTCCGGCGTCACCATTTGATGACCCATACTAATTTTCTGTCGGTCTGTACCTGGACTTTTTTCTCCTGTTCTCATTTACAATACAATAGTCGTGTGTAAATATTATTTATACTGTGAACGAAAAAATAACTTGAATTTGAGTTTGAAGGCCAGGTCACTGAATTAGAATGATTCGAGTCGAGCATTGATCCATCGCACTTCCAGTGCTGAGGGGATGTTACCTTCCACGACTTCCCTCACAGGATTCTAGAATCCGAGCTAATTTCAAAAGATTACAAGTTCAATTGACGTTGATAACCTTCAGATTTTTTTCTAAGTATGTTCCAGTCATCATCGATAAATACACATCTCTGTTCATATAGTGGCTTATAATCTTCTTCACAATGAAAGTCTATTATTTTAAGAAAATGGCATTTTGCAAGGAAGTTGATGCAAAGGATCATCAAATCGTGCCTGGACTAAAGGGAAAAGAGCTTGACTGGCGCAAACAGCCAATGGTAAAAGGTTCAACACAGCAACTAGAATGTGTCTTCTCCAGTCCTTTCTCCAAATTGCCATGACGGCCAAATTCTGGAATCGCCTTTCAATGGCCAAGGACATACTTGTAAAAAGCCACTCGATGACTAATGGAACTGCAGTCAACTTGGTAAAGGATAGCAAAACTGCCCAGTTGGATATGTTCTTCATATAAATGAATTGGTACGAATGAAAGAATCCATTGATGGAGACAATTGCGGTGGACTCATAGAGCCTGCTCATAATAGCGATATCCGCTGTTATTCTCTCAGTGCGCGGAGTTCGGTAACGCTCCCAAGGAGCTGAGGCTCGTTTCAACATTCGTTGGCATATATGATCGATGACAACAACTGTGCTTCGTTCTATGACTTCGGCAACGCCGTGAATTATTCCAAGATAGGCAATGGCTTTTAAGTTTCCGAGATCCACCTGCAAAACCCGGAGTATGATCGCTGAGGCACTATACAATGGCGCCATCATAACGTGTAAGAATAAGCTGGGTGTGTTATTCTCCAAACTCTCTGAACACAAATACGAGATGACCGCAATGAGCGGAGAAAGTAGAGCGATGATCATTTTGCCTTTTTCGTTTTGTTTGTTATACATAGTATAAATAAACAAAGTGATAATGGCACTCGCTATAAATGGTAAACAATAAATGACTGAAAAAAGCATGAAAACAGCGCGCTTTTGTCGCTTTGAGTGAAGGCACAGATGATTTGTTAACAAGTAGTTGTGGCCAAAAATACCCATGATAAAGAGAATGTTTAGAGGGATGACTTGTTCCTTGGAAAGCGGGAACGATTTACTGATTCCTAGAGCTTGTAAAGTGACTCGGTACAATAAATCCAAGAAATACATGCCTATGCAACATAGAAAAAGTTTTTTCTTCACTCCTGACAGTTGATATGGACGGAACAGAACTAGCGCAAGCAAAAACACCCAGATGTATAAAAAGAAGCACCGACCACCTTTGACTTACACACTGTTCGCAAAGCAGATGGTCTAAGCTGCTTCCAGGACATGGCTTGTTCGAGATGCGTTTTCTGAATTTCGTTTTGTTCTTCCATATCTCCGAGGGAACAAGCGTCTAAAGAAACCGCTTTAACTCCACAGGAAGCTGGTAAGAAATCATCCACTGTGACCTCTGTGTCACTGTATTCCTGATAAATAATCTCGTCCACTGGTTGAGCGTACCATTCTCGGCCTGTATTCTGCAAAAGGTCGTATTCTAAGGTTTCTTGACTGTATTCAGGGTCCTTTGGGCTGTATTGTTCGGATACACTACGTGTAAAACTAAAGATGATGTGTCCAAACACTTCGATACCTGTGCGTCCTGCCATTTAGTTCTTCTTTTAAGGAAAATTAATCAAGCTATTATATTTCAAAAAACTGAATTCTTTGCCTTTAGTCCAAGGAAAATTTGTTTATGCAAGAAGCTAATCTTGATAATTAAAAGCTGCTGCTTGACATCTTCAATACGCTGATTTATTATTCCGAATTACTCTTCCGCCCACGTGAATCACTTTCGTTTACGTCGAAGGGTTCAGATTGTTGTTGAAACATCCATGCTTTCTGAATTCATCTTAGGTTTTGTTTTGCGAACTGAAACGCTGCAAATCGAACGCTACTTTCCCAAACTCGCTAACGGTTCATTAGTACTGTTACATTGTGCTTTCATGTGCTCTCTTGGTGTCTGGATTTGCCCATGATGCACGGCGCTCGAGTTTTTATATAGGAAATCGTATGAACGCGAGTGCATTTCATGATTTATGGGCACGATTGATGTTTTGAATGTTCTCAAAATTGCACGATTCGTTGGTGAGTGATCACGAAATGCACGTTCATACGGTTTTTTTTATAATAAAGTCAACCAAATCGCTCCATCGCTTCTCTTTGCATGGCAACTTCCGTATTGCAGGCTTAATTTTCTTAACATTTCTCAAGCGAAGTTACTTTTCTTCCCAACTGCTACGCAACTCACTTCCGAGTTAAAAATTATAAAAACGTTCACTGGTTATATACAGTTAAAACTTTCGAGCTTTCGGCTGTCTGGCTACAGCCTTCAATGGAAATGAATGGAAAAAATGACAACTACAATATATACAAAAATAGGTGAAATTATAAAAAGAATATTAAAACGGGGAAAAATGTGTCAAAAAAACTAATTGTTCTTTTTATAGTCTCACCTATTTTTGTATATATTGTATTTGTCATTTTTTCCATTCATTTCCATTGAAGGCTGTGGCCTGACAGCCGAAAGCTCGAAGGTTTTAACTGTATATAGCCAGTGAACGTTTTTATAATTTTTAATATGTTTTACCCTGGCTACGGTTCCTCTATTTTTACTTCAGAGTGTTACACACACAAGACCGTATTGGAACAGGAGAAACCGTTTCTGTGCCTGCCTCTTCAAGAACTAACGGACTCGGAAATTTTTGCACCATCAAATACCAGAATCACATTTAAAATACCGAAATATGATATGTCCTAACAGACATAGTATTTAATATTTACATAGTACTTAATTTAATTGACATTTAATTAATATGTACAACATTTGTATTTATGTGTCACAATTCAGAAGTAATTGTATGTAATTATTGACCTGCCTTGTAATTCAGTTTATGGTGCAAAAACGATGAATAAACGATCATCATCATTATTATTATTATTATTATTATTATTATTATTATTATTATTATTATTATTATTATTATTATTATTATTATTATTATTGTTATTATTATTATTCCATTCGTCTTTAGTTGACCAATCAGAAGCGTGATATCTTGGTAAGTATGTTACAATTATTCTACGAGGGCGCGCTGGATATGAAGTGATAGATAACCAACTAAGCGCGTAGCACCGAGTTGGTTATAATCATTTTATATCCAGGAAGCCCGAGTAGAATAATTGTTTTACTAAAACTCCAGGATCAACAACACTTCTTTGATGTTCTTGGGATAGTATTGTCGACTAAAGCATCGATTTCTGCTTCAGTTAATTCCGGTCTAAAACGGCTTTTGTCAGCCATTTTTTTCTCAGAGTCAGCTCGCTTTGTGCACGACGCGTTTCTTGATGAACTGTTAGCTCGTGTCCGGCGAGCCAATGAAAATACTGGAAATCTAATATGAGTAGTTTACTTTTTAATAGAATAGGATATAATATAAAATTGAACGATAAGAATTCAATGGGCAAATTGCCGGACATATTTACATGCAATGAAGTTGATTTGCGAGACTGAGAAGTGCAGAATACCCGGCCACTATGGTGTTTTTTTAACCAGGCATCGTTTGAAGAACGAGGCATATAAGAATTAGCCAGTATCAAAACTCCGAAATGCAAATTGCGTTCATAACTGCGAGAATCATTGCTTCACTTGATTTCATATCCGCAGTTCATATATAATCCATTTCATATATCATTTCATCGTTGATTCATACCTCACGGGAGCATGGAACCCACAAATGACCAGCTCCCAACGTCAGTGGCTTCATAGCTCAGTTGATTAGAGCGTCGCACCGGTATCGCGAGGTCACGGGTTCAAACCCCGTTGAAGTCCTGAATTTTTGAGGCTTCTTAACGCAATTGCAAAAATTGCGTTCATAACTGCGAGGATTTTTATTCCTTCGAGAGATATAATAAATATTTATTATTGCTTTAAAAGAAAAAAAAGGCGGCAAGTTTGTTGACAGGAATGTTTGGCGTGCCAAATCATTCTGTTCCAGCCATCACAGGTCAGCCGTCATAAAAATCGTCTTTATTCAGGAATAAATTACAACAAGACAAAAACTCCCCAACAATGACTGTATTTAGCACCAAAATCAAAACCCAAGAAATAAAAATAACTTTTAGAATTCTCACGACCTTTAGTGCACACACAAGGAAAAGAAGCATTCAAAATATTCTCAAAAAAGGCTGCAGTTCCATTAGCGTCTGACCAGCTCTCACGGTCTTCAAGAGGCCATTTCCGAGTTCATGTCTGCCTCCTTCTCAAAGCGAGTCTAAGTGCGAAGTTCTTGAATGAAAACTAATTTTCATTACAAAAGCTTCGCACGTAGACTCGCTTTGAATAGGAGGCATACATGAACTCGGAAATGGCTGACATGCATTAAGTGTGGAGTAAGATCATCCTTTGCAATGACGACTGCCGATACGTTCAGAAGACCTTCACATATCTCTTATAACCACTGAATTGAAAAGAATCGCGCAGAGAACGAATTTTATCTGTCATTTTTAAATGGGGGCATTAAAGAGATGCACGAACGGAGATCCCCGGTGAATTTGTCAGCTAACTTTGGATTTTATATCCAAACAGATTATAAACTTAAAGGTAAATTAAACAACGTTTCACAGATTTGTAAGCTGATGTTTCAATTCTTCGTTGGTTAATTTGCCTTTATCAGCTCTTTCCGTCGATGAAACCTGAGTTTTGTGTGTCAGACTCCTATCAATACAGCATTAATTTACATTTGCTTCAGAAAAAAATCCCTTGATTCATGTTTTTATAAGGTCGTAATTTGATAGTGTACGTAGCTGCAATAAGCTATTCAATTTTCTCGTCACAATTGATAGAAATGGCCATGGTTCGCAGAAGTGCTACAGAAAACTCGTTGAGCCAAGGGCATTGAACTAGAATCAATTGAGTCGGAAATTCATCCGGCGCAGAGCAGGAATAAAATGCTGTGGAGCAGTTGAGCTCATTTCGAAAGATTACAGCTTCAACGCCTGCTGAGTGGTAACACTTGTATAATTTCGAAGTACATGTATGTTCCAGCCTTCATCGATAAATACACATCTTTCTTCATTTAAAGGGTCTTAAGATTAACCATCTCCCTCATAATACAAGTATTAATTTAAGAAAATGGCATTTTGCAAGAAACTTGATCCAAATTAGCCTCAAATCGTGCCTGGACGACGATAAAAAGACCTTGACTCGCCCAGACAGCCAATGGTAAAACGTTCAACACAGCAACAAGAATGTGTCTTTTCCAGTCCTTTCTCCAAACTGCTATGACGGCCAAATTCTGGAATCGCGTTTCAATCGCCAAGGAAATACTTGTGAAAAGCCACTCGATTACCAATGGAACTGCAGTCAACTTGGTAAAAGATACCATCAATGACCAGAAGGAAATATTCTTCACGAAAAGGAATTGGTACAAATGAAAGAATCCATTTATGGAGACAATTGCGGTGGACTCGTAGAGCATGCTCAAAATCGTGATATCCGCTGTTATTCTCTCGGTACGCGGAGTTCGGTAACGCCCCCAAGGAGCTGATGCTCGTTTCAAGATTCGTTGGCATATGTGATCGATGAAAACAACTGTGCTTCGTTCTATGACTTCGGCAACGCCGTGAATTATTCCAAGATAGGCGATGGCTTTTAAGTTGCCGAGATCCACCTGCATAACACGGAACATGATCGCTGAGGCACTATACAATGGCGCCATCATAACGTAAGAATAAGCTGGGTGTGTTAATCTCCAGAGTCTCTGAACACAAATACGAGATGTTGTCTTGAAGGCAACCATTATAAGCGGAGAAAATAGAGCGATGATCAGTTTGTGTTTTTCGTTTTGTTTGTTATACACAGGATAAATATATGAACAAACAATCATACCCGCTATCAGAGGTAAACAGTAAATGACTGAACAAAGCAAGAAAGCAGCACGTTTTTCTCGCTTTGAATGAAGGCACAGATGATTTGCTAACAAGTAGTTGTGGCCAACAATACTCAGGACAAAGAGAATGTTAAGAGGGATGACTTGTTCGTTGGAAAGCGGGAACGATTTACTGATTCCCAGAGCTTGTAAAGTCACTCGATACAGTGAATCCAAGAAGTACATCAATATGCAACATAGAAAGAGTTTTTTCTTCACTCCTGACAGTTGATATGAACGGAAAAGAACAAGCGCGAGTAAAAACACCCAGATGTATAAAAAGAAGCAAGAGACTATATTACAAGTCACCTGCATCCATTGTAACTTTAGCGGAATGAAGGTCTTTGGTTGAAAATGGCAGTTTAGAAAAGTCTTATAGCTAAGATAAGAGATCATTGTAAATAGCATGCCAATAGCGATGGCTGAGAGAAGCGAAATCCAAGCACCGACGACGGTTGACTTACACACTGTTCGCAAAGCAGATGGTCTAAGCTGCTTCCAGGACATGGCTCGATCGTGATCCGCTTCGTTATTTTTGTCTTGTTGCTCGATGTCTCCGGGGGAACAAGCGTCTAAAAAAACTGCCCGAAGTGTACGGGAGGCTGGTAAAAAATCATCCACTGTCACTTTTTTGTCGCTGTATTCCTGATAAATAATTTCGTCGACTGGTTGAGCGTACCATTCTCGGCCTGTATTCTGCAAAAGGCTGTATTCTAAGGCTTCTTGACTATATTCAGGGTCCTTTGGGCTGTATTGTTCGGATACACTACGTGTAAACCTAAAGATGATGTTTCCAAACACTTCGATGCATGTGGATCCATCCATTTAGTACTTCTTTGAAGGAAACGTAATCGTGCAGTATGTAATAAACGCTGAGATTTCTCGAGTTTTTTCCAAGGAGCATTTGCATATGCGAGAAGCTAATCGTGATAATTTGCTGCTGGACATCTTCAATACGGGTATTTATTAATCCGGCTTACTTCCGCCCACGTGCATAACTTTCGTTTACGTCGAAAGGGTGTAGATTGTTGTTGAGACATTCATTCTTTTTTTAATGTTAATTTAATTTTAGGTTGTTTCTAATTTGGCGAACTGAAACACAGCAAATCGGGCGCTAATAATCAATAGTTTATATTAGGCTGTTGTGTGCTTTCATTTGTGTCTTGGTGTCTGGATACCCCGATGAAGGAAGACCGTTTCTATGTAACCATAAAAACAGTGATCTTTTCACGTGTGAAAATAACATGTTATCTTTACGTGTGAAGATATCATGTTTTGGCCAAAAAGCTCATTTGGTATTTCATTGGTGTTTATATAATAAACCTGTTTACTGTTTTCCTTTTTTTATCTCCGCGCGGCCATGTAATATCCTCTATAAATCAACAATAAGAATTTAATCGGCAAGTTGCCGGAAATATTTACATCAACTGAAGTTGATTTGCGGGACTTGTAACTGCAGAATACCCGGCCACTATCGTGTTCTTTTAGCCAGGTATCGATAGAAGAACGATCCGGGCATATGACAATACATGCCATTCAGATGCAAATAAGTGTCCGGCTTATTCTTACCTATAGACCGAATGCATAAGTGGCGGCCAAAAAAATATTAGGAGAGGGGCTTTGGGACTTAAGTCAGTGGCGAAATTTTGAAAGGGAGTAATTTCGCCTTCAGAGAAATCTCGTGATAAATCAATAGTAGCCAAAGCCTTAAAATTACTTACTGTAGATTACCAAACAGTTACTGTATCGTTTTGATATGATAGATAAGTTTTGTCTGGAGATACTCAAATTTAAGAAAGAAACTTCTGAAATCCGTAGAGTACGTGACATCACAGAAGAGATGCATCGAATGAATGGCGATGAGCACTCCGTCATGATTTTGAAATGATAGTCACCAACCAGGGCTACACAATTGCATTTTCTTCTTCGATGCCAAATAATGTGATTTCTATATAATTTGATATCGATGCTATTTGCTTTTGTTGCAAAATATCATGATTAGCGAATTTTGTGTTGGACCCTTCGAAATTGCTGTTCGATTTTTCTGTACTGAACAGGCGCAAAAAGATTGGGGAGTTCCAATTTTTTACAGTACGCATGCTCAAAGCCGGAAATATCCTTCTTAGCTCTCCCACTACGATCGAAAGGTCTATTTTTTGCGCGTTCTTTCTCTTCAAAGACAAATCATGAACATTTGCCATTGCCCTAAAAGGAAAACCAGCGGTCGGGAAAGAGAGACCCTGGTCAAATTCAATTTTGGATAAGTTTCTGAGCTTAAGCCCCCTTGAAAATACCTAAGCTGTACACTTGTGATTGACAAAAGTTTAATCAATTTCCGATTCAATCAGCTTGTTTTTTGGCATCTTAGGAGCCTGCTCAACAAGAACCCAACTCAGTGTGCTACTGGTTTACTGCTCTAGTACATATATGTTTGTAGTTTTGAGAATATAATATATGAGTTTTCTCCTCTAGCCAAGCTAGCTTAGTTTGCTGAGTCTTTTTTAGTTGAGGTACTTAAAGTTTTCGGGCACAATTAGGACAGGGTTCGGACAGAAGCTAGGAATAGAATAAGGGTAGGGCGCAAACGTTATGCTACAGGTCTTGGTGCTCATATATCAAGAAACTGCCACACCTTATAAACAGGTTGTAAGTGCTGATAGGTTCTTATGTTATTTAATTTGTGAATAAAATTGTGAAGATTACTATTTTAGGTGATAAGCAAACAAGCAATCCGTCTTTATTAATGACAATTAGAATTGATTATCGATATCTTTAATTGAAAATCTCTTCCTGCTTTATGCATATTCCTCAAATTGTACTTAAATCATTTAATTGTTTAATTCAAATATCAAATAGTGCACTTAAACACATTTACTTGTATGTAATGTTTGAAAATCGCTGGTCTGGTTTGCAGTCATACAATTTTTTTTATTAGACAGTGGTAAAGTGTGACTTTTTAGACTTAATTCGTGGTCATCAAAATTGTTTTATGTAAATAAATACTGCCTACGGCACCTCGTATTTATGATAGCATATCGTAGAAAATTTGACACCAATTTAGCGATGTTAAGATGCATTTTATTTACCATGATCATTTATATGCAGATTAGGGTTAAGCCTAACCGGAATGACAACGACAACGCACTTAACACTCCCTTGGTAGTAGGGTTTCGTAGTGGCTTCCAGCATGTACGCATTGTGTACCTATATTTATAATTAAGATACTCAATTTTCTCGTCACAATTGGTATTAATGGTCATGGTTCACCGAAGAAATAGAGAAGACTTGTGAAAGCAAAGCCATTGAACTAGAATCATTCGAGTGGCATTCTTCCGCAGCATACCCAGGACTGAAATGCTCCGGAGGGGGTGGCAGCTCCAAGGAGTCTCCTATATCACAGAATTGGATCATCCGAGCTGACTTCGAAAGATTACAAGATGAACTCCCGCTCAGTGGTAGAACTCTCAACTTTTGTGAATATTCACCTTCATAATATAATATAAGTCTAAGCATAACTCCTGTTGGTTCCGAAGTACAGATATGTTCCATTTATTATCGACAAATACACATCTCTGTTCATTTTGCGGCTGGCCTGCGTAGCTGGCGGTTCTTTTGTTGCAAAAGAACAAAAGTTTAATCAATTTCCGATTCAATCAGCTTGTTTTTTGGCATCTTAGGAGCCTGCTCAACAAGAACCCAACTCAGTGTGCTACTGGTTTACTGCTCTAGTACATATATGTTTGTAGTTTTGAGAATATAATATATGAGTTTTCTCCTCTAGCCAAGCTAGCTTAGTTTGCTGATCATCCGAGCTGACTTCGAAAGATTACAAGATGAACTCCCGCTCAGTGGTAGAACTCTCAACTTTTGTGAATATTCACCTTCATAATATAATATAAGTCTAAGCATAACTCCTGTTGGTTCCGAAGTACAGATATGTTCCATTTATTATCGACAAATACACATCTCTGTTCATTTTGCGGCTGGCCTGCGTAGCTGGCGGTTCTTTTGTTGCAGAACACAAGACATTTTCAGCCAATGCCCCCCCCCCCCCCCCCCCAGCCTTCTCACGCTCTGAAACGGATCCGCTTAAAATTTATCATTTCCCCTATAATATCACTCTACTATTTTGCAAGGAAATTGATGCAAAGGATCCTTAAATCGCGAGTACACGAGATCGAAAAGATTTTGACTCGTATGGGAAAACGTTTAACAAAGAAACTAGAATGTGTCTTCTCCAGTCCTTTCTCCAAACTGCCATGAGAAATTCACATACTTGTGAAAAGCCACTCGATCGCTAATGGAACTGCGGTCAACTTGGTAAAAGATAACAAAACTGCCCAGTGGGTTATGTTCTTCACATAAATGATTTGGTACAAATGAAAGAATCCATTGATGGAGACAATTGCGGCGGACTCATAGAGCATGCTCATAATAGCGATATCCGCCGTTATTCTCTCGGTACGCGGAGTTCGGTAACGCCCCCAAGGAGCTGAGCCTCGTTTCAAGATTCGTTGACATATGTGATCGATGACAGCACAGGGGCATTCTGTCTGCGCGTGCGCGACTTTGAGGTCTCTTATGAGCGTATCCGCTGGCTCACCATAAGCAGAAACCAAAATAATGGCGGTCTACGTGGCGAAAAGTTTCGAGTACGTGTCGTTATCTGTGTAGTTTATCTTCCTTGCCTTACGTGTAGACGGTGTCAAAAGATCGAGAAACGGTTGGGCTGTTTATGGCAAAAAGTCACAGCAAAGTACTTTCGAATAATAAGGGGAAACCAAGTTGTTTTGGTGTGGAACTCAGAGCTCACGTAGTCAGTAATCTTGCGAAAGTTGCATAATTCGAAGGGCTCTTCAAACACACATAAGCAGACTAGACAGACATTTTACCGCGTTAGTTTTGATTCCAACCTACGTGTTTACCCCTCACTGTTCTCTCTTTTGCTTTGTTGGGCATTCTTGTTGAAATGTGTTAAAATATCAAGAATTTCAGCTACATTATGAAAATAAATGTTCACACCCAAAGTTTACGGTAGCTTGCCTTTTTTGGTTTCAAGTTTGTTGGCATGAACGCGAACAAGCGTGAACGACGGGCCAAAAACAGCAGCTTTGACTAAATTATGGTCTGAGTAAACAGCCAGAAAATAGAGAGTTGGTAATGTTACCACGGGAAAAATGTTTAGAAATTGTGGAACGTTTGAAGCTTCTGACAGAGATCTAGAGTAAGTCATGTTAAGTCTTGGTTTCGTGTATTGCATGGAGCACCTCCCATTTGAAAATTACTTAGCTTACATGGTGTTAGCTTCAGGGAACTAGAGCAAGGTAGCTGGTTAAGGTTTTGAGTTTAAGCACATCCCAAATCCCTAGGGAACTAAATCTGAGGACCTGAAATAAATAACCACTGTCTAAGGGCATAGCAAGGTCTATGATTCCCATGTTGTAATTGAACAAGCTGCCCTCTTGAACCTTGTACAACTGTCTCAATCTGTAGGAATGATCCTTCTCTGTGTTCATTTCCAAAGAATCAGACTATTCAAGTTGAAAATTGATTACAAAATGACAACAGAAAATTAGTAAGTTCTGACTAGACCAGGCCCAGGGAACAAAGGGATGTTAAGAGTGACACACCAAAGAGTATTCCTTTTTTAATATCAAGCCCCAAGCTTTTTAAACTTTTACAAGTATAGAACTAAAATATAATTTAATTTGTTAGTCCTTCGGAAGTATAAGATATGAGGAAATGGTCAACAACTGTATTCACAATAAATGGATATCCAAAACGTAATGATCACGAGTATTTTTCTTCATATCAACTTGCTGGTCACCTTACTGAGACTATGACATGTAACATTTTATCATGTAGGATGGATGTGACTCCAACTAGTGAAATCTTAACTGTACATTGAATTTATAAGCAACAAAGAATCCCATTTGTATGAGCCTCATGAATTCAGCACATCTGTTATCTTTACTAAAAACAAATTAATTATCTATGAGTGTTTAAGATTCCAATCATAATCCAGAACTTCAAGAGCTTCAAATACGGCTGTTTCACATAACCAATTTGCCCATTTATCTTCATTCACAACTGGTTCTCAAGGTGACACCTTTCCACAAAACTTGACCTCTCAGCCATCACTTCTGTCCATTGCTCCAATTGTTGAGCCACTGCTCATCTATCTAAACAGCAGAGAATACGCTGTCAGTTCTTTTGATCCTAATTTTTAATTCTGTACATGAAACACTTTTTCCAAAGCAAGCTTACTGATAAACCTAAGACATGGAGAATTATGGACACTTTTCGAGAAACTGTGATGAGTAAACTCTTCAAATTAAAGACATGCAATATGGAACTCTTTTCATTCTTCTAGATAATTTACATTCCCCTTGTCCTTTCAATTAACAGCCTAACTTTAAAACTAAATAATAATTTGCAGAGTACTTCTGATCATGGCTCAGAATACATGTCTGAACAAATGTCACTACAAAGCACAAACAGACAAGCTTCTAATGCATACAACCATTAGCCTCTTTGAAAGCCACAAGCATGGGCTACAAGGTGGCCTTATTGCAACCAGCTCTTCTGGAAACATTAGTAACTTCATCAGATATCTTGCAGGAATGGTTATGCATGAGTGGGGGGCACAACTGCAAGGATCAAACATGGCCATTTTAGGTCTGAAGTAAACATCAATAATACAGGGTTTCATTTCTTTCAACTTAAGTAAACCATTCTCTCCCTCTTCCTCACACTATCTTTGTTTTTACATACATTGTAAATGCTCATATAGATTTGCTACACTGTACCCAGTATTTATTCAACATTTTTTGGGTACAAATAACATTCAAGGTAATATGTAGATGAACCCCCTTGCTTACTCTCATTACAAATTTGAAAGTATTATTGTTCATCTAGTTTTCAACATAATTTTGTATCTCCCTTTACCCGTGAATTGTGATGAACATTTATTGACTTTTATACTACAGTATATGGATTGTTGGAAGAGCCAGTACATGACAAATCGGATGTGTAACATATTATTTGTGAATAATGATTGTTGAGAAGATGAAAATATAGTGACAGGACTTGCAGATAATCAAGTGCATGTTTCACTTATTCTAGACGGTACAACGGGATTTTGGCAAGTAAAACGTGTTTCCTAACATTTTTTTGTACAAATGTATAACTAACACATACATCTAAAGAAATCGTGATTGGCATTCCTCTACAGGCTAAGGGATACACACTAAAAGCGAAATGTCTGTTCTGCCCTACAGAGCTTGTCTCCAGAATTACAACCAAATCTTTTTGAATGAGCATTCTCACTTATTTCTTAAATCGCTCGTCTAAGAACACTTGCTGAGGTAAATTCAATTGCTGCACGTAGAAAAAAAAAACCGACGAGCTTCTAATGCTAGTCTGCTAGGTAGCAGCATGCTAATGAAATAAACACGATAACAGAGCTTACGCCATCCGGTTCGAAAACTACATGGACAAGCTCCAAATGTGCAATCTTCGACAGTAAACGGTAGTAGTTTGCCTTGTTACAAAAAAGAGCACGCATTTTTTCGGAATAAATAAACCAGATGAAGCGGAGGACAAATAAACAAACAATGCACTAAAAGTGTTCTCGGACTTGGGGGCCGGCGAAAAAGGCTAGTTTAACCGAACTTTTGACTTAAGTTAGCTCTCGGAGACGAAAAAAGCAATTACAAAAATACCTACTGAAGCACAGGAAAAAAAATTGCAAAAGTCATCGTGTATTGAAATGACACTACAACCTTGTTAAAAATGGACAACTATATGCTCTGCACAACAGACTTGGAGAGCAGCAAGACAGAAGACTTTTGTGATCCACGACTTGGAAAATCTATCAAAACTTCCCAAATAAAAATTTGCCCAAAGCTGTTGTAATAACATTGTAATCCTACAAACAGCGCATTTTTTAAAGCCTGGAGTCCCAAGCGGCTGCAAAGAGGAAGAAGACACAATGTTATTTGAAGTAATTTAAAGCTTGGGGGCCGGCGGAATTATGATGAAAATTTACTTCAAAGTTGAAGCAAAATCAGCTCAAATTCAAAATTTCCATCTCATAAAGGGTGGTGTATCTGAGGATCGTGTCAATATGCAGCCCTACGATTCATTACAATAAAGCTTCAACATCTTCAAACTAACCTGCATCATTTGTCTTCTCGTGTGAACATCTTGAACTTCGGTAAATCAAATGCCAAACTCCATTTCTTTGGGCCTTTATCTCGTTTTGTTCGCAATTTGATCATTAAAATATTCTCATCCGAACTCCCAACAAACTCGAAGAATATCCATAGTGATAGAAAAGTGTGTAATTTTGTTACAATCTTTCATCTCTCTTGACAAACTATTTTTCAAAGTGTAGATCGCCCGTTTAAAAAACCCGCGGGCAGCGCGTTCAAAATAACAATGGCGCCGAACTCGAATAATTCGATTCCCTTCGCGCATGCTCAGACAAAATGCCCATGTGCTGATCGATGACAACAACTGTGCTTCGTTCTATGACTTCCGCAAGGCCGTGAATTATTCCAAGATAGGCAATGGCTTTTAAGTTGCCGAGATCCACCTGCATAACCCGGAACATGATCGCTGAGACACCGAACAATGGCGCTATCATAACGTAAGAATAAGCTGGGTGTGTTATTCTCCAAAGTCTCTGAACACAAATACGAGCTAGATGTTGTCTTGAAGGTCACCATTATGAGCGGAGAAAATAGAGCGATGATCAGTTTGCCTTTTTCGTTTTGTTTGTTATACGCAGGATAAATACATGAAGAAATAATGATACACACTATAAAAGGTAAACAATGAATGACTTAAAAAAGCAAGAAAACAGCACGTTTTTGTCGCTTTGAATGAATGCATAGATGATTTGCTAACAAGTAGTTGTGGCCAACAATACTCAGGACTTAAGAGGGATGACTTGTTCGTTGGAAAGCGGGAACGATTTACTGTATTCTAGAGCTTTGAAAGTCACTCAGCACAGCGAATCTACGAAATACATGAACATGCAACAAAGAAAGAGTTTTGTCTTCACTCCTGACAGTTGATATGAACGGAACACAGCAAATGCAACGCTACTTTCTTACCTCACTGATAATAAAAAAAACAAGAAAAAAAATGACTCTATGAAAACATCAACAAATCAACAATAAAAGCACACCGCTTGCATCGTCTTGCTTTCATCTGTTTCTCGGTGTCTGGATACCCCGATAATGTACGAAGCTCGAGTTTTTGTAATATTTCATCCAGCTCTCGTCTCGCGCCACTGACCATATATATCGCGGCGTTAGACGACTACAAAACCCTTGTTGTATTCTTTGATTGCACTCACGTTATAAGAGGGCCATGTTAACGCCAGAACAATAGAAAAATGTGGCTCCAATTTGCATAATAACAGAGTCAAATTCCCAAAAGACTTTTTCGCTATTATTCTTTCCACAAAGGAAGAGACAGGCTGTTCAAATACATTAGAGTAATAAGCTAAATAATTGTAACATTTTTTAGAAAGTCTTTAATGGGCAGAGGTGCCGCATAAGTCTACCACAGCGCTGGGCCTTATAAAACTTAGTGAATACTAAAATCTGCAACAAAAGAACTCGTTCGCAAAGCTAAGTATGATCCGAACACTATGCATATCATAGTTTTGGACTATGTTGAACAAAGCATGGTAAAGTAATCGCTTGAATTAGATTTGTACTCTATAAAGTGTAGCCAACATGTAAACAAGACAAGGGGTGGGTGAGTGGGAATTTTAGATCATCAGTTGGAAATGACTGTGGACAAGAAACAGAAAGAGAAGTCCCTTCGTTCTGATTGACAGCAGAGATTTCCTTCGTTGTGATTGGCCTAAACATGACAGAGCATGTTGGATGCAGCAAGTCAAATTGACCTTTGGAAGTAAACACAGCAGCCATTGACTTGCCAGCACATTGCATGACCAATATAAGAGCTTTCATGGTTGTCACTTTAATTTCATTTTCATTGCATAAAAATTGGCGTAAAATGGAAAAACCGTCATAAAATTCCAACGATTTGCTGCAACTCTTTTAAACTATATCTCGACGGCGTTAACATTTTAGTCGTGTTAAGGTTGCGTAATTCTTGTCACGTGACTAGCTGGAAGTGTTTTCTTTTTGCGATAGAAAACTGAAAATGGGGCGCTGAAATGACATATAGTAAACATTAAATTCGCTACTCCTGATATTGCTTGGTCGTACTCTATACGAATCCGTCCGGAATGATTGACTGCAACGGCGCGGTTGAAAAGTTATTGTAGGAACAGGTCACGTCACTTTCTTCTCCCTTTAATAATGCCTTAATTAAATGTCATTTTTATCTGTTCAGGACACAGATATAATCTCTTTGGGAGAGTCAAGAGTAATTCATAGTTCACTAATCTGATATTAAAAATCATTGCCCCATTTAAGAATCCAGGTACATTAAGGCTACTGAGGGGCTATTGTAAGAACGCACTGTTTCTTATCTGGTGCTTCAGCTGCGATTCGTTTGGTAGAAACAAATTTTAATTTCGCGAGGTTCTGGCCAATCGTCTGAGACATGCCTTAAGAAAGGGAAGAAGAGAGACCCTGAAGACGAGGTTGGGACAAAGCATCCTCTAGGCTTGACACGTTACCATGGCAACAGTTCACAGAGCACGTCAGCTATGAAAAAATTCTCAACCCTTCCAGTAGCATTTGTTTGTGGTGAGGTTTCAGTTTCCAGACGAACACGGTCGCAATATTACAGAAAAGAAAGGATAGCATGAGATCAAAGAAGTGTCTTCTTTTATTGACGTAAAATTGTAATAATTGTTGACGATAAAATGCTTCCGTAACTTGACTCAGTTTTCACTTCACTTCTTGAATGAGTTTCTCACAAAGATACAAGACAGTTGTTAAGACTCAGCACATCATGCTGCGCCCTGCCTGGACTGAAGTGCTGCGGGAATAGCAGTACTATCACAGGCCTGGACCGGCATCCGAGCTAATTTCGCAAGGTCACATGTTGAGCTCCTGTTAGTAACACTTGTATATTTCGAAGTAAGCTCCAGTCATCATCGATAAATAATCATCTCTGTTCACTTAGCGCGGCTTATTATTTAAGAAAATGGCATTTTGCAAGGAAGTTGAAGCAAAGAATCCTTAAATCGTGCCTGGACAACTCTGAAAAGGTGTGGACCCCTCCAAGAAGCAATTGGTAAAACGTTCACCACGGCAATTAGAATGTGTCTTCTCCAGTCCTTTCTCCAAACTGCCATGATGGCCAAATTCTGGTATCGCGTTTCAATCGCCAAGGACATACTTGCGAAAAGCCACTCGATCGCTAATGGAACTGCGGTCAACTTGGTAAAAGATAACAAAACTGCCCAGTGGGTTATGTTCTTCACATAAATGATTTGGTACAAATGAAAGAATCCATTGATGGAGACAATTGCGGCGGACTCATAGAGCATGCTCATAATAGCGATATCCGCTGTTATTCTCTCGGTACGCGGAGTTCGGTAACGCCCCCAAGGAACTGAGGCTCTTTTCAAGATTCGTTGACATATGTGATCGATGACAACAACTGTGCTTCGTTCTATGACTTCGGCAACGCCGTGAATTATTCCAAGATAGGCAATGGCTTTTAAGTTGCCAAGATCCACCTGCATAACACGGAACATGATCGCTGATCCACTGTACAATGGCGCCATCATAACGTAAGAATAAGCTGGGTGTGTTAATCTCCAAAGTCTCTGAACACAAATACGGGATGTTGTCTTGAAGACCACCCCAATGAGCGGAGAAAATAGAGCGATGATTAATTTGCCTTTTTCGTTTTGTTTGTTATACGCAGGATACAGAAATAAAGAAAACATAATAGCTGGTATAAAAGGTAAACAATAAATGGCTGAAAAAATCATGAAAGCAGCGTGTTTTTGTCGCTTTGAATGAAGGCAGAGATGATTTGCTAACAAGTAGTTGTGGCCAAAAATACTCATGAGAAAGAGAATGTTAGCAGGGATGACTTGTTCGTTGTCGAAGAGCGGGAACGATTTACTGGATCCCAGAGCTTGTAAAGTCACTCGGTACAGTGAGTCCAAGAAATACATAAACATGCAACATAAAAAGAGTTTTTTCTTCACTCCCGACAATTGATATGGACGGAAAAGAACTAGCGCAAGTGGAAAAACCCAAATATATAAAAAGAAGATAGAGATGATATTACAAATCACCTGCATCCATTGTAACTTTAGCGACATCGAGTTCTTTAGTTTAAAGTGACAGTTGAGGTACGTTTTATAGCTAAGATAAGAGACTATTGTGAAAAACATACCAATAGCGGTGGCTGAGAGAAGCGAAATCGATGCACCGACGACCGTTGACTTACACACTGTTCGCAAAGCAGATGGTCTCAGCTGCTTCCAGGACATTGCTCGATCGATATCCGCTTCGTGATTTTTGTCTTGTTCTGGGATGTCTCCGGGGGAACAAGCGTCTAAAAAGGCCGCCTTAACTGTACATGAGGCTGGTAAAAAATCATCCACCGTCACCTCTTTGTCGCTGTATTCCTGATAAATAATCTCGTCCACTGGTTGAGCGTACCATTCTCGACCTGTATTCTGCAAAAGGCTGTATTCTAAGGTTTCTTGACTATAGTCAGGGTCCTTTGGGCTGTATTGTTCGGATACACTACGTGTAAAACTAAAGACGATGTGTCCAAACACTTCGATGAACTTGCTTCCATCCATTTTGTACTTGTTTCAAGGAAACTTTATCGTGCAGTATTTCAAATTAAATGATAATTCTCTGCATTTTTCCGAGTACAATTTGTCCATGCGACAAACGTATCCAGAATGAAAGTATCTGTCATTCAAGAACTTTATTTCAGTATTAATCCGTGTTACTTCCACCCTCTTGCATCACAAATTTACATAGAAGGTTCGAGACTTCAGGATTTTTGCTCTTATTCTATTCCCGCAGGGGCGAATCCGACGGGGTGGGGAAGGGGGGGGGGGGGGAGAGAAGGTGGGTTAAGGTTAGGGTTAGGGTGAAGTTTGGCTACTTTTTAGATCATCCACCGACCGGGTTAGGTTTGGCCCCTTTTTATTTTCCTTTTATCTTGTCTTTTATTGGACGTTTTTTTTTCTGCTGGAACAGATACTGTTTCCTGACGTGAACATTTTTAGCAATGAAAAACGTAACCGAAGTCAAGTATATACTTCGATAGGTGGTTTTCACGTTACGTCATCGCCGCCATGTTTGTGGACGAAAACAAAAGATCTCTTATCAGCTGTTCTTTTTTCGTTCCCCAACATTGTACGTTGTATCATTGTTATCTGTGTCTCCAGAGATTGTTTGCAAACCACCCATTCTTTCAATTTACCCCCCTTAAATTATTCCTAGATCCGCCACTGCTAGGGTATTCTTGTTTCAAGGAAACTGAAACAACTTTCATGTGCGAAAGAGTTTGATTCCCTGTTACATGTTTCACAATGAAAAGTCTGAAAAAAACGCTTTGGCGATTTTTACATGCCACTGATTTTATTCAACTTAATTATTGTATATTCCTGTTCAAATTACGGCCGTTCAAAAATTACAGCTGCAGTACTTTCCACATTATTGCAAAACACGTTAACATCTACATTGTTGTTGGAGAAACAAAGTGTGCAATTTCTGTTATTATTAACGAGATAAGATGAGTTGCA
Organism: Montipora capitata; assembly: GCA_949126865.1. NCBI lineage: Eukaryota > Metazoa > Cnidaria > Anthozoa > Scleractinia > Acroporidae > Montipora > Montipora capitata. The sequence continues at coordinate 1,625,827 of OX421457.1, read as the reverse complement.
GGACTTTCGAATAAAAAAATTATAACTACTGTTGGGTCTTTTGGAACTCTGATACAAATCTGCAAATTATGTATTGTATTGGCTGTTTCGTTGGCACTTAGCGACAGCTAATACTAGTTACATCATATAATTTATTATCATCGAGACTTAAATTCATGAATGCTACTGAATTGAAAACTGATAAATCAAAGCCTTGGTTTTGAACTCGCTTTTCGGAAGTGAATGAAGAAAAATAAGCATAGATAGAAAAGGTTTGAAACCAGCATACATTTCAGTTTCCAAAGTCAAGGAAACTTTCTTTTCTCACAACTTAAATACATTCGATTTGTAGAGGTAACCATATGATTTCGAGTGCAATTTGGAATAAATAAGCTCGACAAAACTTTTTCAAAGACAAAATAAATTGCACGAGCCCGTAGGGCGAGTGCAATTTGTGGTCTTTGATAAAATTTACACGTTCTTATTTTTACATGAGCTCTGATTCCTTTGTTCTTTTCGGGGGGAGAGTCTCTTGCTGTTCATGAAGAACAAATTTACAAATGTTTATTTGGAAATATTAAATACGACGCTACAATTTCTAAAATTGAGCTGAGCAGTGTTTTCTTGTGGGACATTCGCGGATTTTCTTAGTCGGTGGTTCATCGCTTTCCACTGAGGCCCCCGAAAAACCAGTTGCTGATCCTTGCAAAACATCGGACACAATTTCCTTCTGCACGTCGTTAACTCTTTGATAGGTGTGAAGTGATTTCACAGTTGGTTACAGTAGTGATCCCTCGACCGGAATCTTCTTTATCGGTAAAAAGGTCCGTCATAAGATCCTCGGTGCGTAAATTGAAATTGTCAACTGCTTTCTCATTGTCTGCACCCGCAATAAAGATTCATATTTGTTTTCCGAAAGCTCAATTGAGGTGCTGCCACTAAAACTGCTTTGAGTAATACGCAGTTCTGACTCTGACTCTGAATTAGTTGTTTAGTCAACAACTAATTCGAAATGCGACTTTAAAAAACTAACATAATTTAAAAGCCGAGAAACTTGTGAATCCCACGAGTGCCAGCTTGGAGTGTTCAAAAACAAAAGAAAGATGAACAGTAGAGGCATTTTTCTTCAGTATATTTTTGCATCCCTTGAGGAATCCTCGCCAATGTAAAAATAAGCCGCGCCCTCGGGCAACGCACGAGGGGAATAAATCACATAACCACGAGCTGAAGGCCGATAACTCTTACTTATTTACTCCAAATTGCACCTGAAAAATCATGCTATTTTTTTGTTAAAGACATAGTTATGCAATAATATCACCTTCATTGCATTTATTTCAACTATCTGCACTAATTTCACTTTTGTGCTCTCTGTTTGGAATTAATTGACTTGATCTCAGGCGATCAACGCGCTGAAATTTGCCCATGTATATACGACTGTTCAAAGCAACAGTTGAAGGACATTTTAAATTATAAGCATCATCTGGTGTCTGGGAGTCCTGAATCGATTCTCAAAAACTATTGACACATTTTTCGTCGACTGAAGCAAAATATTTTAAAATATGTCTTCATCGATGAGAGTCATTGCATCGCTAAATATAAGTTTCACTAAGATGTATCTCTACTTCTATTCCCGGTCTTGCATGTCTTTGACTCCCGGTGTAGCACGTCTCCTACACCTGAAGCCTACCTGATCTTCCGAACTAGTGTTTCGTTTCTATCACTGGAGATCTCCTTTCCAAGCGGCGACTGGAGATTGAAATAAGCTTTCGTTTTATTTCGTCTTTATTTCTGATGCCTTTAGCTCAAAGTAAACAAATGTCTTTTTTTCGATTTCGGAGAAACAAACACATTCCATCGCGTTCGTCGGATTGCGCCATTCAAGTGTAGAACTTGCGAATGACGTCATCCCCTTTTTGGCGCGAAACGCAAATGAAAACCTTGCAAACTAGACGAGTCGACTTCTCACGACTTCGTCGCTCGCACATCCGCTTCGCGTCCGAAAAATCACGCTTCGCTCGCCAAATACATTTGCTCCTGGGATTCTCGTAAGGTCGACTTGTGGCAAGTCTACCTACTTGAAAGCCAATTATGCTGAGCCAATCAGCGTTCAGGAGGCTGTCAATTGACACCCAGTCCTTTCACGTGTGAAAGATTATGGCGAGAAACAAAGAAACGTGATTTTAGCCAATTTAAAATTAAATTTTCAGAACTTTTTTTTCGGGAAAATATCCTTCACAGCCCACCAATTCAAGATTTGCAAAAACGGAAAAATTGAGGGAAATACTCAAATTTACCTTTACCGAGACCTTGAAAATGGCGGTAACAACCGCGAGCTCTCAACTACAAGTTTTTTCGAGGCCCAACACAGCTCTTCCAACAACCTAAGTGAAGATATTTCTGCTGGTTTTCAGCAAATTAATGACTGATTTGCCCAGGTCCGTTGTAAATAACAAGGGCATCCAAGGTACTAGAAAGTGTCGACATAGCGCCATATCGCTCACTGAAAGTGGTGTGCAGAGCTCTTCGGACTCTGACCATAGCTGGACACGAATTACTTCTAAAACTCCTATTAAAATGTGCGCGTCTGACCGCAGATATGAGTTCAAGTGAGGATGAAATAGAAGAGTCTATTGACAAACTGTTAGGTAAAGATGCTGGTGAAAAGCATGACAAGGAGGAAAGTGGTTTCTTCGATGAACTTGAGCAGCAGTTTGCGGTAGAGGAGGTGCCAGGAGCCGCGGTGAATGAAAAACTTGCCGCCATTATTACTTTTCACTGACAAATCAAGACATGCCTAAGTCAGCATGTTGTTCTCATGAGGTTTCTGATAGTTCAACTTATCTCTTGGGAGATGACTTGGCCTAAAAAGTAAAGGATATTAACGCGACAAATAGAGTTGGACAAAAACTCAGTGATGAGTCTCCCAAACACCAAACCCACCGAGAATTCCAGAACTCTATACACTAACAAAGATTCACAAGCCTACACTAGTAGGTAGACCTATAATATATGGGTGTGACGGCCCTACAGAAAGAATTTCATGCTTCATTAACCGCCTCATACAGCCGATAGCGCAACAACAAGAATCTTATCTGAAAGATTCAACAGACTTTATAAACTTCATGGAAAAAAACGAAATTGCCAAAGAACGCAATCCTTGCCTCAATGGACGTAACTAGCTTATACACAAATATACCTCAAGAGGAAGGGATCACTACTGTATGCAAAGCGTACGAAGACTTCTATCAAAACCATTTACCAGTCCCTACTAATTATACGTTCTTGAGGCAAATGCTTTGCCTGATACTTAAAGAGAATTCGTTCCAATTCAATGGGCGACATTATTTGCAAACCCACGGAACGGCAATGGGAACCAAAATGGCCATGGCTTTTGCTAATGTTTTCATGGCAAAAATGGAAAAAGGCATTATCAGCAATAGCAAAATTAAACCACTACTTTGGAAGAGATACATTGACGATGTCTTCTGTGTGTGGCACACAACCGAAGACAATATAGAAAATTTTGTGCAAAGGGCAAACAACTACCACGATACAATCAAATATACGGCTGAAATATCAAATTCAGAAATTACATTCTTAGACACAAAAGCGTACAAAGGCGAGAGATTCAATAGAGAATCCACCCTTGATGTGCAAACACATTACAAACGGACAGACACCTTTCAATTCACGAATTTTTATTCGTGTCATCCACCAGGCGTTAAGAAAGGATTCATAAAAGGAGAAGCGCTACGCCTCCTAAGAACAAATTCGTCAGTTGTGACGTTTAATAATAACATGCAGAGTTTCAAAACACGTCTAAAGAATAGAGGATACCCAAATAAATTTTCAGAAAAATTCCTATCTGAAGTTAACTTTACGGATAGAGAGAAGTCACTTGAAAACAAAGACAACAGCACAAAAAAGAAAATATTGCCTTTTGTTACACAATACCACCCGGCTTTACCTAACCTCAAGAATATATTAATGGTGAAATGGCACCTTATTCAAAACCAACCGCACCTTAGAGAAGTATTTAAGGAGCCACCCATACTATCATATCGCAAAGGAAAGTCGTTAAAGGACACTTTAGTCATGCAGAGCTAAACTTTGAAGGCACAGATTTTAGAATCATTTGCGAACGGCAGGAGTCGCGCAGGCCCGTCAACACTTTTTACTGGGTTGCCTATGGCAAACCCAGTCGAGGTCTGCGTTTAGTTTGTTTGTTTTCTTTTTTTTCTTTTTTTTCTTTTTTTTAGTTTTTTTTTTTTTTTTTTTTCCGTGTCGGTAAAAGTCTTGCCTGCCACTTCCCTGGTAAGTGGTGTCTTTGTGCATAGAGCCTTCTGCCCGTATTTTCTTAGGATCGAGAGGGTAGTGGAACTGCGTAGATACAGTAGAATCATTAACTTAGCCTGCAATGGCGTCGAAAGTCATGTAACGCGAATGGCGTTTTAGTGGATCCTTAAACAAAATATACCCTTATGGAGCTCAATAATGGAAAGTCAGTTGGATAAACTAGGCAGGAATCTCAAAATGACGAGTACTGGACTTCGACAACAATCTATCGCCCGTCGAGACGAAATCAAAGTGAGCCGTATTTACCTGAAGTACATGGTAATTTGACACGATTGAGTTTCTTGTCTTCACGCACGCAATGAAATAGGAAGAGGTTTTCGCCGCTAAGAGCAAATATGTTGTTTGTTTCAATAAATTTTTCGCTGGAAAAGGATTCTGTGGTATTTTCTGCCTTTGTGAATTATAATATCATGTTGTGTATTGAATTTTCGAGCTTAAGGTTGAAATGTGATATGGGAGAAGTTTTTCAGTATTGCTCTGTAAGCAGGAAGGGTTCACAGGCCTGTTGGAAGCGTGCTTGAGTTTCAACAAAATGAGCCCCAAAATCAGTGAAAAATTGTGACGCAGATGAATAATAAAGTAGCTGCTATTTCCAAAATGATGGAATTACGTGGTGATAAATAACGTCGTACGCGTCTTGGAGAGTAAATTTTGACTTTGCATAAACAAGAGTTGGGCGATTGTGATCTTTGTTTTGACTTCGCTCATTTCATTGTCAAACTTTATAACACTTGACAGAAAAAGAAACTTACAAAAACTCGGTATCTTGCCATCATTTGACACAGATGCTTCTGTTTGGCGAGTAAACATGCCGCGGTAACTTAATCACGGCGCCCGCTGAATTCCGGCCATGTCACTTTCGATTTTGCAATTTACTTGAACGTAGCAAAAATCTCCCAAAATGTTTGTCGCTGATCGTAACTTTTTATATTCTATATTCACGGTTCAAAATTAATGTTGTTTTCATGTCGTAAATATTTTATTCTCGATCGACCGTCCCGAAAACTTCCTTCTGCTCTTTCTAAAAACTGTGTATCAATAGTTATTTGCTTTTTCGTCAATATTTGTTTTGCATAAAGCAAGCTAACAGAATCTGTACCTTGCTGAGTTCGCATTTGTTAGCGTTAATAGTATTTTCGGTCCGATGCTTCTGTTTTATGACGGGTATATTGTTTTGGTCTCCCATCCAAACACTAACCCCGCCGAACAGGGATTGACTTCAGTGAACTTCGGCATTACAAAGTTGTCAGATGCTCAGCGGGCACGCTTACACTTGTGGTGAAAAGAAGTTTATGAACATGTCAGCCCAGAAGCCAATGTTTCTCACTTCCCATTTATTTTCTTCAATCTTTCTGGGTTCAGTACTTTGCTAGTAACCACATGTCTTCTCAGACTATTTACCCAAGACTTCTACCATGGCACTACAATGACAGACAATACCAAAACAATATCGTGCACTGTTAGAGCTACATATTACGCAAGGACAGATCTGTTTCGTCGTACGAACGTGTGAGGACCTGTGAGCCAAAGGGCCTCTTCTGGTATGACTTCTTAATGACCTTGAAAAAAATTCTTTGGAACGGTGCACGTACCACAGGCAACCCAGTGTACCCTCACAGAGGGTCTAGTTCAACATTTACAATCGATCATCTAGCCGTATAGTCTCCCTCGCAGCCGTTTTTTGGATGTCACGCAACGTTCCCCCAAACGTTGCGTGACATCCAAAAAACGGCTGCGAGGGAGACTACTAGCCGTATAGCTTTGCTCATAACTCGAGCCAGTATTCAAAAAAACTTGACAAAGTATCAAGGACGGGGGACAATTTGGCCACGCAGCTCAACCTGTCACAGCAATTAAAGCAAGAACAAAGGGAGACATCAGAGTCATCAACAGAATCAGACCCAGTAAATCCTTTTTTACAGGTGGGTGCAACTCCATTGTTAATACCTGAGGATAATTTTTAGGCCGGAAAAATAAAATGTTTTTTTTATAAAGTTGGAAATTAAAACTATTACCTCTGATTCCATAATACTTTCTATGGTTCAGGGTTGTACAATTGAGATGTCAAAACCTGCAAAACAAGTTTTTATTCCCAAACAATATAATTTTCCCAGTACAGAGATAAACATTGCCTCTCGAAGTTCAAAACTTATTTAACAAAAGGGTGATTGAAAGGAGTTCTTTAACGATGGGTGGATTTTACTCAAACATTTTTCTAGTGCCTAAGAAGTTTGGTAGCTACCGATTGATTCTGAATTTAAAGAAATTCAATGACTTTGTTGCCAAACATCAGTTTTAAGATGGACACCTTCCAATCTGCCTTTCAGTTGATGACTCCAAATCTATAGATTTACGAGATGCATATTACACTGTGTCCATCTAGATCTCGGAGAACTACAGAAAATATTTGAAATTCATGTGGAATGGAATCTCCTATAAATTATCCTCAGTGTTTGCCAAATGGATTAGCTTGTTCTCCCAGGTTATTTACCAAAATACTTAAAACGGTTTATGCTCACCTTCTTACTAAAGGTTATATTTCAGAGGGTTACATAGACGGTTCTTACCTTCAAGGTAGTTCTATGGAGGAATGTCTAAAAAACGTTCATGATACCGTGGAATTATTTAAGAGCCTTGGATTTTGTATACATCCTGACAAATCAGTCCTTGAGCCCTCTCAGAAATTGACCTTTTTAGGTTTTGAATTGGACTCAGTGAGAGAGTAAGCACTATCCCAGAAAAAGCTTCTACTATTCAGGCTGCCTGTCTCTTGTTTCTAACGAAGAAAATTTTCCCCATAAGGGAACTTGCTGGAACTATAGGGAGACTGGTTGCCAGTTTTCCAAGGATCCAGTTTCAACCATTGTTCTATAAGAATATACATCGGCTTTTGTTTTTTTTATTTATCGTACTTTAATCACAAAGTAATCCGTCTAGCAAAACACTTTCAACAACAAATAGTCGGCCGCCATGTATCTTTTCATTCATTCGTTCACCTCTATTTTAGCTGAGAAATCGTCTTCAAAATTATTTTTCTATGAAAAAGAATTCGATAATTAATGCGCCGATCAACTCAAAACTTCGACATCCCCCACCCCCCCCCCCCCCCCCCGGGCAAAGCCCGGGCATTTGAACTTTTGAAGATTGGATCACTCAAATTCCCGCCCCTTCGGGTCAAAATGATGTTCAAATGCCCTACCCTATCGTCGGATTTGAAGGATTTGTCTGTCATACCCTATAAATGAACAATCGTCGTCGGGCTCCTGCCTTCTTTAATAAAGACCGTTTGAAGACCTTTTTCGTAAGCCAATCGCTCACAAATGCTACATCTCTTCCTTTAAACTCTTCCATCTCGTCCATACACGTGTTTTATAACCGTTAGCGACTTCGGCGCCCTTAAAAGACAATTATTTGAAACCTGACGCTTCCGGTTCAATTTTCTCCAACCCACGCAGGCATAAGTCAAATTCCCCACTCCCCGGGCGCCGAAGATAGTCAAAGGCCCGTGGTTTGCCAGGGGGGGGGGGGGGGGGGTATTGCACTGCGCATCCTGTTCTGTGCAGCGTAGGCCACGTTCGTATTCGGGCATGGCTAAGAGCTTTCTGGTCAAATTTCACGGCTCAGTTCTGTTTTCTTTGTCGCACAAGTCTCAAGGGAGATTTCGAAACAAAACTGTTTAAATCTAACCATAAAGACTCGTAGCCATGTGTGAATATTGATACATCGTAAGTGGCCAAAAACATTTCAAAATGGCGGCCTTTCGTGAAGGAAACCTCGCTAGAAAAAAGAATGGCCGTTTTTAGAGCACAGTAGTAAAGATCAGAATGGAAAACCTTTTAGATTCTCGCAAAAGAAAGTGTCGAGTGATAGCCTTGCTGATGGTAAGTGTTATTTCAGTCCGAGAGTGAAAGTGAAACCGCGCTATCGGGGAGACGTGTTGTCGAGGGGTCGAGCTCGGTCTGCTTTCTGTTTTCTCTTAACCGAATGATCACCTATCCTTTTTTTCGGCATAATTTTATTCTCTTACTCCTCCTGTTCGCGTTGTAAAAAATGTTTAAACAATTCACGTCAAAAAAAAGTTACTGGGAAAAAAGTATTCGTAGCCATCACTCGCGGACACAAAATTGTCTCCTCGAGATCACGCACCCGAGTAATATTTGTAGTCATTGACTATTCAAGACGTGTCCCTGTGCCATAAAACAAACATTAAATTATTCCCTTTGAACAATACAATACACCTGTTGTGTTATTTTAAGAATTACGTCAAAGCTGTGATTCCTGTTCCTGCGAACCGTAGCGTGAACCGATGGAAAAAATTGTCCTTAATAGATGAAGTGGCAGTGATTGAACGAGTAACTTGAGCAAGTTATCTTCCAAATGAGCTTGGTGACTTATTTTTTTATTTCACATTTCGAGTCACCATAATGTAGGGAACAATTGAGAAAAGTTTAAGGAAATTCTTACGACACCTTCTATTACTAAGGAATCACCTTAAGCATGTCGCGTCAGTGATTTTACGGCATCGCTACTTAAGGACGTTCGCGCCCATTGCTACTGCTCATATTTTCGCGTATGTCACGCACAAGTCATACATCGCAGACCACGAAAGTAAACACGATGCTAAAGTCGCAAACATAGCAGACCCAAGACTCTTTCCAAGGTCATATGTTCAACTCCTGTTAGTAACATTCGTATATTTCGATAAATACACATCTCTGTTCATTTAGTAAGGCCATTCATCATCTTCTTCAAAATACAAGTCTATTACACATCTCTGTTCATTTAGGAGGGCCATTCATCATCACGTTCTATTATTTCAAGAAAATGGCATTTTGCAAGAAACTGGATACAAAGGACCCTTAAATCGGGCCTGTACAACAATGAAAAGATGTGAACTGGTCCAAGCAGCCAATGGTAAAACGATCAACGCAGCAACTAGAATGTGTCTTCTCCAGTCCTTTCTCCAAACTGCCATGACGGCCAAATTCTGGTATCGCGTTTCAATCGCCAAGGACATACTTGTGAAAAGCCACTCGATCACTAATGGAACTGCAGTCAATTTGGTAAAGGATAGCAAAACTGCCCAGTGGGTTATGTTCTTCACATAAATGATTTGGTACAAATGAAAGAATCCATTGATGGAGACAATTGCGGCGGACTCATAGAGCATGCTCATAATAGCGATATCCGCTGTTATTCGCTCGGTACGCGGAGTTCGGTAACGCCCCCAAGGAACTGAGGCTCTTTTCAAGATTCGTTGACATATGTGATCGATGACAACAACTGTGCTTCGTTCTATGACTTCGGCAACGCCGTGAATTATTCCAAGATAGGCAATGGCTTTTAAGTTGCCAAGATCCACCTGCATAACACGGAACATGATCGCTGATCCACTGTACAATGGCGCCATCATAACGTAAGAATAAGCTGGGTGTGTTATTCTCCAAAGTCTCTGAACACAAATACGAGATGTTGCCTTCAAGGTCACCCCAAGGAGGGGAGAAAATAGAGCGATGATCAGTTTGCCCTTGTCGTTTTGTTTGATATACACAGGGTAAAGGAATGAAGAAGTAATGATTCCCAAGATAAAAGTTAAACAATAAATGGCTGTAAAAAGCATGAAAACAGGGCGCGTTTGTCGCTTTGAGTGAAGGCAGAGATGATTCGCTAACAAGTAGTTCTGGCCAAAAATACTCATGATAAATAGAATGTTTGGAGGAATGACTTGTTCCTTGGAAAGCGGGAATGATTTACTGGATCCTAGAGCTTGTAAAGTCACTCGGTATAGTGAATCCAAGAAATAAATGATCATGCAACATAGAAAGAGTTTTGTCTTCACTCCTGACAGTTGATATGGACGGAACAGAAGTAGCGTAAGTAAAAACACCCAAGTATATAAAAAAAAACAAGAGATGATAGTACAAATCACATGCACCCATTGTATATTTAGCGGAATTAAGTTCTTTGTTTCAAAGTTACAGTTGAGGTACGTTTTATAGCTAAGATAAGAGACTATTGAGAAAAACGTACCAAAAGCGATGGCTGAGAGAAGCGAAATCGAAGCACCGATGACCGTTGACCTACATATTGCTCGCAAAGCAGAAGGTCTAAGCTGCTTCCAGGACATTGCTCGATCGAGATCCGCTTCCTGATTTTTTCCTTGTTCTTCCATGTCTCCGAGGGAACAAGCGTCTAAAGAAACCGCCTTAACTCTACAGGAGGCTGGTAAAAAATCATCAACCGTCGCCTCTTTGTCGCTGTATTCCTGATAAATAATCTGGTCGGCCACTGGTTGAGCGTACCATTCTCGGCCTGTATTCTGCAAAAGGCTGTATTCTAAGGTTTCTTGACTATAGTCGGGGTCCCTTGGGCTGTATTGTTCGGATACACTTCGTGTAAAACTAAAGACGATGTGTCCAAACACTTCGATGAACTTGCTTCCATCCATTTTGTAGTTGCTTGGTTGCTTGCTTGGTGGACTATGGTCAACGA
>OX421457.1:1575000-1610000 GCA_949126865.1 Montipora capitata | reverse complement strand
CAATTTATTATGTGTACCGAATGGGTATGGGTGTAATTTTCTTGGCACAATTTTAATTTAATGTATTCAAATTTACTCTACATTAATAAAAAGAAAAACTAAAACCAAATTATTCCAGAGAGGGGAAACCTTCAAAAAGCGCACAACAGACCATACTAGAGAGACTCCCTGTCAAAACCTAAGAAGAGAAAACATTAAATAATTTTGAAATCTGTTAGCATAATTTGGTAATTTGGGCATAATTTCTGGCATGATTTGATAAAACTGGGAGAAGTGATAGCAGCATAGTATTCCATTTTTACGAGCACAATCTGCTCAACCCTACATTCATCCGGCGCACTAATGCGTGGACTAAAAAATGCTGCGAATTAAGGAGTTGGTAGCTTCAAGGAGACCCCTGTATCACAGGATTGCAGCATCCGAGCTAATTCCGAAAGATTACAGGCTAGGCTCATGTTGGTAACCTTCGGATGTTTTCGAAGTAGGTTCCAGTAATCATCGATAAACACGCATCTCTGTTCATTTAACGACATAGAATCAACAATCTTGTTGATAATGCAAGTATATTATTTCAAGAAAATGGCATTTTGCAAGGAAATTGATGCAAAGGATCCTTAAATCGTGAGTACGCAAGATCAAAAAGATTTTGACTTGTCCAAACAGCCAACGGTACAACGTTCAACACAGCAACTAAAATGTGTCTTCTCCAGTCTTTTCTCCAAACTGCCATGACGGCCAAATTCTGATATCGCGTTTCAATCGCCAAGGACATACTTGTGAAAAGCCACTCGATCGCTAATGGAACTGCAGTCAACTTGGTAAAGGATAGCAAAACTGCCCAGTGGGTTATGTTCTTCATATAAATGAATTGGTACAAGTGAAAGAACCCATTTACGGAAACAATTGCGGCGGACTCATAGAGCATGCTCATAATAGCGATATCCGCTGTTATTCTCTCCGTGCGCGGAGTTCGGTAACGCCCCCAGGGAGCTGAGGCTCGTTTCAACATTCGTTGGCATATGTGATCGATGACAACAACTGTGCTTCGTTCTATGACTTCGGCAGCGCCGTGAATTATTCCAAGATAGGCGATGGCTTTTAAGTTGCCGAGATCCACCTGCATAACCCGGAATATGACCGCTGATGCACTATACAATGGCACCATCATAACATAAGAATATGCTGGATGTGTTATTCTCCAAAGTCTCTGAACACAAATACGAGATGTTGTCTTGAACGCCACCCCAATGAGCGGGGAAAGTAGCGCGATGATCAGTTTGCCTTTTTCATTTTGTTTTTTATACGCAGGATAAATAAATAAGGGCACGGTAATACCCGCTATAAACGGTAAACAATAAATGGCTGAAAAAAGCATGAAAACCGCGCGTTTTTGTCGATTTGAGCAAAGGCAGAGGTGATTTGCTAACAAGTAGTTTTGGCCAAATACATTTACAAGAAAAAGAATGTTAGCAGGGATGACTTGTTCGTTGGATAGCGGAAACGATTTACTGATTCCTAAAGCTTGTAAAGTCACTCGATATAGTGAGTCCAAGAAATACATGAACATGCAACACAAAAAGAGTTTTGCCTTGACTCCTGACAGTTGATATGGACGGAACAGAACTAGCGCAAGTAAAAACACCCAAATATACATAAAGAAGCAAGAGATCATATCACAAATGACCTGCATCCATTGTAGCTTCAGCGGAATTAAGTTCTTTGGTTTAAAGTGACAGTTGAGATAAGTTTTATAGCTAAGATAAGAGATCATTGTGAACATCATGCCAATAGCGATGGCTGAGAGAAGCGAAATCGAAGCACCGATAACCGTTGACTTACGCATTGTTCGCAAAGCAGATGGTCTATGCTGCTTCCAGGACATTGCTCCATCGAGATCCGCTTTCTGATTTTCGTTTTGTTCTGCGATATCCCCGAGGGAACAAGCGTCTGAACAAACCGCGTAAATTCTACAGGAGGCTGGTAAAAAAGCATCCACTGTCACCTCTTTGTCGCTGTATTCCTGATAAATAATCTCGTCCACTGGTTGAGCGTACCATTCTCGGCCTGTACTCTGCAAAAGGCTGTATTCTGAGATTTCTTGACTGTATTCAGAGTCCTTTGGGCTGTATTGTTCGGATACACTACGTGTAAAACTAAAGACGATGTGTCCAAACACTTCAATGAACTTGCTTCCATCCATTTTGTACTTGTTTTAACGAAAAACTTAAATGTGCAGTCTTTAAAGAAAACGTGAATGCTCTGCTTTTCTCGAAGCAACACTTGTTTATGCGACACGGTCTTATCGATAAGTGGCCACTGGACTTAATCAATACGGTAATTTAATCATTTGACTCGGTTCCGCCCACGTGACTTTCTACTTCAGAGTAAGTGCTGCTGTGGTGTTGCTACAGCGAGTTGCAAAGATAGTGGAGACACTTCACCTTCTTGGGGCGTTATTAATTTACCTATTATCTCCCACACTGCAGCCCCCCTCCCCCCGGTTCTTATCAGCGTTGCTAGCAAGACAAATTAATATGAAAACTTAAACAGTCACCATTGAAAGGGGGAGAGGGGAGGGAAAGTGGGAAAGGGTTAAATTCTAGATACGGCGGGTATTGGAAGCTAGAAAAGGTGTTTTTTTAATGAAAAAGTCTCAACAATTTTGCAACTTGTTGTAGCTGTCATTTTACGTGAGAGACCTCTGCTAGCAGGGAATTGTTGCTTCAGCTGTACGTTTAGGAAACTGAAACTCTCTGACTGAAACAAGGCAGCTCGCGTGCCTCTTATCTTAGGTCTGACATTAGGTTTTATTGATAGTTGCTTCCTCTTTTCCATAATTATTTTCTCTTTTCCGCATCATGTAAGTATTAGTTACAGCGCCGTATATAAACTTTAGGGAGCTTAAGCACGCACGTTTTCTCGAGACCGGTAACCGGAAGTGAGCTGTTTTCTCTTTTAACTTGTCTTTACACAACCACATTTACATTGCTAAGTATCTTTTCTCCATTAGAAATGATAACTACAAAAATCTGAGAGACACCACTGTCCTAGCACGCGAAATGTTCTCTTCCGGTTGCCGTCCGCGTCTCAAAAACGCGCGTGCTTAAGTATGTCATTTCAACCGATTCTAATAAAAACTGGCCAGTGATTGGCTAATGTCATAAACATCCATTCTGCCAAATATTTGGAAAGAAACGAAAGAAACGCCAATTTTTCTAGGATCTTACGAATTTCCAGACTTGCCGGTACGGAAAAAAAACAACTCTTGTTGAAAATGAGTTTAAGAATTTGAACAACGAGTTGCGACATATTTATATCTACTGAAGTATATTTCTGGTTGGCTATTCGTTACATGCTTTCACACAAGTTGCTTGATTATACATTAATAATAACTTTTTGTCCGAAAAGATATTTCTTAACTATCTTTTTGCAAGTGTCAATCGGCGTTATGGCCAAAGATCCTGGCTTGGAGCTTACAGCTCCGCCGTCTCAGTACACGGAGAACTTTATCTGTTATTCAGACAGTCCACCACCATATCTCTCCCGATAATGATGTTATCGGTTTCTCAGACAGTGCGGTTGTGAATCTAAAACAGATCGATAAGAACATCCAAAGAAGACTGTCTCTCAAAGTGACGTTCCAGTTTTTCGCCACCAGTGATTGGGACCTGGTTACACATTTTGTGATGCTTTTGTTTGAAATATTTTAAACCTTTGTATCGGAAAAAGCATTGACTTTTAGATTCGAATTTGGTTCATACCACAAGTTCGAGTTTATGTACCGGGTCATGCGCATCACCGTCATTATTGGGGTTGTTTCGGCAAAAGTGTCTTATGCATTTATCGAGGTTTGCGGCTTCTGGATCACGCCTGAAGCTCTTTTTTGCTAGCTTAAGAGCATACGTCCTACTTACTGTTCGTCCATTTGCCAGTTGCATTCACTGGTCGAGTGCGTACCCGTGTTGAGATGACGTGAATAGCCACTGTTTTAGTTTGCTCGAGTTTGGTTCCCATGCTGTGAGGGCTACGTACTTGATGTGTTGCCGCCCACTTAATTAATTAAAAGTTTGGAAGTCGAAATTTTTTCATAGCGCGTGCTCAGGACCGAAATCGCGCTTATGCTACTTTAATACAAAGATCTCTCTTTGGGCGTAGTTTTCTCCGATGCACCTCCTAAGCCTTGTAAATAGAGGAAGTTAATACGTTGACAAGAATATTGAGGGTGCCAAATCACTCCCTTTCACCCGTTAAATCAGACGTGATAAAATTCGTATTTATTTCTTTCTTTCTCCATTTATACGTGTAATAAAGTGGCTATTAATGCCGTTAAACAGTGCTCAATACACTTTTTAAGTGTAGAGCTTTGAATAAGAAGATATAACGAAGAGACAAAATTCTCTGTTACTCCGAGTTTCGTGCTCACGCACTCATCAGACAGTAAGATTAAATACTGTCTGTAGCGTGTAAATGCAGCTAATTGTATATGTAAAACACGAGTTTAAAAGTCTAAAAGCCCGAAACTCCCGTGCTGCATATTAATTCAGACGCCGAGAACACATGCATTGCATTCTCAAACTGTTGAGTCTGACGTCATTTTCTCTTCGATCCAGCTCTCTCAAGATTTTAAAGTTAGTAATGGCGGACCATTAAACAGGAAAAATCCAGTTAAAATACACAGGTATCTTTTTTTTTTAAATCAAGGGTTAAAACTTTGATCAGTTACTGTTTAGTTAGCATAGTTTTGAAATATAAAGAAAAGTTATAAATTGTTTTTGGTCATAGTAGCACTTTTAATTAAAGAAATTAAGAAAAAAAAAAGACTTCTTGCGAATGTGACATTTCAAATCCAGTTAGCGCAAAATAAACATAACGAACCTAAAAGAATTGATTTCGTACTAGTACGCAGTTACAGTTGTCATGCAAAGCCCTTCACACTAGCATTGAGTGACGACACTTAGCTGGCTGGAAGGCGAATTGTTCAGAAAAGGGCAATTAGCAAAGAAAATGAGGCACTTTATCTGAATTGGTCTTGAAAATGTCTGGCAATGGAATAATTTATGAAATCACAATATTCTTGATTATAGTTAATAGCCTCTATCAACTATGGTTAAATTAGAGGTCAATGGATAAACTGCCTGTCTCGAAGGGAAGAAACGTTAAGTTAAGGCTGAAATAAGTGAAGTAACAGCACACGGGAGACGCATCATATGAGTTGGGCTAGGAACATTGAGACAAGTTATGAGTAGGTCGTCATGACCTCGAAAGGTTGGTAGCTTTCAACGTGCGCCGTTCTTGTGATATTACCTTCGAGAGTTAAATTCATGAATGCTGCTTAATCTACAAAACTAATTAATCACATCCTTGCTTTTGAACTCCTTTTTCGAAAGTGAATGAAGAAAAATGAGCATATATAGATAGATAGAGGAGGTTTGAACCGCACTTGGTTTGAAACCAGCGTCCCTTTTTTAAAGTCAAGAAAACCTTCTTTTTCCGGTAACCGAAATACGTTCGATTTGGAAGTTAGCAAGAGTCAATGCAAATTAAGTACAAAACACAATATCACCAACCCGGGCTACACAATGGCAGTTTCTTCTTTGATACCAAATAATGTGCTTTCTGTATAATTCGATATCGATTTTTTTACATTTTGGTCTGAAATGACACTCTCTAATGCTTTTGTTGCTAAATATCATGATAAGTGAATTTTATTTTAGAGTACTCGCACTTCCTGTTCGAGTTATCTGTACTGAAAAATACGCTACATGATTGGGAGGACAAATTTTTACGGTACGCCGGCTCAAAGTCGAGCAAATCCTCGGCCCTTTTTTTTGCGTGTATTTTCTCTTTGAGAGATCTCATGAACATTTGCTATTGCTTTAAAAGAGAAGGAGGAAGCGGGTTTCAGTTGACGGGAATGTTGGGCGCGTTAGATCCCTCTGTTTCAGCCGTTTAGAGGTCAGCCGTGATAAAAATCGTTTTTATTTCTTCACCAACAAGGAAGTATAAAAAAACAAGTCCTATACAAATTGAAATATATATTAGAATTCTTATGATGGATGCTACGAGCAAAAACAAGGAAAAGAATACTTTAAAGCTAAAAGAGGATTAACCTATAACTAACCGCGCGCGAGTGCCTTAAATAAGTTATCTATTAATTTAAATGTTAGTGTCATCCGTGACCTAGATCTTAGCAGAACGAATGTGTTCAAAGTATTTTCTTTGTACATGCAAGGGAGACTACTGGACACTATTACAAACTTCTAGAAATCCTCAAACTAGATAATATACAAATTCTGAATGTCCTGTTTTACGCACAAGATAAGGCCTACCTTTGATAGCACCGTACATTGGTTGGTCACCGTGCACCGGTGGCTCAGTTGGTTGAGCACCGGGCTGCCATGCGGGAGGTCGTGAGTTCGACTCCGGCCGGACCAGCACTCAGGGTCTTAAAATAACTGAGGAGAAAGTGCTGCCTTTGTAATGACATCCGCAAATGGTTAAATTTTCTAGTCTTCTCAGATAAGAACGATCAACTGTATACCCAGTCCCACATCACTTAAGTAGGGCGTTAAAGAACCCACACACTGTTCGAGAAGAGTGGGGTCGTAGCTCATTCTGTTCTAGGGACTCTATGTAAACTACTTGGATTATTCCTAGGATTCGACTTGATTATTATTATTATTTTATTTTATTTTATTTTTTTTGGGTCGCGCAGTGGCTGTGCATGCGTAAGATTTTCTTTGTCTCGAAGTAGCATTAGCTAGGATTCAAACTCGGTATCTCCTCATTCAAAAGCAATTGCGGTGACCACTAACGCAATTGCAACAACGGGGAAATAAGTATTACAGAATTGTGTACGAGACGGAAAACGAGTTTTTGTGTTTTCGTTGCACGTAATGCAATATCCGGTCATCGTATGACTCGGTGACATATTTCACCGGGCTAATTATATAAATTTATATTTCTCCCGGAAGTGTTAAGAAAAAGTATTAACTGTTTTTTTTATACTATCGTAGAAACTTGTAAAACATCTGTTTACTGGGTTTGATTGGAGTCGACGCCGTTAACAACAGCTTTAATGTAAACAACTATTCTACGATCGCACTTAACCATATAGTTGGGTCAAGGAATGTGGACTTCGGACTTCGGACTACAGAATTGAACTGGATATTGACCAAGATATTGTGACATAAGAAATAATAGAAACAATGTAAATTCCTTCGGACAAAGTGTAGGCTACCTGTAGCCTCTTGTTTAGTTAAGATTGTAAACTGCACGGCTACCATTTGGGCCATAAATAAAAACAGTCTGGCAAAGTCCCCCAATCTGAAAAGCCCCTAGTGGGATGGCTTCTGTGGTGTACTGTGAATCTGGTATCCAATGTACACATATAAAATACAAGATTTTCCAGAAATTTCAACTACTTTACGCCAAGGGCATTCCTTTAGATGCTCTGTATCAAAGATCTGTACCTTGAAATTTAAAGAATACGCCCAATATTAGTTTTAAGAAAGAATACAAGTACTATCTCTTGCGTAATTAAATTCGATTTCATTTTCCAGATACTCTGAAGATGCAAGTGAAACTTCTTACTAGTCTCTTCAAATTTATTTGGTTCCTTTTCTGTGTTCCTATTTTTGCCATTGTCATTACTTCAATCCTTAATCCAAGCTATTTGAGCTAGAATAATTTGATCCTTATGTCGTCACTAGTTGTCTGTTGCGGTGTCCATCTAGAAAGCTCTGCAACTTTTAAGAGTTACACAACTAATTTTCTATCGATATGTATATGGGTTTTTTTTTTGTTCTTTACTTTTTTACAATATAATATTTGTGTGTAAATATTATTTATGATGTGAACAATAAAAGAATTTGAATTTGAAAGCCAGGCCATTGAACTAGAATGGTTCGAGTTCTAGAATCCGAGCTAATTTCAAAAGATTACCGGTTCAACTCGTGTTGGTAACCGGCCCTTGGATTCTTTTCTTAGTATGTTCCAGTCATCATCGATAAATGTACATCGTTTAGTGGCTTATTATTTTATGAAAATGGCATTTTGCAAGTAAATTGATGCAAAGGATCCTTAAATCGTGCCTGGACTAAAGTAAAAAGAGTTTGACTTGTCCAAACAGCCAATGGTAAAACGTTTAACATAGCAACTAGAATGTGTCTTCTCCAGTTCTTTCTCCAAACTGAAATGACGGCCAAATTCTGGTATCGCGTTTCAATCGCCAAAGACATACTTGCGAAAAGCCACTCGATCGCTAATGGAACTGCAGTCAACTTGGTAAAAGATAACAAAACTGCCCAGTGGGATATGTTCTTCATATAAATGAATTGGTACAAATGAAAGAATCCATTGATGGAGACAATTGCGGTGGACTCATAGAGCATGCTCATAATAGCGATGTCCGCTGTTATTCTCTCCGTACGCGGAGTTCGGTAACGCCCCCAAGGAACTGAGGCTCGTTTCAAGATTCGTTGGCATAGGTGATCGATGACAACAACTGTGCTTCGTTCTATGACTTCGGCAACGCCGTGAATTATTCCAAGATAGGCGATGGCTTTTAAGTTGCCGAGATCTACCTGCATAACACGGAACATGACCGCTGAGGCACCGTACAATGGCGCCATCATAACGTAAGAATAAGCTGGGTGTGTTATTCTCCAAAGTCTCTGAACACAAATACGAGATGATGCCTTGAAGGCTACCCCAATGAGAGGAGAAAATACAGCAATGATCAGTTTGCCTTTTTCGTTTTGTCTGTTATACGCAGGATAAATAAATGAAGAAACAATGATACCTGCTATGAAAGGTAAACAATAAATAGCTGAAAAAAGCAAGAAAAAAGCACGTTTTTGTCGCTTTGAATGAAGGCACAGATGATTTGCCAACAAGTAGTTGTGGCCAAAAATACTCAGAATAAAGAGAATGTTAAGAGGGATGACTTGTTCCTTGGAAAGCGGGAACGATTTATTAATTCCCAGAGCTTGTAAAGTCACTCGATACAGTGAATCTAAGAAGTATATCAATATGCAAGATAAAAAGAGTTCTTTCTTCACTCCTGACAATTGATATGAACGGAAAAGAACAAGCGCAAGTAATAACAACCAGGTATACAAAAAGAAGCAAGAGACTATATTACAAGTCACCTGCACCCATTGTAACTTTAGCGGAATGAAAGTCTTTTGTTGAAAATGGCAGTTTAGAAACGTTTTATAGCTAAGATAGGAGACTATTGTGAACATCAAGCCAATTGCAATGGCTGAGAGAAGCGAAATCGAAGCACCAATCACTGTTGAGTTACATATTGTTCGCAAAGCAGATGGTCTCAGCTGCTTCCAGGACATTGCTTGATCGAGATCCGCTTCCTGATTTTTGCCTTGTTCTGCGATATCTCCGAGGGAACCAGCGTTTAAAGAAACCACCGGTACCTTAATTCTACAGGAGGCTGGTAAAAAATCATCCACCGTCACCTCTTTGTCGCTGTATTCCTGATAAATGATCTCGTCCACTGGTTGAGCATACCATTCTCGGCCTGTATTCTGCAAAAGGCTGTATTCTGAGGTTTCTTGACTATATTCGGAGTCCTCATAGTTTGGGCTGTATTGTTCTGATACACTACGTGTAAAACTAAAGATAATGTGTCCAAACACTTCGATGAACTTGCTTCCATCCATTTTATAGTCTCTTCAAGGAAACTATATCCTGCAGTATTTTAAACGATAACTTGGTTATGCGACAAGCTTATGTATCCAGAATGTAATCATCTCTCACTCAAGGCCGTTATTTATTAATCCGCTTCACTTCCGCCCACGTGTTTCGTCTACGTAGAAGGTTTGAGCGTTCAGGATTTTTGCCTTTATTCTAGGTTATTTTTGTTTCAAGGAACCTGAACCACTGCAAATGGAACGCCATGGGACGAAAGTACTAAAATGCATTTCATTTGTAATAGCGCGGACATTAACCGAGCTTTTACTTCTCTTTTTTTCTATAATGAAGCTTGGAATAGTGAAGCTTGGAATAGTCTCACTTGATAGTTACGTAAAGTCGAAAGAAATTTGAGGTTGCTTAAACAAACAACATTGAGAAATTATTGCCAGGCTTGTTCATTAGAGCTCACGCCTGAATGGTCGCGTCACCACTTATTCAAATTTTTCATCTAAAACGGGCGGAATGTCGCCATATGAACAGAAACCAATTTCATCTCGGTAACCGAGCCAGCTCGGTGAACCGGGATCATGTGAAGATCTAGAGCCCCTAAGCTACTCTTATATGCGTCAGAACTCCGGCAACGTCTTAAATCAGTAAATTCTGCTCGACTCGAAAGGAAGGAACTTCTGATATCCGTATACATAATAACAGCGCAGGAGAGACGCAACGAATAAATTGGGCTGGGCAAATTGAGGCAATGTTATGAATAGGCCGTCATGACCGTACCTCAAAACGTTGGTTAGTGACTTTTCAAAGTGCCCTCGGGTTATATCATCATCAAGAGTTAAATTCATGAATGACATTGAATCAACAAAGCCATGGTTCGAAACTCGTTTTTCGAGAGTGAACGAAGAAAAATGAGCATAGATAGAGGAAACTTGAACCGCATTTGGTTTGAAACCAGCATACCGTTTTCCAAAGCCAAAAAAAAAAAACCTTTTCCGACAACCTAAATACATTCGATTTCGGACTCAACAAGAGTCAAACTGTGATGAAATGGTATATGAAATGAATCATATATGAACTGCCGGATATGAAATCAAGTGAAGCTATGATCAGGCTTCGCAGTTATGAACGCAATTTTTACAATTGCTTCAACCCCGTTGAAGTTCATAACTGCGAAGATCATAGCTTCACATGCGTCAAACTGTGTGACACCAGATTACCAAATATGTAGCCTTGGTTGACCAGGACAACGCAACGGCCATGGCAGTTTCTTAATTGACACGAAATAATGTTGGGCATTCGGTACAACATAATTTCGTATAGATTTTTTTACATTTCAGTTTGAAATGAGATCATGCTTTTGTTGCTAAATATTTTAACGTATTTTACATTGGAGAACGAGTACTTCCATTCTCGTCCCCAGAGCCCTCCGTTTCTTTTGGTCACGTCATCCGGCAGGGCATGCGCACTTCTTTCAAGTTTCCATAATCGTGAGTGAGGGGAGAGAAGATATTGGTAATGGATGCTTCCTCAGTGGATCATTTCAAAGAAGCCTTTAGAAGGCTTTCTTCGTGCTTCTTGCTTCTTTCTTCTTGGCTTCTTCTGCACGAGAGAGTGCAACTCCAAAAGTACTTTACATTTACAAGGAAAGGTTACGTTTATACAAACGTTGGCCGTGTAGCACTTATATTTTAAATAGAGTTAACTGAATAGAGTGTAATGTGTAGTGCTAGATTTTCTATCCCATATGAACCATGTGAGCGTTAGCCCTACTGATGGAAATGGGCCCACACAAGGACAAAGAAAAACTCTGACCAGGGTGGGAATTGAACCCACGACCTTCGGGTTAGATCTCCGCCGCTCTGCCGACTGAGCTACAAGGTTCCATCAGTAGGGCTAACGCTCATATGGTTCATATCGGATAGAAAATCTAGCACTACACATTACACTCTGTTCATATAACTGTGCATAACAATAGTAAAACAAAAAACCTTACATACGGTCCCAAAACATTCGGAGATGCCAAAATTGCCTTTCACAAACTGAAAAGTTTGACTGAGTTGACTGAAATATCCTAGCTCTATAATGACTGCCCTTGCTGCCAATGAAAGATTATTGAATGTCCACCTGTGTTTATTGATTGCACAAAGACGCTAACGAAAGTTACAAAGAGTTAATGAACCTTAAAAAAATTAGTCATGATTGTCAAGTTATATGCTAAATCTGCCAGTTAAAGAACGTTTCATCCTGCTCTTCATTAGGGAGCTTACGAAACGACGACGCCGAGGGCAACGACGACGCTACAAAACAATAGGTTTAGTGAGCAAAAACAATGGCCCTGCACGCTCTTTGCCGTCATCTCCTAAATGACGACGTGAAATGACCAAATTCAAGGTTCTGTGGAGGACGTTAGCACATGACGATGAATTTTCAGTTCTCTCTCTACGCTTCCAACTCACTCATACCAGTTTAATTCCTCGACAGTTACTATACATATTGAACGCGAAACGACAAGAAATAGTTTCGTAGTGATATGAATAACGCGAACTCCTATTTTTAAATGAAGTCGTCGTAGCCGTCGTCGTCCTCGTTTCGTAAGCTCCCTAATTTCCATGCATCCTCGTGATTCAGGGGCATCCAACAATAATCTTTGGTGAAATATGTGCCCAGGAGAGTCAAACTGGGAATTGCGGTTCCACGTTTCCAAACAGCCAAACAGCTATAAATTTCTTTACTAAAACATCGCCAAAAAGATTCGCAACCAGGGAAAAGTAGTTCCTTACGTTTTTGAAAAGGGTATTTTTGGCACTTAAAAAACGTCACCTAGCAGTTTCGGATGAGAAAATGGTTCAGTTGGAAGTTCTTAGAAGGTAACGTTCTGCTAGCAATTCCTAAAACGAAGATATCATTCCCTAAAATTTTCGGCCACTTCAATTCTCCGCTAACTCCGAACAGATCAAATTCTTCTAGTTGATAAAACATCTCTTTTTCTGGATAAGACTTCACAGAAATATTTCCTGTTACCTTTCCATATGTACAAAACACTTTAACTAATAATAATATTTTAGATATAACAGCGTGCTTTTACTTTACTTTGCTATATTTATTTATTTATTTATTTATTTATTTATACACGGTTACAACTACAGTGTACACTGTTTTACAAGATTGCCGTGTGGGAGCCCGACCGGCACCTACTATATAGTTGGTCAATTTCCCTTTTAAAATATTCTAGGGAGTCTGATTTTCGCAAGCTGATGGGCAAACTATTCCATAACAGTGCTCCGCTATAACAAAAAGCACGCTTGCCATAATTTGTGCGCGGCAAAGGCAACTCAGGTTTAGCCTCTACCTTTCTTAAGTTGTATTGCGTACTGCGGGTACTAAATGAATTCTGGAGGTACGCTGGGGTGAGTCCATTGATTGTTTTAAACATTAATATAGCTTTAAGCTTTTGTCGGCGAGTAGTTACATCATCCCAACCATGCTGAATTTTTAGCGATTGCTTTAATAATACTAATCATTCCTACCATTCCCAAGGGTGAATAAATTAAGTTGAATGCAGTAAGTGGTGGTAAAGTAAACAAACTTCCCCAAGGGGGACTCCCTTACAAAAATGACATGCAGGAGTTCTTGTTGCACCTTTTTGAGGCAAAATTTGTGGATTCAGTAGCGCTTACGATGCTACTAAGATCAAACAGGTCTGCTGGCATAGTTGTAATACCTTTACTGCGCCTTTCAATAACATGTGGACTCTTTAATTCAATGGTCAACCGACAAATGCGTTTTTCGCTACCGTCAATCTAATGTTCGGCGGCTCCTCCGAGCTTCCGACTATTGTCGAGCGCAGTAATCAAATCACATCGTTGAGTCCAGTTCAGTCAACATAGTCGGAAGGTGGGAGGAGCCGGGAACATTTGATTGACGGTAGCGAAAAACGCATTTAGAATAGAACTTTATTTTAACGAGGGTGAAGCACATTAATTACTGGTCACCCAGTAGTTTTCATATGCATGATGGCCCTCCTACAATTAAAGAAATAAAACATATCGATTAATTAATTAACTACCTTTGTGATCGACCAACTAAATTTACATAATGAACCGCTAATATTACAATATTGATTAATTAACTACTAATAAAACTAAAAAGTTTTACAAATCTTAAAATGATCAGTAAGGGAATTCCTGCTACGGTAAAGTTTAAATAAGTAATTTTTAAAACTAGTATGGGAGAGTGACCCAAGTTTGGCATCAAGAGTGTTCCACAAACGACAAGCGCTTGAATGAAATGTCCTAAGGCCAGAGTTCCTTTTACAGGCTGGTGTTGTTATGTCATTGGAAACAGATCTCGTGATATAATTATGGACTAGCCCTAACTTTTAGCTTTGATTCTTTCCCTCAATCCGCCATCCACACACTCAACATTCCCCCAAATTACCCGCTTTAGTAGAGATTACTATTTCAGTTTGTAAGGGGGTTCTTGCTGCAGCACCATAATCATACCACATACGTTGCCAGTCTAGTGCTGTTTTAACTTCAAACAACCAATCGATAGAGATAGCCTGTTATTAGAGATTAACGCAGGCGTCCAAAAAATTTCATTCTTGTGTATTCATTTAAATGCACATCAGGTCTTCCCTCATACGACAATACTGCAAGAAATCGAACCTTTTTGCCGTGAATAGGTGTAACACGATGCATTGAGTTGTGCCCACAAAACATCATGAGCGTTCCAGGAAGAAGACCTTCAACTTGTTTTATCCCAAGATCTGACATGTCTTTTCCAGCTTGTGAAGCTAACAGCACTCTCCTTACCAACTCAAAGTTTTCGTTTTCTTCAGATCTGTGTAGTAATAAAAGACAAATGATTTTGATTTTTGTTTATGCTACATTAAGGCAGCGTTTACACGAGTGCGGTTTAACTTGTAAGCAATGCTGAAACTGCAGTTTTCCGGGACGAACGCGGTTTCACATCAACACTAGTACTGTTTCATGACTTCGAAACCGCGTCAAAATCGATGCGGTTTGGGAGTGTTTACACGGAACCGTATTAGCCAGAAAATCAAATTCATGATGGTATAGGCGAGCGCTGCACTACCGATTCAAAATGGTGAATTTAGCAAGTAATGCAGCGCTCGCTAATATACCATCACGACTTGGATTTTCTGGCGAAAACGGTTCCGTGTAAACACTTCCAAACCGCATTGATTTTGACGCGGTTTCGAAGTGTTAATGTGAAACTGCGTTCGGGAAACGCTGCCTAAATTGTTGGGACAGTGAAGTCAATAAAGCACAAGCGGACAACGTTTTCCTCCCTCCTCCTCCCCTCCTTACAATGTCGACTTGTACCCGGAAGTATCTAACAAACGGCGCAAGAGACAAACACAGGTCCAGGGGCCTGTTTCTCGAAAGTCCCGAAAACTTTTCGGACCCGAAAAGCCATTTGTGAAACTGCCAACCGCTTGTTTTGGAGAGCCGATCATTTAACGTGTTTTCAAGGTAACAAAAAGAAAGATAACTGTGAAGTTTGACGACTTATATCCCCTCCGTTCTTGAGATACAAAGGGATTTAATTTATTGTAACACCCGAAAATGGCCTATAAAGTTTCGGGACTTTCGAGAAACGGGCCCCAGATTAGAACAGGAATAGGGAGATTAGAACAGCAATAGGGAGTTTAAAAATTGGGAGCTTACGAAACGAGGACGGCTACGGTAACGAGGACTTCAGTTTAAAATAAGAGTTCGCGTTATTCATATCACTACGAAACGATTTTTTTATTATTTATTAACATTTTAATTTGTAAATATATCTCAAATTTGTAATTAACTTTGAAAAGCCAGAGTTGGAAAGGTAATAAAGTTATTGTTATTGTTATTGTTAGTAACTGTCGAGGAATTAAACTGGTATGAGTGAGTTTGAAGCGTAGAGAGAGACTGAAAATTCATCGTCATGTGCTAACGTCCTCCACAGAACCTTGAATTTGGTCATTTCACGTCGTCATTTAGGAGATGACGGCAAAGAGCGTGCAGAGCCGTTGTTTTTGCTCACTAAACCTATTGTTTTGTAGCATCGTCGTTGCCGTCGGCGTCGTCGTTTCGTAAGCTCCCTAATAGGGAGTTTAAGAAACCACGACGGCTACGGCTACCTCAAGTCGGCTACCTCAAGTCCGTCCGTACCAATCCAGTTATAGGACACTTCGCCCATATTGTATAATACAAACAAGATGGAATATTCATGAACTACTTAGATAAGCTCAAAGTTATGTTTTGAAGTGACAGTATGGAGTTTACGAAACCACGATGGCTACGGCGACGAAAACGTCACAAAGCAGGAACATTATTGGTCAAAAAAGAAAATAATAATCGTGCTGCACGTGCGACGTGGGCAAACTACAGTGAATCTTTCAGTCTCACTCTCTACTTCAAATCCGTCCGTACCAATCCAGTTATAGGACACTTCGCTCATATTGTATAATATAAACAAGATGGAATAATCATGAAATACTTAAAGTAGCTCAAACTTGTATTTTGAAGTGATGATTTCGTCGCCGTAGCCGTCGTGGTTTCTTAAACTCCCTAATAATGGACAGGCCAAACAGTAATCTTATTCGTCGTCTGGCTAATTTTAGTCATTTGACTGATATTAAAAGTGCTCAACCTGTGCATGGATCACTTGTGGTGGTGGCTTGTCTTAAACTTGAAAGAGAGAAAGTTCACTTCTGCTCTTACGTTCAGTTTTGCTTAATTCCTCAGTGGCGTAATTATATGGTTCCAATCATTTCCGTTGAGAATTGCTTTAAATTCTCAGTCACAAATTCAGTTTAGTTACTTGAACTTTTGGTTGTAGTTTGTAACCAATATCAATCTCTTTTATATTCCGCTGGACAAGCACCCAATAGCGCGAACGAATACATGCATAATACATTCTTTTTCGCCATGAAGAAGCCGCGTAATTTTCAAGCCATAAAGTGGGTGACATGTTTGGATAGGATAACATGTGAAGATGTCCGAGATTTCCACACGGATTATGCGTCTTTAGTATATGGCAAGCAATTCTCAGGCCAAATGAATTACTGATTGGCCGGTTTTTGGTGGTAATGATACAGTACGGACCATTACCATGGAAACTGTTCTGTATTTTTTCTTCAAGTTAAGGGAAACACAAAACACTTTTAAACAAGCGGAAATTAATTTTCAAACCACAACAGTACAATTATAGCAAGCGGAATTTAATTTTAAATGTAAAAGGTTACCGTTCAAAATTCGCTGATGGAAAACGAAGATTACGAACATTCACCAAGTGGAGAAGTGTCTGATCGCTAAAAGAAGCGATGCCATGTAATAAAAAACTTACTAAATTCACTTGTTCGGGACCATACTGGGGAATATTGGCCCGCGATGCCACGACATTGGGCCAATATTCCCCAGCACGGCCCTCACGCTTGGTTAGTAAGAGGTTATTACACTATGAGCATGCATAGATGCATAATTCATGTGGACGGATTATGCGTCTCCAGTATAAAAACGGCCAATGCCTAGGCTGTAATGGCTCAAATTGTTACACCAGGTGTGAGATCATTGCGCAAACGTGAGAATCACGTCCTATTCGTGACACTCTCATTCTCGTACCTTAAGTCTGCGAATGACCCGAGGCTCTGGGAAACTCTATGAAGGAGAACATGCGCCATAGGGTTCTCATGGCCAAAAATTGGCTGTTTGAACCTTACGGCGCCGGCTCACTAGTGCTAACATGAATGCACCAATCAGAGACGCTTTTCATTGTTCTTGACGAAAACCAATGAGAAGACAATTTGTTTTAGGGTTCCCCAGAGCTCTTCTCTCCCTCAGTCATATGCAAAAGAGAAGAGCTCTGGGGTCGAGATTGGTGACACTCTACGAAGGCTTATCAATCTAACTCAGGAGCCATGATGTCTATCTTAATACCTGGTTGCGGGAATATATTGAAAATGTCCTCCGCCTTCTGGCGATTGCAAGAGAAGAGTAACAGCGAATTCTCCACGATCGAAATGCCAGTTAAGTTGATCATTTTCTCTGTAGACATGAACATTCAACGCGCCGAGAGCATCAGCTGTCCGATATAACACTTCCTTGTTCAGCAAAAGTCGGACAAAATTGGTCATTTCTGTCGACATAAACAGCATGTTGAGAGGAGTGCTTTCCTTCAGTTGATCGTGTGTAACGCAGGTCTTTGATGACCGAGAAATAATTTGTCCCGGGTGCTCCGGCCCCTTCGATGGGTCATCTTTGAAGTCTTCTAAATAAACGTTGTGGTTGCTTATTCCACGAAATGCATTTGTCAAAAGCTGCTCCGTATCGGAAATGGTTTCTTCAATGGCTGATGGAAGCATGAAGTTTGGAAGCAAAGCAATTCCGTTGTTTCGTAACTCCAGTTGCGCTCGCGAAATCACTTCCTGGAGAATCATGCTATCGGTATCTCCAATCGGATATGCAGAATAATCGATAATTTTCGCAAGATCATTGGCCATTTTTGCGAAAGGAAAATCGTCGTCGCAGTGAACGTGAAACACCTACGAAACACATCGGGGTCATCCCCTATCTCCCCTCCCTGGATGAAAGACATCCTCGTCCTAGTCTTTTTCCAGAATACAAGATGGCGGAATCTGATGAAGAGGTCGATGTTGAGGACATTTCTGATGGAGAACAAATTTCTCATTTACGAGATGCGGCCGGGGGATATTTTAAAGACAGCTGGTATGATTTCATATCGGTCTTTCGATTATAATTTTTTCGTTCAATTAAGGATGTAAAAGATTTTTTTAAAACAGTCTATAATTATATTGTTTGATATTTGTATGAAATGCATATGATCTGTCTTGTGAAGGGCATTTGCTTCAAAGAGGGTGATTAGTGTTTTTAATCTGCATTTTTTTTTGGGTGTAGGTACGATAACGAAACAGGAAATCAAAGTTATTTACACCCTTCCAATTGCTCATTTGTCTCTGATTATTGCGATCCGAATTCGTGGCTTTTGGATTCAAACACGGTATGACATCTGTTTCATTAATTTAAGCTTATTGAGGCTTAGTTACAGCTTGTTTATGCTGAGATATACATAATACACTGTTTTATTTTGCTGATCAATCCTTACTGTCAACTTAAAATACATTAATTAAACGCCTATCAGACAACTATCGTGAAGGCAAACTCGATCTACAATAGTTAAGAGTCGACCTCTTAAATTAAATTAAGTCATTTTTTCTATGGATTTTATATTAAATTCTGTCAAGATTTTATTAACATGGATGTATATTGGCAGTGCTTAAAATTAAAAAAATTCCAGGTTGTATCTGTTTCTAAAGCCGGGCAACCAAACCAGTGAATACGTTGCCACTATGAAACCCCCTACGATTAACTGCACTCTGTGTTGAGATGCAATCTCATACAGTGTAGCGATGGTCTGGGGTTAAGTTTTCCATTACCTACATGTTTGTGATTTTCCTATCTGACAATGATTTGTAAAAGCCATGGATATTCAAAACACAAAAAATGCTTAGTAGAGGCAAATTTAAATATTATTTAATTATTATTATTGTTATTATCAACTCCACGCTACTATCGAACATTGGCAATAGAATTTAAGGAACATGTAAGTCGGGTGCTGCTTGTGATTAATTCGTTTTCTATAGAGTGTTTTCACTCACGTGATCAGTAACCTTGTTTTTTTCACCGAAATGAAAGAAAACGTTTGCGTGATAATAGAGCTCAATCCCCGGAGGATTAATTGGGTACACCAACATGGGCACTGTGACGTCGTGTGAAAACACTCTACTCTTGGTTGGGTTGTCCGTTGTTTTTTCCTCGGGCAACCAGGCTTTAAATTCTACCAAAAACAGGTCGCCCTGTAAACTTTCTGGTCATCTGGGACAACCGCTAATTTTGAGCACTGTATTGGTCCATCTTAAAAGTCTCAAGAACTTTTTTGCGCTAGGTCTGGTCATTGGATTCTTGTACTGATGACAAAAGTAGAGCAGCAATTGAAAAGATGATTCTAGAGGAACAGTATCCTTTAATTGTTTATGGAAGAATAGCCACTAGAGTACTATGTACTAAGACACAGCGTGCCACTTCTTTCTGTTCTTCTGTGAGTGATTGGAGGTAGGGACCCCTCGTCTGCTAATTTTTTTTAGGAGCAATTAAAAGAGAATCCTCATCCACCTGGGCCGGTTGTTCAAACGCCAATTAAAGCTAAATTATTGCAGATTAAAAATTAACTAAGGAGTTTATTTCTGTACTCCCAAATGCTGTTCAATGCTGATATCTGGCAAAACTTTACATTAGAAGAAGTCAATCTTGAAAGACAAAAATAAGCAAAAGAAACTTTCACCAAAAAGTTAAAAACATGAAAACAAAAGTAACTTATGCTAATCGTGGATTAGGGTAATCAGTTTTTGAACAACCAGTCCCGGATTTGCGGAACATCTCCTTCCCATAGGTGGTGGGGGTAAGGATACTTACCCCCACCCATCTGTTCCAATATAATATAATTCTAACGGGGATGGCCGAATGGTTGCTGACACTTGCCAAAGGTGCCACATCAGACTCTGGAGGACAGGAAGGCCTGCTTAGAGTAACATCCTATGCTAGGCTGAAGCTCAAGGTTGCCCAATCAGATGAGATTAAAAAACAATGTAGAACACATGCAAAGAGAGTTAAAGTGCTAGAGCCAAAGTGTGAGATTTCAAATGAAGAAATAAGATACAATTATTGTACCTTTCACTTGTTTTGAGGAAAACACTTTCCATGCATTGCTTTCGCCTGCCCAGTTCAAGTTATGAATAGTAAAATTAGCAGTTGTTTGTTAGAAGCATGACAGAAGAAGAAGCAGAAGTTAGACCATGTTACAAGCAGTTGTTTGTTAGCGTGGCTTTCTTTTACATCTAGTTTCACAGACTGCTTTACAGCTGTACATTCTGTTTTTTTCTCTCACTTCAAAGCTGTTTATGAAAAAATTAACACTAGACCAATGTATTCTTATTAGTAGCTTGCATGATTGTGGGATGGACCACAATAAAATTATCATAGCTTTGCTTATTTTTAAAGTAGCATTGTGAGGAAATTTTGGGAGATTTAGTTTAGTGTCTTTTAATACTTTTATGAGAAATTTGCCAAGATTAGGTGAGATTCCTTGATAGAATCTAGAATGTATTCTTACAGATCAATGCCATCCAAACAAGACAGATCTTCAACAGGTTAGTATTGAGAAAGGTTGATGTAGAGAGGATAAGATAATTTTTTTACAAAAACAAAGACCCTTACAAACCATTGACATGCAAATGCCCTTTGCTTTCACAATTTTTCGACTCTGGATGTTGTTTTAGTTTAAATCATTTGGGTTTTGAAACATTAATAATGCACTTTATTAGTCCTCTACTGTGTCATTTCACAACCATAATAATTATGTTCATATCTGTCAAATCGAGGAATAGTATTTATTTCTTATTACATTTTCTTCCTATTTTTAGGAATCAGAAAAGGCAAACAGTCCTGCATTGGAAGGTAACACATGTTTAAAGTGCCTATCACCGCAGAAAACTTTTCTGCTCTATTCCACTTTATTCTCTGAAATCATCCCACATATCCTGTAAATTATGTTGTTTTTAGAACATTTGGATTTAAAATTCACTTTTTAAATTTGCTTTGAGAGACAGAAAAAGTGATTTAACCCTTTCATCCCTAAAGAGTCCCCATGGTCTGGCATTAGACAGAGTAAAATCTACATGTAATTTTTTATGTCACTCTTAGGATGGAAAGGGTTAACCCTTTCACCCCCGTGGGGTTCCCCATTGACGAGTAAAATCGTCAGGCATTAGACAGAGTAAAATAGTAACTATGGCCGGTTTAGGTCGGTTTAGGGGTGAATGGGTTAATTAATACCGGGTTGATGACTGCTTTGCATTTTGCTGCAAATTAAATTTGTGACATCAACCGGGTATGGAACCCATTCACCTTCATTTCTCGGCTAGCAAATGGCCGTCAGATTAGAACCCATGACCTTTGCGATACTGGAGCAATTTTCTACCAAGTGAGCCATACAGCCACACTTCATTCAGCGAGTCCTTCACAGGAACAAATGAGCCCAAGAAAATGACCTGCTTTCGACTGCGTGGCTTCATAGCATTACAGTGGTGTTGTGGAGGTCATTGGTTTCAATCCCGGTGGAGCCTGCTCCTGAATTTTTCAGACGTCAGTAAAAAGTAACAATTGCTTCAGTTGTCAAGCAAATTGCAGGGATCACTTGTCTCAATCATCTATAATTAACCTGCACTTCAAAATATACATTCATTTAAAGACAGTGCCTACTAATTCAACGATATTTTTGCCCCAGTTTATGACTACTGGTATGCAGGAAATGTAGATCTTAACAAGTGTTATTGAAATCCAAAAAGAAAACTATACATTTTGCAACCACATTTTGCAAAGATATTTCATAAATAATATTTGCAAAAAGCTTTAAAATACAAAGCAATGTATAGCATTCTTTCTCAAATTGAATCTTTTAATTAACATTATTTTCAAAAATGTTTGGTTACCCCCAGTTTTCTTTTTTGAATAGCAAGAAAGAGTACTTACTAAGATCTACTTTCTCCGGACAGTTTTAAACTGGGCAAAAATATCCCCGCATTTGTAAGCACTAAGGAAAGTATATTTACGAGCCTAGTGGCCCATTAGAGCCAGATCTTATCCCGATTTCTGTAGTGTGAAGCGACTAGGCGTATTTCTACAATGTACTTCCCCCTGGATGGGATGTTAGTCCAACGCAGGGTTACACCCAGCATTAAATTCGCCGATACCCATTTATAAACCTGGGCCCGGTTGTTCGAAAGCCGATTAACTTAATCCAGGATTAGCGTAAACTTTGGTTTAATTTTTTCAACTTTTCAGTGCAAGTTTCTTTTGATTATTTTTGGCTTTCAAGATTGACTTCCTCTAATGTAAAATTTTGCTAAATATCAGCATTGTACAACATTTGGGAGTAGAGAAATAAACTCCTTGGTAATTTTTTAATCTGGGATTAGCGTTAATTGGCTTTCGAACAACTGGGCCCAGGGTAGAGAGAGGCACTGTGAGAGAAAAGGGTCTTGCCCAAGAACACAACACAATGTACTAGGCCAGGGCCCTGAACCCGGACCACTTGATCCGGAGTCGAGCGCACTAGCCCTGAGGCCACCGCATCTCCCACATTAGTAAGCATTAGTAAGCATTACCGATAGGAAATCTGAGTATCTCGAGATGCGCAGAATGTATACATGCAATAACAATAGTAGGCACTGTCTTTAATTTACACAGTTTATTGATTAAGGTCAGTGGCAGTCTTGAGACCCAGGGGACCCAAGATTAATGTACCAGGAAAGTTCCATGTTCAGATCCTCAGCTTTACTTCAAAACAGCCACCTGACCGACCTCCTACCAGTTAATAATTAACAACTATTCGCTGAAGTGGAGGTCGCTAGTGGTGGATATTTGCGGCAAGATAAATATTCACCATTAGTATCACCCAACTAGTGGACTAATGCAAATCCTGCAATTTGATTGGCTACGCTACTAGAGGACTATTAGTAATAGTCCTCGAGTAGCGAAAAGCGTGACACTTTCTTTCGTTTATTCCCATATAAAGATTTCTTCAACTTGCATTTGCTAACTTTATTGTTGCCTTTGCTGTCCGACTAGTTGGGTGATACTAAAACAATTAGACCCTTCGCCCTCAAGGGCCACGGGTCAACAGCCCATTCGGCTTCGCCTCATGGGCTATTGACCCGTAGCCCTTGCTGGCTACAGGTCTAATTGTTAATTAGCCACCAACAACTGAGGTGAATAGTTGTTTTAGTATAAAATCATAGGGAAGATATATGTTTACAAACATTGCTTTTGTTATTCAAATTTGCCAACCATAGGAACAAAAGACCTTTTGTTTCGACAGCCAATGGGACTCTGGTTGGCACATTAATGACAAAAGGTGACGTCAACGGTATCTTCCCTATACTAAAACAGTGCGATAACATAGCACAAAAGGATGAATTTAACTCATTTATTCCTGGAACGATTACAATATTTTTGGGCGCAAATCCCACGCGAGTTGCTCGGAGGTGAATGGCAAAAGATATTCAAAGTTTGATTAGCCAATCAGAGTTTGAGTTCAACACTATCCATTGTTTTAGTACTAAAATACTAAAGCAACTATTTGTGTCAGTGTTGGTGACTAGTGGTGAATATTTACCTTGCTCCACAAGACAAGCCTCCAAAATAGCTGCATAGGTGAAATAAGTTCCAGGTCACATAAAAATTACTCTGTTCCAGTCACATAGATATGGTTTGTATTATGTTGTTGACTGTCACAAAGAGGGACGGGCATGAGAAACTCCCCCCCCCCCCCCCCACACACAAACACCCTGCGAACTGTTTGAGTTTGCATGTAGTAAGCGATTGCCGTTGCCTTTGTTGCTTAAAGTGTGTTTTGGAAACATCGTTTTTTGCAAGGTTTCAAGCCTAGAAAGTAGGTTTAAGTATGTCATTAAATTATCTTGTAAAAATTCTTGCGTTGCTTGGTAAGACACGAACTGGTTGCTTAGGCATCCAAAGCCCTTAAACTTTAAGGACATTTGCAAGAAAGCGATTGCTTGCTTTGTAGGTGGTCTATTTTATGAGTTAAGAAAAAGCAAAAAAAAAGTAAAATAGCTCCAAATTCTTGTGCCTGTAGACGTCTTCTGTTGGAGGATACGGGGCAGTATGCAGCTATTACAATGGCTCTCGGGATTGGCTCAAAAAACAATGGACTAAAACAAACAACCAATCAACGATGGACCCTAACCCTAAAAACGATAGAGCTGCGTCCTAAAGGGATCCAATGAAATCAGAGGTTTGAAAGAGCTGTGTCCTATCACGCCATTTCAGAGATCAGTTCAGCCAATTTTGAAAGCTAGCATTCTTTTTGGGTTGAGTGATGCAAAGAAAGGTTGCCTAACGCTAACCCTAAACCCAATTAGTGCTTCAGCGCTAGAAGACTAGACACTTAAATAAAGTTCCTTTCCTTTCTTATTCAATGGTTTCCTTTGCTTGGGAGGTCAGACTTAATGTTTCTAGTTACTCTTTAGGGAAATTTCCTCAACTCACAGAAAACCCTGGACAACGGATGAACAAGAATTGTTTGAAGAGGGCTTGGTATGTACATCCTTCCTACTGTGTGCATCGGTGACCAGCCTCTTCAACCTTTCCAACGTTTTCCTGAGATACTTATTCAAATTTCGGGCTGGAAACAATGCTTGCGCCCTCCCATCAACTTTTGAAAATGACTGATCAAAGCAAGAAGATCTTTTGGTCTCCAAAGATCTGGCTAACAGGTTTGCACAGTTTTCCCCAGGGTAATTACCCTCATTCCAGTAGCAACTAGACCAGCACAAAACTAACGGCTCGTGGTCTAATTAAGATGTACATGCTTTTTATCTTTGAATATTCTAAGGCACCGCAATAATATATCCAAAAACAGGGATCTTTGTTGGATTCGATTTCGCAAAGTTACTAACTGTAAGATTCTGTATCTCTTCGTTCTTTTTAGAAACTGTATGGGCGTAGCTGGACCAAAATAGCAAACATGATTGACACTCGGACATCTGTTCAAGTTAAGAACTATGCCAAGCAGTATTTTAAGCAAAAGGTACTGATACATCTGTAACTATTCGTTTTGGGAAAGTCTGGTTCTTATTTAAACTTTATGAAGGAGCTGTTCAAATCGTGCCATGATTCGGAAGAGCGTTGCGCATTGGGAGCGCGGTCGTCTTCCAGTGCGCGTCACGTGCATTTAGTAATACGGGCTAATAACAGTTCATGCGTCAGAAGACGTTGAGATGCAACGATTCCTAGCGCAAAAACTGAGAAAGACTTCATGATTTTTGTTAGTGTGTACCACACAAGTCAATAGTTCTTTCCGCTCATTCTGATTGGCTAGCTCAGAGGTGGGTAGCAAGTACTCCCATATTCCAGCACTTGGGAGAGTCCCTTTTTGACTTGGTTGTTTCTGCTGAGATAGCCTCATACACCAAATGCCTTTTTAGAGACATCACCGCCAAGCTGGCCACTTCTGCTGCAGAGAACAGGACAGCCACAACACCGGGGACTTCATCCCCTACTCTTTTCGAATGGTGTGTAGGTACTTTGACGTCCCACAGGGAACTCATGAACGTAGAAGATATTTGTGAGACGGGGCCTACCGTTTATAGTCCTTATCCAAGAAGACTTGAAAGTCTATCCATTTGCAGATCAAATTACAAGGCAGCAGTTTTCTCCTCAGTTATTTTAAGATCCTGAGTGTTGATCTGGCCGGGGTTCGAACCCGCAACCTCCCGCGTGACAGCCCGATGCTCAACCAGCTGAGCCACCGGTGCGCGTATTTGCTTTTGAGCAAACGGAGAAAAACAAAATGGCTTCCCGTTTCGTTTCGGTTATAGAGGAGCAAATTTTATCGATAGCCTCGGTTGCCACCGCGCCTCGGTTGCCACCGCGCACCGGTGGCTCAGTTGGTTGAGCATCGGGCTGTCATGCGGGAGGTCGCGGGTTCGAACCCCGGCCGGATCAACACTCAGGATCTTAAAATAACTGAGGAGAAAGTGCTGCCTTTGTAATTTCATCTGCAAATGGTTAGACTTTCAAGTCTTATCGGATAAAGACTATAAACCGTAGGCCCCATCTCACAAATATCTTCTATGTTCATAAGTTCCCTGTGGGACGTTAAAGAACCCACACACTATTCGGTAAGAGTAGGAGATGTAGTCCCCGGTGTTGTGGCTGTCCTGTTCTCACCAGCAGAAGTGGCCGGCTTGGCGTGATGTCTCTAAAAATGCTTACGGTGTATGAGGCCACCTAAGCAGAAACAGCCATAAGCCAAAAAGGGACTTTGCCGAGTGCTGGAACATGTAAATGTAAATGTAAATTATTCAACTTGTGTGGTATATGGTGGTTTTCACGTTACGTCATCGCCGCAGTGTTGGTGGATGAAAACAAAGTATCTCTCATTAGCTCCTTTTTTTCGTCCACCAATTAGAACATTACATTATTGTTATCTGTCTTTCTGACATTTTCCGTTTGCTATAAACGCGATGCTTAAATCTCTCTAATTTGTTGGCAACGTTGAACGCGCGGCCCAACGAGTAAACAATATTGGCCAACATTAATCGAAGGATGAAGTGTCGGATAAACGTCATGCAACATGAGATGCTGAACCATGCTCTGTCTCCCACCTGTTGTGGTTCTTTAAATGCCTACTTCCTACTGGGTGGGGAACCTTGTAATAGACTGGCATACTGTCTGAGGTAGAAATCGTAATCCTTTCAGTTCCTTGGTGCGACAGATACTGGAATATTTTCCGGCTTTGACGCGCGTGAGCCCTTGTGTATCAAGAATCACTGCTTGTTATTGAGTCTATTTGTCATTTCTTTGCATCTTGCAGAACAAGAACCCTCTAAAGTCCCAAGACGAAGTTTCCCAAGGAATAGACATACAGTGCGATGACTCATTTGTGCTCGCTAACCTGGAGGAGGTTACACATAACAGGGTTTCAACTGAAGACGGACTTAATAACGAGATAACAGCGGTTACA
Source organism: Montipora capitata (assembly GCA_949126865.1). Lineage (NCBI taxonomy): Eukaryota > Metazoa > Cnidaria > Anthozoa > Scleractinia > Acroporidae > Montipora > Montipora capitata. The sequence continues at coordinate 1,582,709 of OX421457.1, read as the reverse complement.
CTGGATGACTCGAAAGATAACCATGAGTGCGAGTCCGACGAAGATGTTGAAGTAGATATCGACGGATCGGACAGCGACGAGCAAAGTAACTTAATTCCAGGTCAAACTGCTTCTTGTCCCGAGGATGTTTATTCTGCTCTTGTTAAAGCTGCAGCAACCGCAGAAGATCTTTCGGTAAGCCAAATCAGTCTTGAGGCAATCATATAGGTACCCTCGTGAGTCAAGGGTGCCTCGCCTCCCTCTTTCGCCTCTTTTTGGAGCTGTAGCAGCCACGGCGAAAAACCTTACAGTCTCAGACATAATTAGTTGGGACACTTCGTGCCAAAATCTTCTGTTCCCTTCTCGTGCGTTCCCTGCCCCTGTCAAAGTTGTTTATCGCAGTTCAGTCACCAAATCTTTCACACCAGCATTGAGAGGGAAGGAAGAGGCAGAAGTGTCCCAATAATTATGTTGGGGACCGTAGGTATCCACGCAAGGAAGCCTTGCCTTGTAAATGGGCATCTTGTTATAGCTGCAGCCACTGCTGGAAATCTTTCGTTTGGTGTAGACAGTCCGGATGTCATCCTCAGGACAAAGAGCACGCGAGTGAAAGCAAAGATGGTCTCGCTCCCTGTCCTCTCTTTGACACGTTACACCTTCCAAAACTCGCGTTCGTTTTTTTTTTTTTTTTTTTGCTTGTTGCAAAAACCATTTCCTAGGTTACACATTACTACAGCATTACTGAACTATCAAAAGTTGGCTTGAGTTGACATTTTGCGCTGTTTTTCAGGGCTCAACGAAAAAGCAAAACGGCAAGTACAACCATGCGCACGGAAGTCTTAGGAATGTCCCTCCGGAGAACACTCCAGCGATTTCAGTGCATTTAGAGGAATGTGCATCTGTGACTATTTGCCACGATCCTGGGACCGTAAACCAAGCGGACACAGAAAAAGCTTCCTATTCGTCATATATGTCTCCAGAGCAAAATTCTTTTGAAGAATGCAAATCTAAAGAGAAGGAAAACAGTGCTATGGACAACACGAATAAGTGTGACATTATATCTGAAGTTTCAAACGAAAAAGACGACTGCGTGGTTGTTTTGAGTTCCGAGTTCCCGTTTCGTGGTGATACGAATGAGAGCGATCCTCTCGTACAGATTGTTAAAAACGGTTCGCCGATAGCAAATCACGTTTCAAATTCCCCGTGTTGCGTGACGCGTGACACCTCGTCAGCCTCGTCAGCCTCGTCAGCTGACACGTTTATCAACGAACGTACCGATGAGAACATTTCTTTTGAACCTGGACGCACTGCTGCTGAGAGGAACTGGAGTCCAGTTAGTTGCGGTGGCGTGACATGCTCTGAATCTATTCAACCCTGCTACCGAGAGCACCCTGAGGCGAGCTCTGTAAATCAGAGTATTTCTCATGAGGAAATCGTAATAGACAGGAATGCTATTCAAGATGTAGAAAAAGAACACAATATGGAGTTTTTCATGGGAAGAACTCTCAAGACACCAGAAAGATACATGAAAATCCGAAACTACATTCTAGATATGTGGGGAAAAACGAAACCATGTTACCTTTTTAAAACAGCAGTGAGGAGCGGCCTCCGAAATTGTGGCGATGTTAATTCAATTGGGCGAGTTCATGCTTTTTTAGAAGACATTGGAGCTATAAACGAGGGATGTCTCGATAGACCCGTCCCTCGGGTCCGACAACAGGACGAGGTTGCTGATGAAAAAGCAAATGTGCAGTTGGAATCTTGGGTAAATTCACTAAGACCCAGGAAGAAACGGCCGAGGAATAACAATGAGGACTGGGTCGACTTAAGTCAACCGGAAGGAATGACAATTGAGGTAGCCATTTTGTCTGTTTTGCCTGTTGGAATTTCAAAGGAAAAATATACTTCGTAAAACGTTGACACCTGTGCAACCAGGGGTGCTTTCCGTTTGAAGAGGAATAGCCGTCAGGAAATTCCTCTAGATGAAATAGTACTCATTTCCGGAAGGGAAACGAGCAGTGCCATTTGACGTAAACCTCTTTTGATGCAAAGTACTCCGCTGATTCTATACTTCTTACTGTCCGAGTTCGAGTTCGAGGTCCAGACTGATGCGTACGGATGCGGACCGGGGTTTTTTCTGTTGATTTATGGCTCAAGCGCCAGGTGGGCGGGCCTTGAATCTACGGAAAAAAAGCAAATGGTGCAGTGACGTACCATTCATTTCAATACATACAAGGAAACATGAATACCCCTGAAATTATCTCGTTTCCGGAAAAGTTCTTATCTTTTTTTTTCCGTTTCGTTGAGCAAGTGAGACCTTGGGTGGCAACGAAATTTCTGAGTGTTTGCTGTTTGTAGTTAGTGAAAGAAATTACTTTCGTTTGTCAAAAGCGATCGTAAACCCCTTAATCAACTTATCACAAGTGCTTTGCCCTTTTCTCGCAAATTCGCCTCCTCTAAGGAAGCTCATTGACATTAACTTCGTTTTCTTCTCAATGAAAATTTGTTCATCTTCAATTAGTGATATAACTTTCTTTATTTTAGCACTTGTTTCCTGAGGAAAGAGCCTCACAAGAGGGAGCCCGAAATGATAGAGGTCCCACACCAGCTTCCCGAAAAAGGCCCTCGCGAAGTAAATCATCGTACGATCCCTTTCTACTGGTGCCCTGTCGTAAGTTTCTTTCTCCCAGTGCCCTGCCCTTCGATGTTCTTATCCAATCGGAGACCTTGATGGTGATGGACGCACATGCGCACATGTCAACTACGGAAGTGATTGGTTTATTAGGTGGAAATTATTCCCATGAATCGAGACTGTTGAAGGTAAGAACAACTCAATTTCCTTTTTGAAATAAACTTCGAATGCGTGTTTTCTAACACCCAAATAACAATAATAATAATAATAATAATAATAATAATAATAATAATAATAATAATGACTTTATTAAGAAATTCTTAAATTGACAATATGTAATCTAATAAAATGCTAAAAATGATATTCACAATCTTAATCGGTATAAATAATAAAATAATACTAATACTAATAATAATACTAATTATCATTATTATTATTATTATTATTATTATGTCTCATTACTATTAGTAGTGGTAGTAGTAGTAGTAGTAGCAGTAGCAGTAGCAGTAGCAGTAGCAGTAGCAGTAGCAGTGGCAGTGGCAGTGGCAGTGGCAGTGGCAGTGGCGCAGTGGCAGTGGCAGTGGCAGTGGCAGTGGCAGTGGCAGTGGCAGTGGCAGTGGTAGTGGTAGTGGTAGTGGTAGTGGTAGTGGTAGTAGTAGTAGTAGTAGGCTATGGAGGCTAATGCAAGCTAGTTCCAGTCCAATACTGACAATACGAATATGGTCTATTTGTTTAGCTGTAGTTAATGCAAAGTGCGAGTTTGATAGTGTTTGACCTTGAAGTCTTTCACGAAACTGGATGTTCTGAATCGCGTGTTTCTGTGGCATCACTTTTTCCAGGAAGCTAGCTATTTACAGATGTTATTTTACGGCAAGTGAATAGTCTTCTGTTCGAATATAACCTTCAAGTCTCTTCAATCGCGTACTACGCGAACAAACTATTAAAAGTTCAAGAGAAAGAGATTTGGTTTTTTCGATAATAGTGGCAATGAAAGACCTTATCAAGGGCCGGATAAAAAGAGCAAAAAGAGTACATCACTCAACTTTCTCACCAGGTTTCAAAGGCAATCCCTTGCCGGAGTCTTAGTACGGGCCTTCAGTGTGAAATGGACCCTGTATCCCAAACCCAAGCCTTGGAAGACTTGGCTCATCGAGGATTGTCCGTAGTGGGCTGGTACCACTCGCATCCTACATTTTTGCCGATTCCCTCTCTACGCGATATTGAAACACAGACAAAATTCCAAGTAAGTTGACAGTTACTTAATTATCTCTATCAGGCTGGGTGTAACATTAATTAGCTATGAAGTGGGAACAAAACCCGCTCGCACAAAGTAGGAGTCCGTTAATAGGAGCGTACAACTTCATTGTATTTGTGAAACGTAACGTGTTTTTACATACCGAGTTATTTTTAGATTGATGTTCCCGCGAAGCAAGACCTTTCCAGCTAGAGTGAGTTTCAATCAGGTGTCGTAAAACCAAAACCAAAGTAATTACTTTGGCCAATCAAAACTCGAAGTAATTACACGTAACCGACACAAAGCACGGGAAATTGTGCACGCGCGAGCAACGATTGGTTTGGTTTCACTTCTGATTGGTTGAAAAAGTGGCGCGAGAACTTTGAACCAATCACCGAGTGAAGTAATTCAGAACCAAAGTAATTCGCTTATTACTTTCGACACTCAATTGAAAACCGCTCTAAGTCTGGGATTGAGAATGGTCACTCGTGTAAGCCAAATGTTATTTATGACCTCGTTTAATAAAACACTGGTTTTCATCCACGTGATGAGACAGCCATGTTGGTGTACAAAACAATAGAAAATGGTTCCACAAGTTTCTGCATAATAACAGTCTTATTTCATTGTTCTTTACACCACCATGGCCGCCGTGACGTCACATGAAAACCCCCAATAGCTCGATATGTAAAAATGCCGTAACATAGACCTGATATTGGAGTTGTATGATCCTGGCTCCTGCACAAAGATTGCCTTCGACTAGGAAATACACTAACGATTCATCCACGCTCTGCTCCCTCCTTTCCTGTTTTTGCCCGTGGCCAGAAGGCCTGCCGGGTGACTCAGAATACGTCTCTCGCGTTTCTATCGTTAAACCATTGATTAGAACTCGCCTTGCAGTTGATTTAACTTTAATGGGCCAGGATTAAAATAAAATAAGTAAATAGGCATTCATTCAGTCAGTCAATAAACACACGTGCTATGACTTGCAGCTATCTTAACTATCTCAACCTGTTCATGTTTTATCCACTCGTTCCCTTATTGCTTCGTTTGTTCTTTATTCGTTTTTGAAATTTTTCTTCACTTACTTTAGGAATGGTTTGGAAAAGGAGGTGCGCCGTTCATTGGCATCATCGTTAGCCCGTACAATTACAGTAATTCATCCAACCAATCACAGATAAGATGTCTGACAGTTAGTGACGAGTGGGAGTCCGCTGGTCAGTACAGGTTGCCTTACCAGTTTGACTATGGTGTGTATGAGGACGAGGCCGACGAAGATGATTCGTTAGAACAGATCAGAAATATTGCAGACGACTACCGGACTTATCCCTTGTAAGTAATACTTTGTTCCCTTCATCTTACGCCAAGTTCGTTGAACGCGGAGGGCGACGTTCTCGACATTATAAATTTGAGTCTTCATTTGTCGGAAATGATCGCCGAACCTCGCAGAGATCTGGGCCGTGTAGTGAAAAGAGAAACATTGACGAGTTTTACGTCATGTCCACGACCATCTCAAACGATTTTGTTTGTCTACGATATTTCAGCTTTCAGAAGTCGCCAAAGTTTGAAACAACTGGTAAAAGGTGAAGTCCCCGTGGTCTTTATGAATAAGTTTACCATCATGTATCCGTTGAGTGATCGCCATTCAAGTAATCATTAATTTCGATCTCTTATTCAAGCGAGTACCTTTTAGAAAATTACATTGTTATTCATTTAACCTTGGCATGGGTCAATCAGTTTGGTCCACACAGTGCCACGTCTCTCTCACCTTATCAAGTTTTGCCAATCACAACAGTCACTGACGTTGATATGGACCAATCAGAACGCAAAGAAAATACATGTATCCGGCGCCAAGGGCGGGAAAATGCGCTCGAGCCAATCACGATTAGTTGTGGTTTTCCTCCGATTAGCTGAAAATGTGGGGCTAGATTTTTAAGCGAACCACCGAGCGAAACAATGCGAGTCCGAAGCAATCGGGAAGGGACTTTCGGCTCTCAACAAACGGCGCTTTATATTATTATTTTTCTTATTTTACAGTCGTGTCCAACTAAACAGACGGGTTGAGTGTTCTAGCGACTCGAATCTTTTGGACAAGTTGATGGATTCCCTTCGATCACGACTCACTCTCCCTGGGAATGAAAGAAGAGAAGATTTCCTGAAAAGGATAAAGGAAACAATCGCTGAAAATATCCAACCATATGATCCAGATAAGACAACTGAAAACTCTATGGAGGGTAATCCTAGAGAAAACCAAGGTCCTCCTTGTGCAAAGTAATTTGATAACAACGCATAGCTACAGTAGGAGTTTATGGGTAAAATTTTCGGTAAATTTTTCTGGTAATTAAGCGAGCGTGGCGGGTGAATGTCCATGACTCTTAATTTCCACGATAGAACGAAGACGCGTTTTGGCTTCAAAACTGTAGTTAAAGTTCATTTGTCTCATGTTGTACCATGAGTCGGAGGTGCTGGTCGACGAGGACAAATTCTTATCTTCCTTCAGGTTGTGTTTTAGAATTTAATCACCACAGTGGAGCGGGGATCCAAGATAGAACACGTGTTCCGCTCCCTTGTAAGCAATTAAAGTAACGCACCTTCCCGGATAGTTTATATTTTTCTACTCTGTTAAATCAAATGGCTGTGGATCTGGCAAGGTGTGACCAACTTCCGTAAAATAATAAAAATTCCCGTGGATCCAGCGCTGAGGACAAAAGAAGTGCAGTTTGGAATGTAGTGCTCTGTGATACGAGTTTGTTCTTAAAGTGCCTGTCACCTCAACACACTTTTCCACTTTATCTATTCTCCAATATCGTCAAAAAAACATCGTGTGGTCTTGAGAACGTTTTGATTGAAATTTCACAAATCGAAAGTTGTTCAGCGTTGTCTGTACTCTTATCAACAACGATCATTCCTCATCACAGTGGTCAAATGTTGTGGACTCAAGAGGCGCAGCCGAGTGAGTCCACAACAAATTTTGACCACTGCGATGACGAATAGGGCTCGTTTATTCTTACTTTTCTCTTTAGTCACGTGATATAGAACAAATAAAGAGCTAGGGAGCTAGGGTATTTCTTAAACTATAAGGTATAGTGTTTTCACTCACGTGATCAGCAACCTTGTTTTTCCACCGAAACAAAGGAGAACGTTTGCATGATAATAGAGCTCAATTCCCGGAGGATTAGTTGGGGACACCAACATGGCGGCCCCCGTGACGTCACGTGAAAACACTCTATATATATCACATGCTTCTAGCATCATAAAACATACACTTTTTATTTCTCCTTCGTATTTGGACATACGTCTGTCCCTTCGATGGGCACAACCTGTTATGCATTTCAGGTTTCAAATACCTTTACTTTGCAAAGATGTTTTTTTTATATCATCTAAGGGATAACTACGGCCTCTTGCTAACTTCGTCAGGGGCCGCGGAGGAGGAGGGGGGGGGGGGGGGGTCTGTACCCCCACCTACTTTTTTCCTGCAGCGTTGTTTTCTCCTGAACAACCCCAATCCCCTCACACTTTTATGATCCATACCAAAACCCAGCCCCCCCCCCCCCCCCCCCACCCCCTCCTCTTTCAACCGTACTCCGCTGCCCCTGTTAGTCGTGACTCCGAATGACTGGTGGCCTTGGTGACTTTTTGCGGTGCATTTAAGGAACTATTTAATAAACTGAATGGGCATTTCCGAGTTCATGTCTGCCTCCTCTTCAAAGTGAGTCCAAGTGCGAAGTTTTTCTTATTAAAATTTTCATTCATATTTAAAGTAGAACTAATTACCATCACATAAATTTCGCACTTAAACTCGGAGGAGGCAGACATGAACTCGGAAATGGTCTATTTACGGTGCCTACTAATTCAAAGGTCTTTTTG
>OX421457.1:1525000-1570000 GCA_949126865.1 Montipora capitata | reverse complement strand
GCTCGAGAGTGGCCCTCATCAAATGGCTGAAGCGCGGCCAGGGTAAAAAGTGAGATGACGATTTCTAGCCAGATACTAAGCAGTAACCCTGGTGTGTGCAGTTACCGAAGATGTTTGATTTCTGAACAAATGGTTGTCATAGAAAATTCACGACAAATTTGTGCTTTTTTCGCTGTGATCCTCGGATCGAAAGAAACGGTATAATGTAAATGAGAGAATAAGCACATTTATATTTGCAGATTACCTGTTCTCTTACTAGTAAAGTCAAACTCTACATCTTTATGCGATGAGCGCGTTCAAACTCTCCTCATATTACATTACAAAAGTCTTTTTTTTTTCTTTGCAGGGTTTTTCTTTCTTAGTTTTTTTTTTTCTTAGGTATCAGCTAAGTTGCGGAATGCGTTACCTGATTTTATCCGTACCACTGACTTTACTGGTTTCAAAAGAGAATCCAGTGCCGCATTTTGTACAGCGGCCTTTCTGTTTAATTGGTATATCTTTAAATATTCTGCATTTAGTATGTATCTGTATATGCTATATATTTTAGCTGTAAATGTAATGTCTCGAAGATATTAGCTCTTGTAGTTAACCTAAAATTCGAGATGAAATAAAGTTTATGCATGCATGCATGTATGTATGTTACCTTTACTAGGGCGCGTGCGCACAGCTTTGTAATCTGCGACTTTCAGTGCTTACCACATGACAGATAAAATGACTTTTCTCTTGTATATTTAAGCCATCGAATTCTTACGTTAAATTGACAAGGGCGGTTTGGAGCTGTGAGTAGGCGTGGGATTTGTCACATATGGTTTAGGGGCCGACATATCTCTCCCTCAATGCCGTACCGGGAGGCAAGGTCGGTAGCAGAAAGCAGCGAAGGGCCAACTGCGTCCAAAAGCGATCGCACGGGACGAAATCCCGGGATGACTCGTTTGGTACGACGCTCCAGCGCCGGTGTCTGGAGGTACTGCGTTTTTCTCTCTTGTTCAAACATTCCGTCGGCCCATGCGTAAATGTTCCCTTGTCATGGAATGGCAGAATTACCCAGAATTGTTTTGGGCAAGAAGGAGGCAACTTGGGGAGCCTGGGCCGTAATGGAGTAAAGACGTGTTTCATGTTCGTCCGCTAAAACAACTAAATTTCGTACCCTTTCATGGCTGAAACTATACAAAAATTAGTAGAAAAGAAAAGATTTCTATCTTCTTCTTCGGAGGAAACTTCACCTCCCATCCGAACGTCGAAGAACCGCAAGAAACCAAGAGGTTCTAATTTTACTTTCGACACGACTTCAATCCACGAGGAAGATACCAACTCCTTAACAACACCAGAGATGTCTGCAAACCTTGATGCAAAACTGGAAGTGATCTTATTGAAGCTAGAGAAATTAGATGCGATTGAAACGTCTGTTAAAGGCCTGCAAGATACACTCACTCGAATGGACGACCGAATTCGCGCCCTGGAAAGTGTTCAAGCGACGTCAAGCCAAGACATAAACGACCTCAAGGACAGTTTAAGTTTCACCGAGGACCAACAAAGGAAAACTACCGAAGGCTTTGACACATATAAGGAGCAGATCAACCTTAAAATGACCGAACTTTCCAAGAAAAACGCCGAATTGGATAGCAATATCAAAGAACTGGAAAATAAAAATCTCTACCTAGAAGCATATTCCAGGCGTGAGAACATAAAATTCGAGAACATCCAAGAAGAAACCGGACATGGCGCTCACCAAGAAGACACCGAAGATGTGCTTCGTACCTTCCTGGAAACACACCTCGGTTACGAAAACGCCAGATCGGTCGAGATGCAGCGTGTACACCGCCTAAAGGTAAAGAAATCCAACGCTAGTAGTAATGATACAAAACCAAAACCCATCATAGCTAGATTTTTACGTTACAAGGATTGTGAACGCATTTTTTCTCTGGGCCACCGACTGAAAGGCACCGAATTCCGAATGTACCAAGACTTGCCATACGGCATTGTAGAGAGAAGAAGAAAACAAATGGACACTTTCAAACTCGCAAAGAGGAACAAAATCCCAGCCGCATTCAGTAAGTCCCAGCCTGATAAGCTTTATATTAGAGGGAAATTATGGCCCGTTGGTAAACCACTTGATTTAGCCTTGTGTTAATTTAGCTGTTCATACACTAATCCGTTTTAGCGGACGGACAAATGCAATCAACTGACAACCAATCCAACTAAAATTGCGGTTCCCAGACCGAAACGCAACTAGTGCGTTTTCAAGATCATTACAGAGGTCTTGTTTAAATTGTTGTATGTTTTTTAGCATTCCAGTCCTGGTGTATTTGAGTGTTGTAGTGTTTCTAGCTACATGCAGTGTTTGTTTATTTCTATTAAATTTCACTATTTTCAATTATGCTATAAACTCCAACAAATGCAAATTTCACCAGTCCCAAAGGAGAAAAGGAAGCCGTCAAAACTGTATCTCACCTCAAGTTGCCTTAATCACGCATATCTTAAGTCAATTTACTCACACTATCAATGGACACTATTGAAAATCTGGACATTAAGTGCCTCTCAATTAACATGAGAGGTCTCAACAAGTCGATTAAGCGCCGTTCAATTTTTCGATGGATCCACAACCAAAACGCTCAATTTACATTTCTTCAGGAAACCCACAGCACTAAACTCATCGTAGACACTTGGTCCGCTGAATGGGGCGGCAAAGCTTTTTTCAGCCACGGTACATCAAACAGCAAGGGAGTAATGATACTTATAAACCCTAAACTTGATTGTAAAATAGAAAAGTGTATTTCTGACAAAAACGGAAGATATATCATACTGGTCGTATCAGTCGAAGATTCACGTTTAATTTTAGTCAACATCTATGCACCAAATGACCTAAACCAACAATCCAAATTTTTTAGATCCCTACACCATCAGCTGCAAGACTTTTCTCAGGAAAATATCGTTATCGGAGGTGACTTTAATTGCGCTTTGTCGGACAAAGACAAAAAAGGTGGAAACGCGGTCGCCCAGAAAGCGTCTGTAATTAAGGAAATCGAAGAGTTGTGTACATCTTACAACTTAGTCGATATCTGGCGTCACTTAAACCCTCTCCTCGAATCGTACACTTGGAGAAATAAGTCTCACAAGATACAGTGCAGATTAGACTTCTTTCTAATCTCGGAAGAGCTCACAAATGTAGATGCGACGTGTAAAATTTTCCATGCGCCCGAAACGGATCATTCTGCAATTTCGTTACACTTGCAGGCCAGATTTAATAAACAACGCCGAGGCCCAGGGTTTTGGAAATTTAATAGCTCTCTACTTAAAGATGACAATTATGTTAACGCTCTACGCAAAAACATTGATTTGTTCAAGGCCAAATATGAAAACGTTGAAGATAAAGGTTTGAAATGGGATCTTATAAAAATGGAGATTAGGGGTTTCACTGTAAAATATGCCAAAACGAAAGCAAAAAGACGTAAAAACGAAGAACTGACACTCCAAAATAAAATAAATGTACTTCTGCTAAGTCTAGAAAGAAATCCTAACAATAACCAAGCCCAAAACGAACTACTCGCAGCAAAATTACGTTTGGAAAAAATCATGCACTTCAAAGTAAAAGGCGCGATCCTCAGGAGCAAGGTAAGATGGTATGAAGAAGGTGAATGTAACACGAGATATTTTTTCGGCCTAGAAAACCGTACCCAAACCAAAAAAGCCATTAACAAGCTGAAAATAAACGATGACACATACATTTATGATCAACTAGCCATCCTAGACAAGCAAAAAAAGTTCTACGAGTCAATCTATCAATCCAAAGAAAGTGATGAAGACATCCCTCAGGGTAGTAACTTCCTGAAAGCCGAATTAGTAACACCTCTATCACCCGAAGATCAAAAACTATGTGACGGGCCAATTACAGATGCCGAATGTCTAAGCGCAGTAAAAGACTTCAAAAAATGCAAAACACCAGGTACAGACGGTTTCCCAGCTGAATTTTACCAATTTTTCTGGCCCGAGTTGCGAACCGAAATGTTAGCTAGTTTCCACTTCGCCTTTCAGTCCGGCTCTCTGTCGATTAGTCAACGGCGCGGAATAATCTCTCTCATTCCCAAAAAGAACAAAGACAAATCCATACTTGAAAATCTACGCCCGATCTCGTTATTGAATGTAGACTATAAAATACTTACCAAAGTCATTGCCAAAAGAATAGAAAAAACCTTGCCCAAAATCATCAATCCTGATCAAACCGGATATGTAAAAGGCCGCTATATAGGCGAAAACATCAGATTAATCCAAGATGTCATGTTTCTCACTAAGCGCTTAAATATGCCTGGAATTGCAATTTTTTTGGATTTCCGAAAAGCTTTTGATACAATAAAATGGAACTATCTATTATCCACGCTTCGACTGTTCAATTTTGGCCTAGATATTCAAAGATGGATAGAAGTCATCTACCACAATGTATCTAGCTGTGTCCTAAACAATGGTCACGCGTCACCTTTTTTTCAATTGCACCGAGGCGTCAGGCAAGGATGCCCCTTATCGGGCCTTCTTTTTGTAATTGGTATTGATCTTCTCGCAAGGGCTTTGAAAAGCAACAATGACATAAAAGGCATTACCGTTGGCGGAAAGGAAATAAAAGTCACCCAATTCGCTGATGATACTACAGTATTCGTTAACGACCATCAATCTGTTATCAACCTTTTGAAGCTTCTAAGTGAATTTAAACACACCTCGGGTCTAGAAGTAAACACAAGTAAAACAGAGGCGATGTGGCTTGGAGCTTGGAGAAACAAAACTGATACCCCATATAATTTCAAATGGCCTCAAGAACCGATTCAAGCTCTCGGCATCTTCTTTTCGTACAACCCCGACGCTGCAAATAAGCTGAATTTTGGAGAGAAAATTATCAAATTGAAAAATACGCTTAAGAATTGGAAAAGAAGGAAGCTTACCCTCCATGGCAGAATCAAAATAGTGAAAACCCTAGGTTTGTCGAAGCTAATTTATAACACCTCTGTGCTCGAGATCCCCGATTGTTACGTCAAAGAAATAAACAAACTATCTTTCGATTTTATATGGGAAGGAAAACCAGCCAAAATAAAAAGAAAGACCATAATAAGTGACATAAGTCAAGGAGGGTTGAGAATGATGGATTTTGAAATCATGAATAAAGCGCTGAAAATTGCTTGGATCAAGAGAATCACCGAAAACGTTCAACCAGCATGGAAAATAATACCAGAGTTCACCGCTGCCAAATATGGAGGTTTATCCTTTCTAACCAAATGTCAATACGATATCAAGCATTTCAACCTTGACAACCTTCCACCTTTTTACCACACGCTACTTAAGTATTGGCAAGAATACAATGCTGACAAATTCTCGGAGGACCAATGCATTCACAACAAAATCATCTGGAATAATAGTCGCATCCTGATTGGAGACCGGCCAGTTTTTTTCAAACCCTTATTTGAGGCTAAGATTATACGTATTAAACAATTTTTAAAAGAAGACAACACCTTCTTCTCACTGGACGAGCTCATTCGCAAAGTGAACATCAGTATTCCCTTTACACTGTACTATGGTCTCGTCGCTGCCATTCCTACAGAATGGAAAAATATATTAAAGCAAAACAACTCGCACCTAAAACCGCCTCTTGAAGACCTTCCGTCAACCCGTGTCACCTACTCTACACTTTTAACCAACAACGTAAGTCCACCAACATCAGAGAACAGAATTCTAAATTACGGTTTCTCCAAGGAAAGCATCCACAAGGTGTACACATTGCCTTTCCTAATAACCAAAGACTCGAAATTAATTGCTTTCCAGTATAAAATAATACACCACATCTTACCTACCAAATCCAGCCTTTTTCGAGCTGGCATCACTGATAGCGACATTTGCTCCCTATGCGCTACCGAAAAGCAAACAATAAACCACCTACTGTACCACTGTACTGTATCTAAGGCTTTCTGGGATAGATTCACCAGCTGGTGGTACCAGAAATTCAAACAAGTGATCAATTTGAATGAATCTAACATCCTATACGGTTGGCATAATAATATCAAAAATAAACAGGCACTAAATGTCACTCTTCTTATTGCAAAATTCCATATCTTCGCGACAAGTTCATGTGATGGCAACTTATGTTTTGAAGGCTTTCTTCTCCGCCTCCAAGATAAACTCGATGTCTTAAAGCAAAGTTATATTGCCCAAAGGAAGCTACATAAATTCTTAAATATCTGGGGAAAACTACTATAAACTACTATAAATGTCACTTCGCTTCGTCCTTTTCTTTCCACTCTCGTTCATTGTAACTCTTTTCTTTAAGCCAGCCGTAGTCTTGTTTGTAGCTGTTAATTTTATTTACGTTTTAAAACATGTCATAATGATAATTGTTACCATTCTGTAAATAGTGTAATGCAAGTAGTGCAGTATTGTTCCGTAAGCACCGTTAGTTTGTGTTAATTGTGGTAGAAATGTTATTAATTGTTTCCAAATAGTGTTAGTATTTAATTGTAATAAGGTTAGTGTAAGAGTTAGTGTATAATAACAAATTTAAAAAAAAAAAAAAAAAAAAGAAGGAGGCAACTTGAGAAGCTCGAGACTGGCCCTCATGAAATGGCTGAAGCGCGGCCAGAGTAAAAAGTGAGAAGACGATTTCTAGCCAGATACTAAGCAGTAACCCTGGTGTGTGCAGTTAACGAAGATTTTTGATTTCTGAACAAATGTTTGTCATAGAAAATTCACGACAAATTTGTGCTTTTTTCGCTGTGATCCTCGGATCGAAAGAAACGGTATAATGTAAATGAGAGAATAAGCACATTTATATTTGCAGATTACCTGTTCTCTTACTAGTAAAGTCAAACTCTACATCTTTATGCGATGAGCGCGTTCAAACTCTCCTCATATTACTTTACAAAAGTCTTTTTTTTTTCTTTGCAGGGTTTTTCTTTCTTAGTTTTTTTTTTTTTCTTAGGTATCATCCAAGTTGCGGAATGCGTTACCTAATTTTATCCGTACCACTGACTTTACTTGTTTCAAAAGAGAATCCAGTGCCGCATTTTGTACAGCGGCCTTTTTGTTTAATTGGTATATCTTTAAATATTCTGCATTTAGTATGTATCTGTATATGCTATGTATTTTAGCTGTAAATGTAATGTCTCGAAGATATTAGCTCTTGTATTAACCTAAAATTCGAGATGAAATAAAGTTTATGCATGCATGCATGTATGTATGTTACCTTTACTAGGGCGCGTGCGCACAGCTTTGTAATCTGCGACTTTCAGTGCTTACCACATGACAGATAAAATGACTTTTCTCTTGTATATTTAAGCCATCGAATTCTTACGTTAAATTGACAAGGGCGGTTTGGAGCTGTGAGTAGGCGTGGGATTTGTCACATATGGTTTAGGGGCCGACATATCTCTCCCTCAATGCCGTACCGGGAGGCAAGGTCGGTAGCAGAAAGCAGCGAAGGGCCAACTGCGTCCAAAAGCGATCGCACGGGCCGAAATCCCGGGATGACTCGTTTGGTACGACGCTCCAGCGCCGGTGTCTGGAGGTACTGCGTTTTTCTCTCTTGTTCAAACATTCCGTCGGCCCATGCGTAAATGTTCCCTTGTCATGGAATGGCAGAATTACCCAGAATTGTTTTGGGCAAGAAGGAGGCAACTTGAGAAGCTCGAGACTGGCCCTCATCAAATGGCTGAAGCGCGGCCAGGGTAAAAAGTGAGAAGACGATTTCTAGCCAGATACTAAGCAGTAACCCTGGTGTGTGCAATTAACGCAGACTTTTGATTTCTTAACAAATTTTTGTTATAGAAAATTCGCGACAAAGTTGTGCTTTTTTCGCTTTGATCCTCGTGTCAAAGGAACGGTATAATGTAAATAAGAGAATAACCAGATTTATATTTGCAGATTACCTGTTCTCTTGCTACTACAGTCAAGCTCTACAACTCTATGCAATAAGCGCATTTAAAATCGCTTCATATTACTTTATTTTCTTTTTTTCTTACGTATCAGCTAAGTTGCGGAATACGCTACCTGATTTTATCCGTATTACTGAGTTTACTTTTTCAAATGAGAATCCAGGGCCGCATTTGGTACAGCGGCCTTTTTTTTTAATTGGTATATCTTTAAATATTATGCATTTAGTAGGTATTTGTATATGCTATGTATTTTAGCTGTAAATCTAATGTCTCGAAGGTCTTAGCTCTTGTAGTAAGCCAAAATTTCGAGATGAAATAAAGTTTATGCATGCATGCTTGTATGTATGTTACCTTTAGTAGGGCGCGTGCACACAGCTTTGCAATCTGCGACCTTCAGTTCTTACCACATGACAGAGAAAATTACTCTTTCCTTTTATATTTAAGCCATCGAATACTTACCTTAAATTGACAAGGGTGGTTTGGAGCTGTGAGTAGGCGTTGGATTTGTCACATATGGTTTAGGGGCCGACATATCTCTGTCCCTTGTCAGAACTTTCGTTTAAAACAGGTGCTGGACGCTGCCACAGTTTACTCTTATGACCCTTATAGTTATGGTTTTAGAGTTTTGTATACTTAGTTATGTTTTACCATCCACGGTGATGGGTCATCCCTTTTGTGGATTGCGAATTTAGGTTTAGAACCATTGCCTATGCCTCTGCATGTTCCGTAAAAAGCCTGGAAACTAGCAAGACGTGAGTTCTATTTTGGTGTCAGCGGTATAAAACCATAGATCAGAGGACAGACAACCTTAGAGAACATATGATCGCCGTTCGTGAAGTTATCTTCTGTATTTCACAACTGTAACTGAAAATGCCAGTGGGAAATTGCAACGCTTTATACCAGAAGTGGCCAGAGAATGTTGGAATTCTCACAATGGAAGTATACGTTCCGTACACTTACGTCAACCAAGAGAAGCTAGAGGAATTTGACGGTGTTAGCAAAGGAAAATACACGATAGGATTAGGCCAAAAAAACATGGGCTTCTGTGGAGATCGAGAGGATATTAATTCTTTGTCGCTTACAGTTGTTCACAAGCTCATGGAGAGAAACTCGATAAATCCTAACGATATTGGAAGGCTTGAAGTCGGAACAGAGACCTTGATCGATAAATCAAAGTCCGTCAAAAGCGTGCTTATGCAACTGTTTAAAGATAGTGGAAATAACAGTATCGAAGGAATCGATACTACCAATGCTTGCTACGGAGGAACACAAGCTCTTTTCAACTCCATATCATGGATCGAGAGCAGCGCTTGGGATGGTAAGTTGCATATATTTTCAGAAGAAAGGGCGAATTCGTTAGGTATTGTCGTTGGGGCGCCTCGGCGAGTCGCCAGTCGTCTGGAGTGCTTATTAGTGGCTCAGTGATCCGTCAGAAAATTGAACAATAGTTGCTCATTGCCTTGCTAGTGGTGTTAAATGCTGGTTCAGAGCAATCAAGCGACTGGCAAGCCATTGTCAACCGCGCACCGGTGGCTCAGTTGGTTGAGCACCACCGGGCTGTCACGCGGGAGGTCGTGAGTTCAACTCCGGCCGGACCAACACTCTGGGTCTTTAAATAACTGAGGAGAAAGTGCTGCCTTTGTAAATACAACTGCAAATGGTTAGACTTTCAAGTCTTCTCGGATAAGGACGATAAGCTGGAGGTCCCGTCTCACAGCCCTTGTTCATTAACTCTGTGGGACGTTAAAGATCCCACACACTATTCGAAAAAAGTAGGGGACAGTATTCCCGGTGTTGTGGTCTGACCTTTCCAGCATGTGGTCGGCTTGGCAGGATTAGCTTGAAGAGCTTCTGTGTGAATGAGACCACAATTGTGTATAACAGCCAGAGGTCAGGCTACTTAGCCAAGTGATGGAACCTCACTCAAGCTCAAGCTCAAGCTCAAACCCCTTCATTTTTTTAGTTACCCAAATAAGTGGTGAGCCATAATGATCCACCAAGCCACTCTATAGGTGGTTTGCAACCATCTCTAAAGACACACAACAATGCTGCAGTGAAGAATTGCTGGTGGACAAACAAGAAGAGCTAATTAGAGATCTTTTGTTTTCGTCCACCAACATGGCGGCAATGATGTAACATGAAAACCACCTATAGCAAAAATATATCGTTGACGTCACCTATTGTCATTAATGTGCCAACCAGAGCCTCATTGGCTGTTGAAACAAAGTGTCTTTTGTTCCTGTGGTTGGCACATTTAAATAACAAAAGTAATGTTTGCAGACAGATATCATCCCTTTATTATACTGACGTCATTCTTTAAGAACTCAGATGACTGAAGAGCCACTGATCCACTTCCAATTACTAATCTAGAAAACTGCTCTGTAATTGGTCCAAAGGTAATCAATTTATATGATACACTGCAGCCTACAATTTTACTATAGTAAAAAAAGTTCTACTCACAGTGAACCTCAGTTTACCATAGAATACTTCAAATGGAGCAATATTATTATAGAATACCTGGCTACTATTGCATCCTTTGAAGAACGAAGCATACAACATCACACGCTATTCATATGCAAATAAGTGGACGGGTTGTAGAATCTAGCCTAAACTTTTTTCTTTGTGTTGTGGCAGGTTTTCGTAACAAATAACCAATGAACGTCCACCATGGTAAAGTGAAAAAAGCCTTTACTTTGAAAAGATTATAGAAACACTTTTCTTGTGGTAAAAAATGTCAGAGTATGATGTAAGTCATTGTTAGATCAACTGTGGGAGTTGAGTTGCTCAATTTACAGTCTAAGACAAAACTTGAACCACAAGCAGTCTGCTTACAGTACGAGGGTGAATGAGCCTATCCCAGGGGTGGAGTTGGGAATTCATTTAATTTTAACCTATAAAATAAGGGTCCATTAGTAGTAGCCTGAGGCAGATGAATTTTTCGGATATGTGTGTACCACCAGGTCCAGAACACCACACCACAACCTCTCTATTTTGGCAACAGTCCAGGGAATCTTAGATTTCTTATAGAGTCAACAAGCAGTGTTTTGTTATGGGGATTGCATATTATTGTTGTTACTGAACAAGAGAAAGTCTAACCATGTATCATTACAAAGGTAGCATTTCCTGCTCAATTCAGTCCAGCTCATCTTTGAATTCAGGATCTTTCTCACCAAAGTTGAGTCATTAAAATCATACTGGACATTTTTCCATCTACAGGTCGCTTGGCAATTGTAGTGGCAGCTGATATTGCAGTTTATGCAGCCGGTAGTGCACGCAGTACAGGTGGGGCAGGAGCCATCGCAATGCTAGTAGGGCCGAATGCCCCTCTTGTTTTGGAGCGAGGTAAGATTCACATCATTGTATGTACCATGTTAATGTCTCAAAAATGTCCTCTGATCATCGTGGTATCAATGAGTGCTTCACTTCCAAATGATGTTACATTTCTTATTATGTGTCTCCACCAATTGTGCAGTTTATAATATTGTGACATGTAATGTCTGATTGACTTGGAGAGATGATGCTTCATTTACATGTAGCAGCCACTTTCAGACTTGTTTTAGTCAGCTGAGTTGCCTCTTTTGTTGGAAAAAAAATGTTGCTCTGGCTTTTTTTTTCCCCTGTTGCCATCACAAACATCACACCTTTTCTGATAGTACTAGTTCATGTTATCTTTCAGTGTTTTCAAAAGTAATAATATATACATGTATATTATATATATAATTTATAGCTTGTAAATGATCTTGCAGGGTGGCAAAACCCCCGAAAAAATCCTACCGGTGGCCAAAGCTCAAAATGTCAGCAGGTTGAATTTCTTTAAGTTAGCCAATTTCCACTACCAGCTACATGCCTAATAATAAATTTTCAAAATTAATGTATCAATATTATATTTATTACATCACCAGCTCAGAGATATGTTAATAGTGGCCTTGGGCAGCATTTTCAAGATTCCCAACCATGCAACACTGGATTTTCTTTGAGACTCGTTTATTGATTATTTCATTGTGACCTTGTTGTACTTGTAGGAATGCGATCGATCTATATGGAGCATGCCTATGATTTCTACAAACCAAATATGTCATCTGAATACCCTGTTGTGGATGGAAAGCTCTCTCTTCGCTGTTACTTCCACGCTTTGGATCAATGTTACGCATGTTACATAGAAAAGGGGAAGACACTCTATGAAAATCAACGATTCAGTCTGGATGACATAGATTATGCTATATTCCACACTCCTTTCAGCAAGATTGTGCAGAAGTCCCTAGCTCGTTTGGTTCTTCATGATTTTATACGCAGTACTGAGAGTGGCAGTTCAGTAGAGGAAAAATATCATGTTCTTGCAGATTATAGGTCAGTTGATGATTTTAGCTTCAAGGGAGGGGAATAAATAAATAAATATAATATGTATAACAAAGGTGCTGCCTAAGGAAAATTTTTGGGAGCCCCTTGGGCTCCTAAAATCAAAATTTAGGAGCCCACAATAATGAAGTAATTAATTAATACAATAAGTCATGTACTTTTTTTACGTTTGTACATGCCATCGCTTCCTAATAAAAACCCTAGGCACAACCAATGCTCTTGCTCATTCTGTATCCGTTGCCAAATTGTTTTTCTGGGTCTATTACAATGTTGTTACCTGAATCTCGCTGCTGGTTTTTATGTTAAAGGTTTTGGGGAACGCTTGATAGTCAGTTTGATAATTTTCTTTTTGTGAGAAGAACGGCTTGTTAACTTACATTGTAAACCGTCAAGCATTCCCCCAAACCTTGTAATTTTACAGCAAACAACCCATAATGTTTACATTTCGTATTTGGAAATCACATCTTGTACACAGTCTACAACTGCCAGGAAAACGAACAGGACATTGATCCACAACGATCATATTAAACACTTAAAAGATATGCCGGGTTTGTGAAACATTCTGCAGTGTATAGCTGAATCATGCTACAATCTTAGATGTTCTAGAGACACCCTCTTGCTTAAGCAACCTACCTTCAAATCCGAAGTGATACTTGGTGACGGGTCATTTACTTGCGCAGCTCCAAAACTCTGGAGCGCATTGCCGTTCTACGTCAGAGATGCCAAGTCGTTGGACATTTATAAAACTAAGTTAAAAACGCACCTTTTTCATGTAGCATTTTTATCCTGATCTGAAGCGCAAGAGATTTTTTTCATTACTATTTTAAATCTAATCTTTTAATCATTTATTGTATCCTGTTTTTCTTTTTACTGTGTGATTTTATTAACGTTTAAACAGAAATGTTTTTATACTTTCTTACGTTATCGGTGTAACTTTTACCTTTTCACTTATCTTATTCTGTGAAGCGCATTTGAACATTATTTTAATGTGGAATTTGCACTGCATAAATATATTATTATATATTTTTATGACGACGATGACGATGACGATGATGATGATTGTGATAATAACAATAATAACACAAATTTAACTCGTCAGGAGCCCATCTGGAGCCTACAACTCTACTGTGTGCTTGCAACGGCGTTTTCACAAGTAAGGTTATTTTTAGATTGAATTTCCCGCTAATTAGACTCCCACAGGAGCCCGATGACCAATTACAAGAAATTAAGTTGACGTCATAGGGTCACCGAACCGGAACTGCCTTTGTTTTTTGACCTAATTCGCGGGAAGGGCTAGTCTAAAAATAAACCTACTTGTGAAAACGCCGTTTCACAGACGCTGTATGGAAGTTGCACGCTCCAGATGGGCTCCTGACCCGTTCATGATATTTTATACCATGCCTTAAAATATACAGCCAATCAGAATGCAGGAAAGCCGTTGTACCTGTATATTCGTCAGCATTCACCGAACCTTCCCATCAATCAGTGCAATTCAACGGTATCGCACCCAACCTTCCCATCGTGCCTTGCTGGCCACTGTATTTTCTATGGCATGGTATAAAATAGTTATGCAACCCTTAAGGCGTCTAAAGGCTAGCGTGTAGACCAAGAAAATTCAAGCGACTCTTGGGATATTCCACGGTATACCACTCGAAAGCATTGCATAACTAACTTATATATTCAATTTTCATAAGGTCGCAATAGTAGCAAGTATGATAAATACTGTAAGAAACAGACAACTTTTTGAAAAGACATGTTTCGGCATGCTCATGCCATCATCAGTAATAATCAACTAATTTCTTTTAATGATGTTTCTTAAAGAAATGTCAAACTGGAAGAACTATTTCAAGATGAAGCCAAGGCCAAGGAAATAGAGAAAGCTTCCATGAAATGTAGCCAGGAGGTATTTGATGAAAAGACATCACAGTCACTGCACATTGCTCGTGAAGTTGGAAACATGTACACGCCCTCGCTCTATGGATGTCTGGCCTCGCTTTTATGCAGGTACAGTTACATGTATATATGGAACCTCATTTATGTTTGTTGAGTACTGCAAGTCAAGATTACTTTGGGGAAAACCTTCCTCTGTCCATAAGTTCCGCTTGAATTTCTTAAAATTTATTGGCGCCACACATGAGACCAGGAATGCTATTATAAATAAGCACCGACGTTGAGCGTTTCCAGTGAAGCGATTAGCTCGAAGGCCGGTTCCGAATTTACTTAAGCTTCACTTAAAAACCAGTCCAAGATTTGTAACGCAATGCAATACAGAAGGCGGCGTGGCCCAGTGCTTGGGATGACGAATTTACCTGCGCATGCTCTGGGCTTACAGTAAATTCCGCTGTGAGAATCAACTGGTGTTTTCTTCGGCGGTCGTAAATTCAAGAATACGGCCCGCTAATTTAGCCAATCAAAGCGCGCGTACTATCTGAGAGAAACAGGTTATTGTTCTTGCCATTCAACATGGCCGCCGTGACGTCAGATGCAAACCATCATTGGGTCCCATTTTCTCACCACTCTGATATTTTTCTTTCTTTTCACCTTTAAATTTATTTCTAAGTAAAAAAGCTTACTTCACGTAATTCACTGCAAAGGGATATTTTTTGGCGGATGTTGTCTAATGTTATCCTAGGGCTTCGTCTAATACCGATCCAGTAAAGATAGAGCAAGAGATAATTATGAGGGGAGAGAACACATCAACCATACATGGGTCTCTTGCAATGATAATTAAATTGATGCGCAGCCATTTTTAATAAAGACACCTGGCTCCAGTTGTTCAAACGATGGATAGAGCTATTCGCCGGATGAATCACTATCCAATGGATATTATAAGTAATAAAGAAACCAATTGCGCTATCCAATGGATAGTGATTTATCCGGTGGATAGCGTTATCCGCCTTTTGAACAACTGGGCCCTGATTGGTAGTTTAGTTGTAATTGATCATTGACTGCGCGACCATGGGCACGAGACCAAAATAACTTTCACAACATGGCGCCATGCTTTATCTGAAAATCATGGGGCATGGGAATGTATTCTGTCCCCTCATTCTCTCTTGGTTAGAGATAGAAAAGAGCTCTTTTTAACTCCTAACAGAAAATTTCGTTATAAGATGTTACCAGTGAGGTTTTTTCTCGATAATTGAACTAAAGCGTGCTTTTTCTTTCTCCTGTTGCTTTTCAGTGAGCCAATTCAAGAGCTTGCAGGCAAACGTATTGTGCTCTTTTCTTACGGCTCGGGACTTGCCTCCTCCATGTTTTCATTTCAAATAACTCGTGATATCACTTCCGGGTCCGCTCTTGTCAAACTAACAACGTCACTGAAGGATATCCCAGCACGCTTAGCAGCCCGAAAAGAAGTTGAACCCGAGGAATTCGTAAAAACTCTCATTGCGCGCGAACACACCCACAATAATAAAAATTATTCACCAACTTGCTCCGAGGAAAACTTGTTTCCTGGGACATATTATTTAGTGAATGTGGATGAGAAATTTCGGCGGAATTACGAGAGGAAACCGGAACAGGCATCCCAAGATGGTTGCATGGTTGTTTGATTTAGAAGTTTCACAGGCCTACCAGTAGTATTATCTGGGCCAACCAAAATGTTTGCGTCACAGGCATACCATTTTTTTTCCATTTAAGGATTGTTGCATCAAACAGATTGCATTTTGACGGCAAAAGCATGTTATGCATTGCCATCAAGAAACAGGTTAATCTCGTTGTTACTTCATCAAGACAACAACAACAAGTGGTATGACATTGTTGCCTCAGCAACTGTCTTACAGATAATCCAAAGATGTTTCTGAAATTATAAGTTCAGTCTTTTAGCCTTACATCCTCTGAGATGACCAATTTGGCTTCGACGTTTTTCGTCAATGCAACAGATTTAATATTTATATTGTTTTTGCTTTATTTGTTATGGTCATAACGGAAAGCTCTAAAAATTACTAAAATTCCTTCACAATGATAAAATCATAACCTATTTTTAGTACATTTTGCGTCGTTGACTTTAGATCTCCGGCAGCTGATCACCGATGATATTTTTGCTAAGTTGAACTTTGCACTGTGACGAAAAGGATCCGCCTTTGATAACTCTAACACTGGACAAACGTCGCTGGGGAAAATACGACACACGTCCAGAAAGTACCAATGAATGCGTCTTTTTGTTCAATAGGTCAACGGACCTGTCTCCGCCTACTCCACTTATCGGTTTCTAAATTCCCTAATTACAGCGAATGCGTTTCACATCCTCGAATCATCAAGACCAGTTGAAGCAACGATGATGGCTTCGCCAACGAAAATTCCTCAAAACAGGGTTTTATTCTAAATGAAAGGAATGTATATTTTGAAGCGCAGGTAATAGACGAAATGAGGAAGTGATACAACCACTTAATCTGTACAATTTATGCAAATGTTCTTACAAAAGACACCTGATAATTACAGTGGGCTCCGAAAAGGGTTTGAACCTGACCTCTGTGATGCCGTTGCAATGCTCTGAGCACTCGCCTCCCACCAATGTGGCCCGGGTTCGATTCCCAGATCCGGCGTCATATGTTGGTTGAGTTTGTTGATTCTCTACTGCGCTCAGAGAGGTTTTTCTCCGTGGGGTACTCCGGTTTTCCCCCTCCTCAAAAACCAATATGATTTTATATGTATTAATTTGATTTGATTTCATTTGTGCACGACCCCACACGCTATTCAGTTTTCAACATTATCGAGTGAAAATAAAGTTCTTTTCTTACTGAGCCATGAAGCCCCACAGTTTGGAGCAGGTCAATTTGTTGGTCTTTGGTTCAAATCGCTTTGGAGTCATCTGAATTTTTGAGGTGCCTATACTGTAAGACACTTTACTCTCGCGCTGCCTCTCTCCACCCAGATGTATAAATGGGTACCGGCAAAATGCTGGGGGTAACCCTGCGATGGACTAGCATCCCATCCAGGGGGGAGTAGAAATACTCCTAGTCGCTTCATGCTAATGATGATGAGCCTTCTGGCTCGTAAGCAGAGACTTTACTTACTGTAAGAAACAATTGAATTAATTGTCCAGGTAAGTGCGAGGTCACTTTTTCATTTCGTTTAAGAAGAAAAAACTACTCGTGCGTCACTTGTGACCTTCATTGTGGCACACTTGACGGCATGTGAACGTAACACAGTGAATCTTTCATTCCTTATCTTTACTCCGATATCGCGTTTGTACCAATTAGTGTTCAGAATGCTTCACCCGTATTGCGCAAGTTGAACTAGATAAGATACTCGCGAGATATCAACGATAGCGAGAAGTTGTATTTTAAAGTTTGAGCAGGAACCCATGACAAATCACATATGATTATTTTATAGAATATGCGCACTATAAATAATAAATAAATAAAAATAAAGACTATGTGCGAACAACAACCTTATATTCCTGTCACGACGTTTTGGCGGACCGATTTATTTTAAGATTGAAATTCCCGCCAATGAGACTCCCGCAGGAGCCCGATGACCAAGTACAAGAAACTAACCTGACGTCATAGCGTCACCGAACCGGAACTACCTTTGCTTTTTGCTAAAAAAGGTAGTCTAAAAGCAGATCGTTCTGCAAATATGCCGTGACATAGGCTTAGTATTGGAGTTGTTCACCCCTAGTCATGAGCTCCTGTGTTTGGGTTGACTTTCCGTGGATAACTGCTTCTCCGTTGTTGTGGGTGGTGGGGTGGGGGAATGAAATATGAATTGTAGTTTGCTTGTGACCCTACGGGACTTATAGTATGGGCGTATTTTCAGAGAAGAGCCATTGTTTCAGGTCCTTGCCAATATTCGAAACATCCAGTATCAGTTAATTTAGTCGATGTCAATGTTTGAGTCTATTAGCAATTTTCTTTATGCTTTCTTCTTTATGCTTGCTTAAACATCTACATGTTCCAGCACTCGGCAAAGTCCCTTTCGGCTTGTGGCTGTTTCTGCTTAGGTAGCCTCATACACCGCAAGCCCTTTTTTAGAGACATCACTGCCAAGACGGAAACTTCTGCTGGAGAGAACAGGACAGCCACAACGCCGGGGACTACATCCCCAACTCTTATCGAATAGTGTGGGGGTTCTGTAACGTCCCACAGGGAACTTATGAACATACAAGGTATTTGTGAAACGGGGCCTACGGTTTATAGTCCTTATCCGAGAAGACTTGAAAGTCTAACCAGGCCATATGCAGATGAAATTACAAAGGCAGCACTTTTTTCTGCTCAGTTATTGTAAGATCCTGAGTGTTGATCCGGGCGGGGTTCGAACCCGCGTGACAGCCCGCGTGACAGCCCGATGCTCAGCAAACTGAGCCACCGTTAGCCTTACGAAATATTTCACTATTCTCGTTCCCAGAGCCCTCCGTTTCCTTTGGTCAAAACAAAGGAAGAGATCTGGGGACGTCTGAGTCGTTACCATAGAAATCCTTAAGTGTAACCATTCCAACTAAAGCTACTGGGCGCTAACTTCCTATCGTGCTGTTTATGGGATGCATGTTTCCTCAAGTAAAGATAAACAGCTGGATTTACCCCAACCTAAAAATAACGCTATTACTAACACTTACCCTATTGGTGGAAATAGGTAGCGAATGCTTAGACTTGTAATTAAGGGGACGCTTCGTGTTGGATACAAAAATTGGGTGTTTACCTAATTACTTCGCATTTCTGGACATAAGTGCAACTTGGAACACGAGATTTCGGAAAGAATATATTTTCAAATAAGCTTTCAATTGCTAACCCCTACCCAAGCCCTGGCTTTCCCTCAGAAAATTTGGCTATCGTCAAAGTCAACACAGCTTGATTAGGTTTATTTTTCATTGCTCAGTGCTGTGTAAATATGTCATAGATTAGGTTTGTTTTATTACACTTCTTATTACTTAGCTGTTTTTTCGCTAATGAATGCTCCAGAGAGCTGATAATCTCGAGGACAGATTCACCCGTCGGAAACTGAGCTATGGAGTTTTACTGAGTTCTCTGGTCTTTTCTTCTTTGCGCTTTCGTCGAGGGCAGAGGGCAGGTTTGGATTCGTTTGGGCTGACTGTGCTTTGGGAAATAAGCTCACTCGTTTATGGGGAGTTTCCTCAAGTAAAGATAAACAGCTGGAGTTACCCCAACCTAAAAATAACGCTATCACTAACACTCACCCTATCGGTGGATATAGGTAGCAAATGCTTAGACTTATAATTAAAGGGACGCTTCGTGTTGATATAAAAGTTGGGTGTGTCCCCAATTACTTCGCATTTCTAGACATAAGTGCAACTTGGAACACGAGATTTCGAGGACAGAGTCACTCGTCGAGAATTGAGTAACCAGCTATGGAGTTTTACCGAGTTCTCTGGTCTTTTCTGCTTTGCGCTTTCGTCGAGACAGGTAAGAAGTGAAACTTGTTTTAATTTGGTTATTTAATTAATCAGGCCCCGTCCACACAAATGCGTTTTTTGGAAAACCTCCTTTGATATTTGACCGCCCACACTAAAACGATTGGATCGGATTAGATTTGGATTATGTTAGATTCTATTTTCCTGAAATCTGTTTTTAAACCACGTGTCTAAAAGCGGTGTTGAAATCACGAAAAAAAAAACTTGCCTTAAAAACAGATCGTGTAGATCAATTTACCACTTCGGTGGTCCAACCTGTTTTAGTTGTGTGAGCTTAACTGTTATTTAGAATCACGGTTATGAGTAGCACCTTGTTTTATTTATGTAATCTTGGTTTTCCTTTTCATTCATCGCTAAACTAGCACGAGATTTTTAACCAATCACTAAGAATAGCAATTGCAGTCATTTAAAAACTGATCCAAGGGATAATGCTCGAAATGTCAGCTCACAAATCCTTCTAACAGTGGTAAGTTTACCTTATGAAACCAGATATCGTGATTCACTCTTCACAAACGCAGCCCCACAGTTTGTTTTCCTAGAAAAAAAAAACCCTTTACTGAAAAAAAATTAAGTTTACATTTGATTAGTTTATGAGTAGTAAGCGTCTTTCTCGTCTTAGTTTCTCGTTTACCAGGTCAAAAGGATTTAGTAAATGATTGTCTTAAGCACAAACTGAAGGTCGTCATTTAATAAGGAGCAGGCCTTTGAGACAAGTTTTTCGTATTGAGCATGCGCATAAGGCTCGGAGGTCCAAATTTGTTGGTAGTGTTCAGATCTGATCATGGAAATAAAGGTCCTGCTATCATTTAGCGATGACAAAGAGAGGTTTTTCTGTTTTGTAGCCGCTGTGCAAATGCCTCCAGACCCGGCTCATGGACACACGAGCTGCGTCAGATTCACAGGCGGTACCGATGAACTGATTTGTCAGGTCAGTTGCGACGAGGGGTATACGCCAGAGAGACCACACGCCGGCGCCTATCTCTACACTGGTGGTCGATGGATCAGTTATCCGATTCAGGGTTACGAATTTCCTTGGGCGGACTGTGTCCCAGGTAGGAATCCTTCTTTTTTCTGTATCCCAATGACCTTTTCGTGATTTGTCTGCGTACATTTTCCCTGTATGTAACCTGGAAGCAGTGCTGCTCAGGGGAGAGGTCAATTGCCTTGAGATCTGGGGTTCTCAGGTTCAAAACCCGCTCTGACCGGGTACAAGTGGAGTTTGATCCTGGTAGTCCCTGGTTCAACTTCCCTTCTGTACTTGAAAATAGTCAACTGGTTTGCCTCCGGCCAGTTGGGATTCTAAAAGTTCTACTTCTATTTTTTTCATTTCATCGGCCCCGAAAAGCCCCTATGGAGAATTAGTCAAGTAAGTAAGTAATGTATGTAAGCAGCGTGAAAGCTCAGTAAAAGGGGCAGAACTACGTACATAGAGAATGTCTAATTTCTTGTTTTATTTTCAGCTTAACGGCGGCAAGTATGAAAAAACGTCAGACAGGGATCTGATGAATGAATCAAAGGCACAGTTGTATCACAGAGTATAATAAAGTTTCACGTTACGCAAGAGTCCGTTTTTGTGTTTTATGTTCCAAAAAAATACTGCCCATACACCTTTGCCTAATGAATCAATAGACCATTTCATCGTTTTGATTTCAGGGATTTCACAAAAGCCGAGAATTTGTTTGCTTTCCAGGCTGCAAAAAGAGAATGGTTAAACTTCTTGCCATTTGCACTCGAACACAAGGGGACATGTAGTAATGATGGAACGAAGGAAGCAGAGTTTTCCAAGTTTCTTGTGCGGTGTATTGATTTAGGACGGTATAGGTAATGATTTCATGGCGATGAAGAGGTGGCCGTAAGGGCCCAAGAGGATTTTGCAGAGTTCGAGTGAGAACTGAAAAGGACAAGAAACTTTCCTCACTTGCTATAGGCTTATTTTCCCCAGTATTGCATGAATACCGTGGGATAACGACTACTATGAGAACGCAGGAGAAAATGAGCAAATATTTGATCTTTAATTTATGAGGCTGTGTGCAGAACAGCAAAGTGCTGGTTATCAACAAGTGAACAGGAAGAGGCTCCCTTATCTGTATAAATTAGGATATTATTACTGTATAATTGACAGCTAAAAGCTACTATTTTTAAGAGATGATGAAGCCGTTGTTTGCGACGATTGAATTAAATGTAACTGTTTTACAACGTTTATTTGAAAATAAAAGAGTTCAATTACAGATGTTGCTGTTGCTGTTGCTTATACTTGCATTTCTAGACTTGCCAAACTCCACTCTCGCTATCGATCAAATCTAAGAAATGAGAAAGGCATGAAATGACTCCCAGTCATCCTTGTTATAAAGGGACCTGAAGAGTTTTAATCTTTTATCCCAAGTCAAAGGCAATGTAATTTAGAATCCATTTTTCCCACTGGCGAAAATCCTTTACAAGAATGGACAAACCGTTTATTTGCATCTGATGGGAGCCTCGTTTGCATGCGAAAAATCGTCCTGAAAACGAGGCTGAATACAGCGCGAAAATACACTCTGCTAGCCAATACTTGCTTTTATTCTTTCCTTTATTAAATACTAAATTGCTTGCAATTTTCTATGGCTTAAATTGCTTTTTCCGTCGGATGAAAATAGGATGTGAAAATAGCTTACTGTTTAAATATTCGAATTTTGCGTGAACTATTACCGCTGACTTGATGGCACAGTTGGTAGTGCATCAGTCTAAGGCGCACGAGGTCGGTGGTTCGAATCCCCGCAGCGGCAGCTCAGAGTCTTCAAACTGAGGTAAGTGTTAGAAGGAAGATAGTCAAGCAGGATTAGAAGGTAGATAAGAAAGGGACAGGGAAGACGAGGGAGGGAGAATTAATATGGGGCTCCACAAGGGAGGTGAAAACAACCAAGGGGTAGGTGAGCAAGAAAATAAGGGTAGGAGAGAGAGTGTGCGAACGAGAGGGAATAAGGGAAGAAGATGGTTAACGAAAAGGGAAATAGAGAGGGGGGGAAAAGTAGAAAAAAGTTTTTTTTTTTGGCCAAAAATGATGAAAAATGTGGCAGGCAGCAAGTTCAACCAATCAAATCGCAGGATTCCGATCACGTGACCAAATCTGACCAATCAGAAGGCGATAATTTCACGTTCTTTTCTGTTGAGTGGTTTACCGAAGAAACGTATATTTTTCGCTTCCTGATTGGTCATATTAGGTCACGTGATCAAAATCCTGCTATTTGATTGGTCGAACTTGCTGCCTGCCAAATCTCAACCATAATTGACAATGTTGAATGGCTTCCAAGTGCTCCCATCGGAAGACAAACTTCCTGCTCTCTGATTTGGTCGCGTGATTAAAATCCCACAATCTGAAGTCGTTGAACTTTCTGTTGCAATGAACATTCTGAAAATACAAATGAAAACAATTGGATGGTGAAAAGTTTTGTACGTTTTGTACAAAGTTTTGTACGTCGAACATGACTTATGTCTAGTTCTACGGAATAAGACCGATCAGAAGTGGTGGTTAGCTTCTGCGTTTGAGACTCTTAGCTCTCGTCTTAGCATTTTATTTGAGATAACAGGATAGAATGTCGAAGAGCCTAATTGCTTAGATTAGGTCACGTGATCGAAATCCTGCGATTTTATTTGTCCAACTTGCTGCCTGCCAAATCGTAACCAGAACTGAAAATGTTAAATTGATTTCAAGTGCTAGCATCGGTAAACAAACTTTCTGCTCTCTGATTGGTTCTTTTTGGTCACGTGATTAAAATCCCACAATCTCATTGGTTGAACTTTCTATCGCAATAAATATTCTGAAAAATTAAAATGAAAGGAATTAAAATGGTCATATACCGGACCAAAATGGCGGAAGACAAAAGAACCATTGTTATTCTGATTAGGCCTTGTTGATTAGGTATTGTTATGTTCGCTTTGTTCTTTTGTTTTATGAACGTTAATTATTCAGGGTCCGGTATATGAAAGATAAGCCAGAGTTTTATACGTCGAATGACTATTGTCTAGTTAACGCGATAAAACCGATCAGGAGGGATGGCTACCCTCTGAGTTTGGTAAAGGAGACTCTTAGCTTTCGTTTCCGACTTAAATCTCAGCATTTTATTTCAGATAAAAAGATGAAATGACGCCGAGTCTTGGCAAAACGCAGAATGTTAACCATTGTCTTAAATATGCAAATAATAAAGTGACATAAAAGGTCCTATTGCCTCAAGTGCTGGAAAACAATGCCGAATCTCTAATTATTGTTTCTCGGACAGTTTGTTTGAGGTCATCTGCGGCAAATGATATTGCCTATTGATTCCTATTTTAATAAAACATTAAGCATAAACTTAGCAAAGGTTTCATGCTACGAATTTATGAAAGGACGACTAGGCGGAGTTTTGTTCCTCTCATCTGAGACTTCTGATCTTTCTTCTTTTTGTTAAGACCTACAAGACTGGATTTGTCTTGAAACCCCTGAAAGCTTCGGCTTTTGATATTCAAATTTGCCAACCTCCGAACAAAAGAAGTAATTGTTTCAACCGCTGGTTGGCACATCAAGAACAATGGGTGACGTCATGGGAAATATACTTGATCCAAATTTGAATATAATTTTTTTCAATGAACAAAAGATGTTTCCAGTTGGAGAACAATAAATATCTTTCACGCGATGACTGTCTTCGCCTTGTTTGAGAATCAACACAAACATCGTAACTCATAATTATCCGCTATGTTGGATTCCCAAATCACTCTGTTCGTTAGTTCGTTAGTTAACCAAACGAACAGCTTAAATGAAACATTCTTTGTAACAGAACCACGGCCGAAAACATCCATCCGGTTTTATCGCGTTAACTAGACAATTGTCATTCGACGTTTAAAACTCTTGACCATTTATTCCTTTCATTTAAATTTTTCAGAATATTTATTGCGATAGAAAGTTCAACCAATGAGATTGTGGGATTTTAATCACGTGACCAAAAAGAACCAATCAGAGAGCAGAGAGCAGAAAGTTTCTTGGAGAACAACCTCCCATGTTCGACCGCAACTTACCTTTAAAGTCGTGGTATATAGATTAGATATAAGGTATCTCTTGTCCAGTCATTGAGCCTATGAAAACCCTACAAAAAGAAATGAAACTGAAACAAATGTTTGAATATTAAGAGGAAATGTTTTTATGGATAACGAGGAAAAAGGAATTGTTTCTTCCAGAAAAAGGTTGTTTGGGTTTTTAAACATGGCCACCTATGCATGACTGAAAACAGTATCAGGTTCATGTTTCAATCAGATTCTCTACATTCTTAAGAGCATCATCAGATTATTATATTGAGACATGAAAAATGCAGAAATTGAGGCTTAGAATAATGTAGGGGGAGTACTCATATTGAATTGCAAATGGTTTGAACCCAGGCGTCATATCAACAAGTGAACACACTGGTTCGATTATTGAACGCGTAGCTTCAACTTCCGTTCAATATTTAATGAAATCATAAGGCTTACCTCCTTCTTCAGATTTCATGAACGTTGTTGGATCAGCACTTTCTATACATTGGGACTATATCATGCTTCAGTGAACTGGATATCCATTGCTTTTAAGCAAATAACCCCCCAAAATAAACTGTATTATGGGATTTGCGAAAATAGCGAATTCGACCGAAACCTTAACGCGGTCTGCCATAGGAATACCGCGTAAATCCCGCGTGAAGTGAAATCGTCCGGGTAGAGTGGTCCTGATAAAAACTATATTACTGGTGAAATAGACTGACGTTTCGACAACCTGAGCGGAAGTCGTTCTTAAAATCTAGTGACTTCCACTCAGGTTGTCGAAACGTTACTTAATACGTATAGGTAATCACATGATTTGGAGAACAATTTGGAATAAATAAGCACGAGTAAATTTTTTTCAAAGACAAGCAAAGTTGCCTGAGCCCGTAGGGCGAGAGCAATTTGCAGTTTTTTTTTTTCTTAATTTACTCTTGCTTATTTATTCCAAATTGCAAGAGAAAAATCACATGATTACTTATTACTACTGATAATAAACATGATAAAATTCGAGATGGTTTAGCAGAAGAAACGTATCAGCATCACGCAATCGGGAAAATTTGCGCCATCCAGAGATCGCGTTTGATTTCAAAACAAAAGATCTGATTGGCTACTTCAAATTTCTATTGTTCCTAAACCAATCAAAATACAGTTGTAATTGCACTGTGTTACACGTTTTTGTACTGTTAAGCAAAACTGCGCTGCTTTTTTAGCCAATCAAAATTGAGAAATTGCGACAAGCGACAAGCTTATGACAGGCTTATAACTCGTTTACGATTGTAGTGTACGTCAGAGAAAATGTCGCAGCATTTTAAAACATGTCCTAAAACGCTTCAACAATCGTAGATCATGCCATAAGTTGTCGCATGCGCCAAAATCGTACCGTGTAAATTGGCCCTGACACTCGCAACGTCTTGCTTCACTCTCCACCGATGCGGGAAACAATGGGCGCTCATAATTCGCGAGCAAAATCTAATTTTACAAGTAGATTTAAAGGTTCAAATGTCATGTATGATCGTCTACAAAGCTCATTGTCTTACCAGCACGAGGTGTAGAAATCATGCAAAAGCAGTACATCTAACACTCGCCAACTGCAGGGAGTAGATGGAAAACGAAGACCACCCCTCCCCCTAATTTCAATGATGAAAAAATGGCGGGCTTCAACTTTCGCGAGGATTCATCATTGATTTTGTGGGAAGGGGGGTACTAATTTTTCGTCAGTTTATTTTGTCCAAGATTGTAGTTCGGTCTGTTGTGGTTAGTTTTGCTGACATTATAATTTGTTATCAGTGAAATTTGGTATAAAACGAACTGATAGAGGAAATTGACTACAAAGTTAGATTTGAAAGAAACGCTTCCCATTACCCCTGAAGAGCCCCTGAGGTCCCCTGAGGGTGTATCAGTACTAGTTTTGCACATTTTTACTCAACCAGACATATCTTAGAATTTTCTTTTCTTTTAAGACTAATTTTGATCGCAAATCATCTCCCTTCCGAGTGGGCAAAACAGTGAGAACTCTGCAGTAAAAAGTGCTTAACAAAAATATTTTGTATCGATGCCATCAACAGCGAAATTTAACATATAGTTATCGGTATTTAAAGGGTTTTAAACATGAAACTTCATTTGCCCAATTGATTATTTCTAAAGATAGAAGTTCTTTTTGAATTTTGTTTTCAGCCGAGTAACTTCTTATCTATGAGAAAGAAAAGAGACTTGCAAGCGTGGGAAATGGTGCATGAGGAATATCTTGGTCATTGTTGCAGTACTTTGACGTTTTACGTGAACGTGATGCTGATCTCCAAATCTGTGGATGCCACTGTGATAACGCTCAACTATTTATAGCCTTATGATTCCGGAAAGACTCTGCAGACAATTTCCAATTTATACATAAAGCAAATATTGTTTCAACCTATTAGTTATTCGAAGTTTTTGTCATATTCGCCTCTGGATACCGGTAATTGACGAGTCAGCGACAGGAAGAGAAGTAAAGAGAGAGCCTAGGTCCGAGGAGTCACAAAACTGATCAGGTGATTAAATTACGACTGAAACCAGTGCTTTTTTCGTGATATCTTACACAAAGTCAGTATATTGTCTTATGTTGTTTTTAAAGTTAAGAAAGATTACATGGAAGGTAGACATGGTACGATGCAGGTCTCTTATGCAGTCGAAAAGGAATTACTGCAGAACAATCAACTAGAACAATCACTTTAAGTGCCCCTAACCCCAAAATATTTTTTTCGCTAAAATGAATCTTTGCACCTGTTCGAAACGCATTGCGGCCAGTTTTTCCTTTTTCTAACTAATCCTGCCTTTTTATAGGCATCGAAAGTTGCGAAAATTCAAGCATCTTTTGAAGTCACAAACTGATTTACATTGCATTAACTCTTTGTAAAAATGCATGCAAAGTAGATTGTGACGTCAAATCAGGAATAGACTCCCCTTCTGATTCCGGTCGTGAACAAAAGATGCTTGGATTTTCGCAACTTTCGAAGCCTATAAAAAGGCAGGATTTGTTAGAAAAAGGAAAAAATGGCCGCAATGCGTTTCGAATAGGTGCAAAGATTCATTTTAGCGAAAAAAATATTTTGGGGTTAGAGGCACTGTAACTAGAACTGGTATTTCTTGTGCATTGTAGTGGCGCTAATGCACCTATCAATGTTTTCCCCGACCCGGGGGAGGGCGGGAATACCCACGGGTATTTCCTTTTTTTTTTCGTGTCAATAGCCCCTACTGTGGAGCACAACTTTGTGGTGAAATCCCCCCACCCCTGGGTTTCGGCACTACTTAAATACAGTGGTAACGAGTGTATTTGGGCAAACTAAGGCGCTTTTGTTTTGCCATGTTGTTCCACACCCGCAGCTCGGGTTCTTCTCACTTCGATTCTTAATTGATGAAAACTTTCGATCGCAGAAGGCAAATAAAACAACAAGAAGATTAAAACGTAAACCAAAGCTCGATAATGTACCATTTGCATCACAAAAAGCTGCGTATAAGCATATTGCATGCCACGCGGTAAAACTTCCATCTTCCAACCTAAAACAGGTTGGAGACTGGTAACCAGTAAATGTCAAATCGCCCGACCTTGGGGGTTCCGTGATGTCAAATAAAATCAAAATCCCTACCCACGGGCTGAAAACTCGAGTCAAATGCCCGTGTATGCCCGCCCTCCCCCGAGTCGGGGAAAACATTGATAGGTGCATAATTATAAGAAAGCAAAAGACTTCAGACAGCAAACTGAGTAATTTTTCTTCCTCTACATGACAGACATGAACATTTAAAGAAGAAATTTTTATTTGCCATCATCACTTACCAAAATGAAATCCCGGGCTCTTGTTGGGCCTTTGCTGATTCAGTTCTAGCCCTCTCTCTCTCTCCGTTTCTAGCCCTCTCTTTCTCTGTCTACCACACAACGTTAAGTAGCGTCAATTAACGTTGTGAGTTGGCAGGGCTCTTTACAGTAACAGAATTTTCAACTGTTTTGAGTTCTTCTATGCTGCTAATCCCGGATCGCGATACATAAATAAAAACATAGACCTTACAACAACAAGAAAATGCTGTAAAATTAAGTGAATCAAACGGTCCTTCACCCGAACACAATAACTGAGCAATTATTTTAAAGGTGCTTCTACTGAAAGGCATACTAGCAATGATTGATTGAGGCAAAGTTAAGAGTCTAATAAATTAATACATGCTTCTATGCGTTCCTTTTGGTGAACAAGACAAAAGAATAACCCTGGTCATCACATGATCTGTATTGGGGAAACAAAACATAGAGCGAATAGTCTATTAAGAGGGGAATGGAGGATACAACAGAAGAAGTTGCTGGAGCAACTTTCTGCTTGGAACAGGCATTTCGAATGACAAGTGGATATACAGTATGAGTTCTTTTTTTTACTTCTCGTGGGTTTAGCTTAATTAGGAGAGCTCGAACAATTTACACTTTAAGAGTAAGGCTTTGTCAAATATTACGCAATTTATTCATCAATTCGGAACAAATGACATGTACAACATTTGCAGTATTCTAGACTGTATTCATAAACGGAGGCTAAGAAATTATTCTTTTGTCTTTATGCTAATCATCCTCACTAGCCTCGTTAGCACGTACAAATTCAAAAGAATTTTTGCGCCAAAGTGAGGCTAGTGAGGATTATTTTGCACAATAATAATTTATTGGCCGCCATTTTATGAATACACTCTATAATTCGTTCATTATTTCTTTGTTAGACGTTTCAAGGAATTTGAGGGACACTGGCAAAAAAAAGCCTTAAAACTGCTTCTTGCCTGATCTTGCCGTTGTGGACCAAAACCTTGAACGAGGGTAGAATAACAGAAGGTCAAACCAATTAAAAGCTTTTTTTTTTCTCCAAGTACACGCGTACGTGAGAAGGAGGAGTGATGGTTCACAGAAAAGCAAAGCTTGATGAAGCGTGGGATTGAGCCAGGAAATATATGACATCATAAGTCAGCAAATGTTGCCTGGTGTTTTACTAGCAAACTGAAATTCATGCAAGTTAGAAGTTAACTCTGCCCTTTATAATTTCCTCGAGGGTAATTCGCAAATTTGCTGTCCCTTGTCATTCCTCTGAACAAAACTCTTGAAGCTTCTTTCTTTTCCTTCTTGCGTCTTCTAAGTTCTTTCTTCTCTTTCTTAAATCCTGTTTACCAGTAATAAAAAAGAGGCAATATGCAGAAAATCAGATCAAAGCATCCCATGAGTTAGTTTCCTTGCTGGACAGGAGGGGCGGGGAGGGAGGGGGGGGGGGGGGGGTGGAGAAGAGAAGTAGGGGGGAAGAGCGGGGTTGTAGGTGGCGGTTATATGTTCTGAATCTCTGTCCTTGTAGAATTACCATGTACATGCCTTGGTCCCAACATGCACGTTGATTCTTAGAAGCGTCATGAGGAGTCGGCCTGCCCAGGCTCTCCTCAACTCTAACAATCCTCGTGTCCAGGAACAATGATAGTTAACGCCAAAAAGTGTCCCCAACACTCTGCTCCTCAAAAAGAAATTAACAGATAAATAATGATGGAGCGACTTTTGCATGACCTTAAAAAAGTGTTCGCAATTTGTTTCACGGACCAATGTTTGGAAAGATTAAAACAAAGCTTCTTCTCATTCTCACCAAGGAAACTCCTAATATGGGTAGTAAACAGTTCGATCAAGCCCAATCACATTACTGCATTTCAAATGACGTCAAAGCGAAACTTTCCAGAAAGTTCCATGGAGAGATGACGTTGTTTGCATCCGCGTTCCCTAAGCCAATGAAAATTCGCGCTAGTTTGTTTTTGTTCGATAAGCCAATTAAATGTTTTCCATTTTTGTTTCCGTTCTTTTTTGGGGTTTTGTTCTAATTGCGGAGACTGAAACCAAATAAATTAAGATCAATTCAAGTGCTGTTGATATCATTGTTGTTTTAAGAAACGGGAAAACCTGAGAATCCAGCCAAAAAAAGCCTTTCATAGTAGAGTAGAAAAGCCAACCATTAATCTATTGCTTGGTTTACTCATTGAGTAAGGAGAGAAATGCTCTTCAGCACTCCCTTGCCCCCTGCACCCCTCCCCTGGCAAAAGACAAACAAACAAGTAAAAGAGGAACCACATTTTAGTTCCTTGACCTGAAGTGCCCTGAGTTGCAATGTAGTTCACAAGTTATAGGCAAATGCTCTCAAACAATTTACATTTACATGTGGATAAGGTAATCACAAGGAATGAGAGTTACAAAGAAAACATAACTTAATGCTAATGATGGAATTTGCTGTATCAACAACAAATTGCCACAAGTGTGCACCGTTTCTTGAATGAGTTTCATAGTGTTAATGTCATGAACCAGAGGCAATTATCTGATTAAGAGAGGAGATGCTCTTAATGCCAATGATTATTACTTTTATGAAATTTGCCATGGTTTTATTGGAGGTTGGGAAGACGAGAGGAATGCTCTCCTGGAAAACTATTAGTATTTTAGCACCTTAGTTTTCAAAGGGCTCTTTCTATTTCTAATTTGGGGCACAGGTCTCAAGGCCTAGGTTTGGTAACTGCAAAGCCCCACCTACACCCCCAAAAACTTTTCGAATGAAAATGATGATAACAATAGACCAAATACAAAATTTAAAATCACTGCCAATAAGTTATTCTTTTATCTTCAATGGCCTCAATTACTTTACAGCCAAAATTCTTTAAACTTTACAAATGATAGTTTGCTAATTAACACAAAGACAAAGAATAATTTAATGGCAGCCATTTTTGCAATCAGCCAATAATATATCTTTTATTAACTTTTGGATAAAATGCAGGTTATTCCTTGCAAATAAAAATAATAAAGACATCATCCTTTGGGCTTAGACATGAAGGGATTGAAAAGATTATTCATTATAAAAAGAGTTTGTTGATCTTGGCAAGTGTTGGATGCAGGAAAATATGAAAGCATGAATGAAATGCAAGAGTGCCCCTGAGCAAAATCTAGCTACTTAAATACTCTCCAAACTCTCTCCTTGGTTCACCATAACTTGATTTACAGCTAAATGCAGAAAGCAGACTGAGCAGCTGTTAAAAAATTAGCATTGCAATGATAAGTGAAGAAAGAGAAGGGTTGAGTTGCATACTTCATCAGCATTCACAAAAAAAGAAAAAAATAATAAAAGAATTTGAAGCACAATCAGAGAATGTAAAGTGCAGCTTGCCGGTTTCAGATTAGCATTGTAGGTCATTGTTTTACCATAACTGAAACATCCCAAACCTTTACAAAAATGCTAACCTTGGGCTTAAACATTATTTTTTAGGCCTAGTGTTAGCATTAGTAAAGGTTTGGGTTGTTTCAGCTACGGTAAAACAATGACGGCAACCTGCAGTTTACATCCTCCAAAGCACAATCCAATGCTTACTTGATTGCATAAATAGGCTTTCCGTGAGGGTGACCACAAGGATACCTCCAGGGAAACCCCAGAAACCGGCAGAGAGTTGTATATTTTGCTACATCACCGGGAGGGGCATTGTTTGGTTTTGGGGACAAACAGATGTACAGGGATTTGTTTAGCACTGGGCATTAAAAATCACTGATGAACATAAGGATGAGTGAATCTGCCAGAGTTTTTGTGGGAAGTGTCAATAAAGACAAATATGTCTGTTACGTCTGGAGGTGTTCTCTCTCCTTTTAGTCCTGGGGAGAAGGTTTCATGGCCGTGTGCAAGGGGTTAACCCTGGAAAAGTCATTATGCACCTATCAATATTAAGCCCCAGGGAGGGGGGGGAGGGGTCGGGCTAACCACGGGAGTTTGATTGTGAGGTCTGTCCCCAGGGTAGGGATTTTGATCGTATATGATGTCCCCAGGCTGGCAATTTTGATTTTACAAAGGACATTTTACCACCTTCACTTGCTGCCGGGTGGACATTGTGACCAATTATTTTGTCCCAGGGGTAGGGAATTTGCATTAACATTGATAGGTGCATTATTATAAGTGCATAAACTTACCTCTTCTTTCAAGCACGTATCCAGGGCTCTTTTAATGTCATTGCATTTACCAAAGAATTTCCCAAGAGGATGCTAAGGAGAAAGGGATTGCCTCACCGATTAAGTTATGCAACAAGACGAGAGTTCGTGTCCGTGGAAATGACGATCAACAAAAAAAGAACTGATCCAGCAAACCTTATCGTGACATCGATGTAGCTGCTTTATAATTTCCAGACAATCACTGTGCAGATGAGGTGCTAAGGAAGGATGCATTGCTAATCAAAGGCGCCTCAGAATCGCCGATTTTTCCCTTCTCCTTTCTAATCACTTTTTTGAGGATCAAAATTAAATTTATTCCAGGCGACGTGCTTGGTAGCCGCGCCAGATGAAAGTCGATCGTTTTATGTCATGTAAGGGACAACGAAAGTTGGCTATGGGTGATCAAACAAACGTGAAACTTGAGGAAGAAAAAGAGTATTTTTAGCACTTATGGAGATTTTTATCTACCGACTAACAGGAAAAAAATATTATACCGTTGACTGGAGCGGATCTAGGATAAATTATGACCGGTTTCCAAAACAACGAAAACGTTTCTAGGAGGGTCTGGGGGCATGCTCCCCCGGTATTTTTTTAGGATTTTTTAACTCTCCTAAGTCCCTTTCCCATGTTTCTGAGGCATTCACTAGGAAGCAATCATGTGATCGCGTGACAGCCGTTGAGTAGTCACTGACTGATTATGTAACGCAGACAGTGACAAATGACTTCACCGAATGGAAATAACAAGACCAGAACATGTCTGTACCCAAAAATTGACATAAAAGAATTGTTTAAATCATTTTTTTCGGGAGGGGAGGTGGCCTCATGGTTATTGCACTCAGCTACGGATCGAGTGGTGCGGGTTCGGGTCCTGGCCGGGGACATTGTGTTGTGTTCTTGGGCAAGACACTTTACTCTCACGGTGCCTCTCTCCACCCAGGTGTATAAATGGGTACCGGCAAATTTAATGCCAGGGCTAC
Organism: Montipora capitata; assembly: GCA_949126865.1. Taxonomy (NCBI): domain Eukaryota; kingdom Metazoa; phylum Cnidaria; class Anthozoa; order Scleractinia; family Acroporidae; genus Montipora; species Montipora capitata. The sequence goes on along the minus strand of OX421457.1, from coordinate 1,536,400 downwards.
GATGGACTGGCATCCCATCCAGGGGGAAAGTAGAAATACTCCTAGTCGCTTCATGCTACAGAAACCGGGATAAGCTCCGGCCTAATGGGCCACTTGGCTCGTAAGCAGACTTAACATTTATCTTCAAACCATTTTCGAAATTTCAACTTGGCAATCCCCTGTTGTTCAAAAATAAATGTATATTTCCGTTTATTATGAAAAATCTGACCGATTTCCGTAAAACTGTGGAAACCAGTATAGATTCGCCCCTGGTGACCGGATGACCAAAACAGTGAAAGGAGATGTTGAATTAACCTTGACAGTGCACAATCTTTAGTTTTCGCTTCGCACGAGTTCGCAGATTAGTTGCGCATAATTTAACCGAAAGATTTGATTGGTTATCTTCTCGAAAAAAAGGTGTGTTTTGCGCACCGACAAGGCTAAAAAACAGGCAAAAATATGAACAAAAATATTTCAAGTTTTAAGTTTCTGCATTTTGCTAAATAACGTTATGGACCTTTGGTGAGTTTATTTTTCCGACCTCCAGCCTCCAGGAAAGTTACTTCCATGATACCGGCAGAACTCAAAAGTTTGTTGGAATTATTAACGGTATCTCTGTTGAGGAGCAAGGATTCGACAACTACTTTCAGTACCAAATAATATGCAGCTCACGAGAGTTGCTAGACTTACCTTATCAAAAACGTTTGAACGGACTTGCGGTCATGACCAGAACTCTTCATCGAGGTGACTTTTCCTGATGCGCTTTTGGGCTCAACAACAGCAACAACAACAACAACAACAACAAAACCTTTTATTCAAGTGTCTTGAGTATTTAGCTTGGTGGCTACTTGGGGACACTACGATAAAGCTAATGAATATATACATATTAAAAATTTTCTTAAGTTAATAGCCTATGAATTTATTAAAACCTATATCTTATGAGATTAAAATCAAAATGAACATAAATGACAATTTTCACAAAATTTCTTAAGTTAATAGCCTCGTGCTGATAAATATAGCGAATATTATTAAAATCATGAATAAATTATGAATATTAATTAAAACCTACATCCTATGAGATTAAAAATTAAAATAAACATAAATGACAATTTTCACAACTGTCGTCAAGCATGTTAGCTAAGTCTCTTAATTTGTCTCATTTTTTTGATAAGACAAGATAATTTGGACCACAAATATGGACCATGGTATCGCACAGAGTGCTTCGCATATCTCACCGATTGAAATCTTGGTACCTTAATTATTTTCTTCAAGGATGTCCACTACATAACTAGGCATTAGTTTGTATTTCACTTTATACATCATAATAGCTATATCTTGAAACCTCAGGTTATATAGAGTAGTTAATTTAGCTTTCTCGAGGAGTTCTTCATATGTGGCTGATTTTTCCTCAAAAGATGGAATCTGACTTCATTTTCATCAACATCGCGTTCCTACTTCCAGCCTAAAAGCATTTTCATTTGGATCTATTTAAGGGAAATTTGGTAGTAGTCGGCAATTTGAACGCGCTTGCGCAGTACGAGGCCAAAATTTTACGTCCAGCTTTGTAGAATTCCTGTTGGACTTAAACAGCGTTTACACGAACGCGGTTTCATTTGGAACCGCATCGTTTTCAATGCGGTTACACATTCTGTTTACACGAAATCGATCGAGACTGTTGCCGAAACCGTGTCGATTTAAAACCCGCTGCCAAAAGAGGAGCGTTTTTAAAACGATGCGGTTTCATCTGTCTTGAAAACCGAGAAACCGCATCGATTTGAATACGGTTTCTATTTTGGCGCGAAATTTGCATTGGTCAATTATAGTGAACTTAGCACCTAGTGCAGCGCTCGCTTATACCATCACGACTTGGATTTTCTGGCGAAAACCGTTCCGTGTGAACACTTCCAAAACCGCATCGATTTTGACGCGGTTTCGAAGTCATGAAACCGTGTCGATATGAAACCGCGCTCGTGTAAACGCTGCCTTATTCATACATTTTTAAACAATTTTCATTACACGAACGAAAACTGAAACCGTGCCGCACGGGCATCACGCGCCTTTATCGACTCATTAACCCTGCGACATGGTAGCTTTAAGGTCGACAAAGCTCTATATTACATTACGTTAACAGATGCAGTTTATGGTACTGTGGTTAAGTGAAGGTAATGTGGATGTGCCGACCAAGTGCGCATGCGCATTTGTAAGAACAGTCGATGACGTACGCTATCAATATGACCCGAAAAGGCGGTAGGGAGTTTAAAAGACAGACTTTGCCTTAAAATTGAGCTTCAAACCGCACACCTGGTTTACACCTGCCATTGTTTATTGCAACTTTACCACGACAAAAGTTGCATTGAGTTGTTAAAGCAAAAATTCGCAGTACTGTCTAAAACGGGCCTTGAAAAGAGTATGCTAATATGCGCGGTTTAATTCTGCTATGCGAGGCTTAATCGATCGGCCGTGGTAAAGGGAAGGGCCAAAATTTATGCCAGCCGTTTACAATCCGTCATATGCTGTCGACAAAGAACTGACAACACTAAAATTGGTAGCCTTTAGGGAACTGCAATTAGCAACTTGTCTCCAGCACAAGCAGTGAATAATCTCAAAATCTACACAGAAAAATATATCAAAACAGCAGGCGAACTAGCTCAAAGACGAGAAGTTTGGAATTTATCGAACAGGAACGAAAAGCAAACAAAAATATCGCACGGAAAATGTTCTACCTTAGAAGTGATCCTTGAATTATTTCCTGTGATAATTAAAGGAGAATTGCTGGTCATTTCAGTGAAAATCAAAGTGGTTTTAATGCCACGTCCATTCTATTTCAGGAATTAATACAATGGCCGGCAAACAAACACGATTCAAGGGGATTTTCCTGTAAATTTCCTGTGATAAGTGTCGCTGAATTGATGTAGCTTAAACAATAAACCGCTGTGGAAGTCTTCACTTACAACTTAGCCACCTTGCTCTCAAGGAAACGACCTCAAATTAACCTGCACCCGTTAATTAATAGCGCGATTCAGCAGCTGCTGTGTTTTCCTATATTAATTTTCTTTTTCTGCATCGAGTTGTTGGGATAATGTCTGCGGTTAGCGGGATTATATTCGACGCTTCCAGAGAAGACAGGATCACAATAAACGTTGGGGGTTTTCGTCACAATACGTTTTTGACGACGTTGAAAAATATACCCGACACTCGGCTTTCGTGGATTGCAGAGAATCATCCAAACAGCCCGGACTACAATCCAGTGATAGGAGAGTATTTTTTCGATCGGCATCCGCACATTTTTACGGAGGTCTTAAACTACTACCGGACAGGAAAGCTACATTGTCCAGTGGATGTTTGCTCGGCGCAGTTTCAAGATGAATTGTCATATTGGGGGATAAATGACCGCGATATCGAACCTTGCTGTTGGGTACTTTACAAGAGACAAATCAACACTGAAGAAACGCTCAAGACATTTCACCTGGATCACGCAAGGAAAACTTCTGGCGATGAAGTAAAGAAGGAGCGAAAGCGCACCATTGCCAGTTTGTTTGGCTCGGAGAAAGAGATCCAACGAAACTATCGTGAATATTGGAGAAAACTCCGGCCTAGAGTATGGGCCTTGTTGGACGATCCGCGCTCTTCTATGGCAGCAAAGGTAACGTTTTGCATTGCATATCACCCAACAGAACTCTGTAGAAAAAAAATGTTACTTAGGTCGTATTGCATCTCCAAAACCAATTGGCAATCTAAATATTAAAGGCATGCAGAAGTTAACCTTTTGAAACACCTGCGCGGAAATTCTACTATGTAGCTTTTCTCTTACCATTTTAACTTGTAAACACCATCAAGAGTTGCGTTTTTGGGAATTTAAAGGGGTCGTGGTCACAAACAGAGCTCAAAGAGAGTTTTTTTTTTTGCAATCGCAAGAAGGCGACGCTGCCTAATATTTTGAAAAAAAAAATCGGTTGCTTTTAATTTATACTTCACCCCACTCACGACAATGTCACTCTAAAAAAAAGGAAAAATAGTCGATCAGATTTAAAGCCCAAGGGCCATTTTAGATTTGTATTTTAAACAATAATCCATGTTGTTTATCAAACTAAAGCTCTAACTAACCATAATTTGTTCAGACGAGATTTTATTCGTGTAAATCACTATAGAGCTGCTTAGCTTACCAAAAATATCCAAGTTTTAAACATTTTCTTAATTTATTAATTTCGACTTTCCAAAAAAAAAATGTTACAAAATTCCACGCTCATGCAATAACTCGGGTTTGATCCAAACACAACCTTGGAGTACTTTTAATCTTTTCGTTTGACGTTTAATCTCTGCAAAGGATGATTTGAGTATTGCAAACAGATTCAAGGAAATCGCCACGTTGAGACAGGTGTTTCTTCGTAAGATTGGCTTTGTCATAAAAGACTGCTTCTGTGAGAACACTCCATGATCTAAGATTTGATGCCGAATTGCCGCTAAATCTTTTCATAGAAGATTGAATAAAACCAAATGATTCTCATTAAAAACGATATTTATCAGTAACTTGCGACCATTCAGAATTGTTCGTAGTCACAGGAAGTGCTGATTTCATATGTAAATCGACTAAAATTGTTTTCCCGGCAACACAGTTTGCAATTGACCTCATTTTAAAAACAGTGGTTCGGAAATCAAAGATAAAGTGTAACCCTATCCCAAGCAAATGTCCCTCGTTAGATTGTAGTGAGAGTTACTTGAATATTCTATGTATTGACGAACTCAACGTCATTTTTGATTAAGGTAATTCCCTTCAAAACGACGTACTATCCAGTTTTATGTCAAACTTGGCACAATTAATATTCATGTACAGGACATTCAAAAAATTCAATCTGACAAAGATGGGCTCACCGTGTTTGTTTTTACCGAATTACGCTGGGAGCGTTCGAAACTTAATGAACCGGAAAAATTGTTGTTACATTGCTAAAGCTACTGAATGTTACTGAAAACGTAAGCTTACTTATTTGTCCGGGCTAAAATCTTTCACTAAAGTGATTTCAAATTGCTCAATCTTACAAAGCAATGCAAGCAAATTGGACCGCTACATCATCACCTCACACTCAATGCCTGGCTCCAAATGCAGTTTCACTTCATTTATATATAAATACTATAACTTCTACTATCCAACTTTGAACCCTTAAAATATGTTTTCCGTGTACCTATTACGAGTACATAACGCCATCAAAAAAGGATGTGGGGGGGGGGGGGGGGGGCGGAAATGAAAAAAAAAAAAAATGACAAAGATAAGGTCGAACAATGTTAATAAAATTCGTCCTCTCCGCCTTGCAAGTCGAATGTACGGTGTTCACGAACTGAGGTTATAATGGTCGCCACACCATAAATGTTTTGCCATAAAAGGAAAGAGAGAACTGCCCTATTCATATCGATACGATTTTGTTGAAAACTAATTTAACATACGGGAAAGGTTGGACCCAAGGCTTTAAGCAAGTAAGAATTCATCCAAGTCCACGTAATGTGTCAGTAAGAGAGGCAGCGGTGCGACGCTCTAACGAAATGAGCTATAAAGCCAACGTCATAGCTCAGTTCGTTAGAGCGACGCACCGGTATCGCAAGGTCACGGGTTCAAACCCCGTAGAAGTCCTGAATTTTTCAGGCCTCTCTACGCAATTGCTAAAATTGCGTCCATAACTGCGAAGATCATAGCTTTACTTGCTTTCATATCTGCAGTTCAGTATATGATTAATATCATATACCGTTTCGTTAATTAATGTGTTATTAGTATAAATACACTGGTGATTATACAAAATCGCGCGCTCTCATTGGCTCGCTATCTCGGATTATCAGCCGATAATCACCTCGACGGACAAAATGGCTGCCAGTAGTCGTTTTGCCACTGTAAGTGAAGATGATTTCGCGTTGAAATGTTTTTTCTCTTTTTTGAAATAATCACCTGTGTACTTATACTAAAACAATTATTCGCCTCAGGCTCAGTGATTATCGGTGAATATTCACCTCGACTTCGTCTCGGTGAATATTCACCGATAATCACTTCGCCTTCGGCGAATAATTGTTAATTATTCGTATTATCTTGTATTGTTGTATATTGTTACCTTTTTAGCACTGAAACTTTCTTAAGTTTCGCTCATGGCTTCTCTTTGAAATGGAGGATAAGATAAACTTGGATTTTGTTTCTGTACATGCAGAGCTTGTAACATGATCGAGCTAAACAAGCCTCAAATTAATGGTACCGGGTAAAGGCTACATCGAGCCACTTATTTCCTACATATATCGGGTAACGAGGCATTTGTTTCATATTTCACAGGTTTTCATTGGTTTAACAAGTCTGTTCATCACGATCTCCGTCACGCAATTTTGCTTGAGTACCGTGACATCCATAAAAGAAAATCCAACTCTAATGCATGCGCTCCGAAGCTTAGATTTCGTGACATCCATGTGGTTCACCGCCGAGTTTCTCCTACGTCTCATCTTTTGCCCAGATTTGAAAAGTTTTGCTCGCAATCCCATGAACTGGATCGACGTTCTAGCTGTCCTGCCATTTTATCTTTCACTGTATCAAGTGGCAACACCAAGGACTTCCTGGTTGGTTGTCATGAGGACATTAAGAATCTTCCGTTTTTTCAGCCTGTCCTTTTCGTTTCAAATCCTGTTCCACACACTCATGTCAAGCAAGAACGAGTTGCTCCTGGTTTTCATAAGCCTCATCGTCCCCATAATCCTATTCTCTAGTATGATTTATATCGCAGAGAATGAAGCCAACAGAGAAATGTTTCCTAGTATCCCAGAATCCTTCTGGTGGGCTATCGTGACCGTCACTACTCTGGGATATGGTGACGTAGTTCCGGTCACCAAACTAGGTAAAATAATCGGTGCAATGTGCGCAATATGCGGGGTCATAATCATTGCCATTCCAGTGTCTGTGATTGGGAGCAACTTCTCTTATTTTTACATGCAAGCGCGCACGCGCATACAACAACCGCGACGTTCAACCAAGATGCCCACATTGGCGCCAGTGTCCGCTAATTTGATGTACAAGCGTTTCGCACGCAGGCGCAGTGGCTCGTCCAACGGGAGCGTAAATGAAAGGTCGCTTGTGAGACGCAGCTCGAGTTTAAGAGGAAAAACGTCGACACAGTATCGGAAACGGCCGATAAGAAAATCGGAACACACAGCTCAAGGAAGAGAGTACGAGATGTCGAAAATGCTTGCACAAAATTATCGCCCGGAAGCACTTTCGGAGGAATCCTGAACTGGGGATTGAGGCCAGGCTGTCGAAAATCTTCCTTCAGGGTTAAAATGGTTGAGGCTAAGGGACGCAGAAATCATGGAAACAGCGGGAGTTTTGTGCGAGTGGGAGCTTGTAACAGTTAAACTGAGAGGGTGAGGGTTGGCAACGATAAGCTGAAAGAGAGGGGAGGTTGTATCACGAACTTAGTATAATCCGCCCTTTGGTTGTATTCCGAAGGTTATCCAGCTGACGAAGATGATCACTTCAATCTCAGGCCGTAACATTCAGTGATAATTATATTATACAAACAGCACTTGCAGCACCTTTTCACACCAAAGCCTTTTGACAGAGTGAAATAACTATATAACATTATAAAAGGTTTCATTGACCCGACCAGCAACCAAGCTGGTTCTTTGACAACATGCTTGCCTTGATAAGCCTCTTTGAATTCGCAACGAAATTCCACCCAGACTAGTTTAGAACACCAACACGGCCATGCATTCGTTTAAGTTTTATTATTCTTTACAAACTTAAATAATGTCAAAGATTTTATATAAGACGTATCTAAAATAAAACAATGTCGATATACTGCATGGTTTGTCATACAGTTTTAATTAAAATTAAAATGAAATGTGGGAAAACCAGCTTTCTCTGGGTAAAATCTTGTTAATTAAGTCCGTGCGTTCTCTCAGCCAAGGCAACTTCTGACCAAGACGCGACACTCGATTGCATTTATAACAAGCCATTTGTCACCTCACTGTGTTATGTTACCAGTGGATTCCTCCGTGATGGGTGTCAGTCTTTTATCTTGTTCTGGAAAGCGGTTATTCTCACCAAGAACATGCGCCAACTCACTGAATCTTAAAAGAGAATGAAATTTATTAAAGCGTGATTTACCTGCAGAAACAAAGTTGGCATAGAAAATAAGAAGGTACACCTTATTTTACGTCGGAAGTTCCTTTACTTTCTAGAGAGTATTCTCCCAGGAAGCCGACGGTGCGCTCATTTTACCCCCCTCTTTCCATCAGTGCTCCGTTTTAAGGGCATTTAAAGCTACTTAGGCTACACTGAAAGGAAAGAAGTCGAAACAAGGATGTGAGATCCGGGGATCGAACTCGGACATTCTCGTCACCAGAGCCTCGGGTCGACCCAAGGCTCTGGGAAACTCTGCGTAGGAGAACATGCGCCGTAGGGTTCTTACAGCCAAAAATTGGCTATTTGAGCCTTACGGCACCTGCTCACTCCTCGTGCTAACATGAATGCACCAATTAGAGACGCTTTTGATTGTTCTTCACGAAAACCAATGAGAAGACACTTTGTTTCAGGGTTCCCCAGAGCTCTTCTCTCCCTCGGTCAAGAGAAGAGCTCTGGGGTCGAGATTGGAACTCGGGACATTATGCACCAAGGCTGCGCACTAACCGACTGCGCCACCCTTGCTCCTTGCTCCGACAAACTGTCATATACTTTAACTAGTAATGTATGTAGTCCACTGAAGTATTCAATGACCATCGCATTCAAGCCAGTAAAAAAAAATCTAGGCTTGAAGGTACGACCGTACGAGCGATGTAAGCTATCAAGAGATCTGAGTTCTGACCCCAGTTGTTCAAACGATGGATAGCGCTATCCGCTGGATAAATCACTATCCAGTGGATAAGTCCCAGCGAAACCAATTGGATAGTGATTTATCCAGTAGATAGTGTTATCCAGCTTTTGAACAACTGGGGCTTGGTGATTAATAATATGACAAATAAGCCAGTTTTCTCTAAAGAGTGTTTTCGCTCATGTGACCAGCAGCCATATTTGCATACTAAGACAAAAAGTAAGAATTTTGATAAATCAAGAGTTCAATTCGCAAAAGAATACTTCACTCCTCCAGCATGGCCGCTGGAGCACTTACAGCAACTTGCTTATTGAGAAAAATTCGCGAGTAAATAGAGTACAAAATTATCTACTGCACTCACCCGGCTGGATGATCTCACTTCACTAAGTTATGGTCGCATTTCCGTTAAACAAAATTCAAAATTCAGTCTCGTCTCACCTTGATCCCTTGAGAAGATCCAAGAAGCCATGAAATTGTCTAAATGATGCCTCTATGCTCTCTAACACACGGTCGTCTTCAAGAATGGTCCTCGCTCCTATAAAATGATTCAAAAGCTCCGAGTTAAAAACGTCGTAAGTAAAATCACTGGCGTCATCTCGTCAACGGAAACTGAACACATTTTGGTGCTTTTCGGGTTGATTCTTTAATACCTGGGTTTAGCATCGCGCGGTCATTCCACTCTCATGTACAAATCGCTCCAAAAAAAACACAAAATTGTTACAATGACTTATCCCAAAGTTGTACCAAGAGAGAACAAAAGACGAGGGTAAAAGGCTGCTTTTCCCTTTGGTACCCAGAAGAGTGAAGTCAGTTTACTTCCTAACTTTAGGGAAGCTTATACCGCCAATTTTGTCCGCGATTTTGCAAAATTGCCAAATAACAACAAGAGTTTAATTCATTTTAAATGCAATTTAAAGGAATTAATAACTGAGTGCGCCCGTGTTGCCAATGGTCAGTGGTTGCAATGCGCAGTAGTTCCGTACGTCGTATTCGAGGTGTTTCTTCTGACAGCGTGAGGAGTCCCCCCACCCTCGATCCTTCACCTTTTTCCACTGATAGTTCAGTGTGACGGGTACCTGCTTTTTAGAATTCCTGGCGTAGAGGTTCATTGCCGGGTTACGGTGTCGTGTCAGCCACGGGTACGTTATTCTATCTGGGGGTTGGCTGCCAAAAGTGGAAGGTTCCCCCCCCCGTAAAACAGGCACCCAACCTCCAGTAGGCGATGCAGTTGTTAATACCCGATTTGCAGTCCTTTGATGACTTGAATGAATTCACTTTATTTAAGTGACAAGTGAGTCAGATTTGCCGAAAATCAGGAATTTGTTTATAGGACGGAAGAAGGCGGATACGTGCAAATTTCTTCAACGGTAAGTGAGGATCAGAAGTCTTGCAAGTTGGCCGGCTTACCTTCTTTCTTTGGATAATCAAATGCTGTTTTTGATAAGTTGTCATTAGCTGGAATCGGTTGCGTGGTTGGAAACTGCGAATAGAACAAGATTAGTTTGGTTTAACTGTGGTATCGCCTCTTCCTAGTCCTCGATCTGCTTTTCTTTCCTTGTGCTAACTTTCAAACCTCGTTTATGCTACAGTCTCCCTGAGGGAGAGTCCGTCAAAGGAGACAATAAAAATTCTGACAATCGAGCGACGGAGGTCAGAAAAGAACGGAGAATTATTTGGGTTAAATTATGCAAGCTCTAGTGCTTTCTTAAGGTTCTTGAGGGACTTCTAGCTTCTAGCAACTCTCTAATAAATTTGTGGAACTGCACTGGGAGAGTTTACCGAGGAATACGTGTTTTATTACGCAGTATATGTAAGTGTTTGTTAATTAGTTCATGACAACAAAAAGACACCATTTACGAACCGCTTGTTGGGTCTTCAGTAATCGTATCTCTTGATGCAGCCTTCGATTTTCGACTTCCAACTGAAAATACAATTTAAGAAAAAAACCAGTCACGAGACGTCCACATACAGTCTTGCCTCGCTCACAGGTTCTTAGTGAAAAGAGAAAATGGCGGCGCAAGTGGGAGGCTGATGAATATTTATTTTCTTTCAAACACCAGACCGAGGTTGGCCTGCATGCGGACGTCTCGGAAGACAGACTTCCGCTCGTCTAAAAATAACTTTCGTGGATATGACATATCCCAAGGGTTGGACCGGGAGCCTCCCTCTCTGTCCTCTCATTTTCTCTTGTCACTATGCAATCGAGGCCAAAATTGCCCGAGTCGGAAAAATACCATAATACTCTTTGTTTGTCCCCCAAATTTTGAATAAGCATTGTTCTTGTTTTCTGTTAGGACCATTGTAAGTCCCAAAACATGCTCATGCAAAATTTGAAGGAGGGAGGGGGGGGACAAACAAAGAGTATTATGGTATTTTCCGAAGTGGCCTATAGTAGTATACAGTTATACACACCTCGAGTATTCTTGAATCAGCGGTGGCCCGGGCACGACATTCACCTTCAAGGCGTCGTTTCAGCATCTCCATTTCAAACTGCAGAAAAGGCGAGAGGTCAATTTCGTCAACATTTTCAAGAATCAACTGCTAAACAAACGCCACTGACTACAAAGAAGTGCCAATTAGCATTGGAATTACCTCA